>JAWRVF010000302.1:0-374643 GCA_036785485.1 Physcomitrellopsis africana | reverse complement strand
CTTTTCAAACCATTACTTGTATCAGAACAACCTTAATCTTCTATTTCTATAGATTTTATGATGGATCTTCCAAAGTCAAGTTCATATGACTCTATATTCATGATTATAGATTGTTTTATCAAGATAGCTATTGTTCATGTTCTCGTTGATTAAATAGAGAGTCTATGACATCTAATGTAGATTTCCTTGTGTTGTGATATTCTCTATCTTTGTACAAATTGATTCTGATTTGTTTTTGGTCTTTAGAACTAAAATCATTATTTAGTGAGTTGGAATTGTATATACCTAATGATGCAAAATTTCTTCTCTAGATGATACAGCCTTCAATAGCAGAGCTAGCTTGCCTCCAACACTTACCTTCTTAGCCAATATTTCTTACAAAAGAGTGGAATTAGGCAATATTGATTGATTTTTAATGATGAAGGTGGTTGTGATTGTCATCATAGTCAGATATAATTCTAACCTTGGTTCTAAAGATACTCTCAATGGCTTGCAATCAAGAAACCAATTTCATAGTCGAATAGATATAACTATTGAAGCATCTACAATAGTCGGCATTGTAGTAGGATTGGAAGTAAATTGCATACTATTGTTTGATTTTTCTTTGTGTATAGTCTTAACAAAATTCTATTTGGCATCTTTTCTCTTGTATTAAAATAACATGAAGCTAACTATATCAACCATATTAATAACATGCATATTCTAAATTGAAGTAGAATATATACTTATAGAACCATTTAATTTGTCCATCAAAGTCCTAAGACTATACATCTTTGAACCTCTTCTATTAAAAGTAGATTTCTATTGGACCCTTCTTTTAGCCAAAGTTGCACAATCTTTGATTTGGTGGTTAATGTTCAAATAAAATTGGCATCTTATCTTGTTGGTAGGTTCAAAGAATCAATAAATATAAATTTCTTGATATTGGTTAGCAAGTAATTTACCTTGATTTTAAGCTTCCATCCAACTTCCAAGTCTATTGCAATACAAAACAACGACTTTAGAAAGTTTGCATTATGTAGACCATATTTTAGAATCTTCTTGAGTCTGATTGCAATTTATAGAGTCATAGTAAAGAATTCTTTTAGTAGTCCTTTTAGTGCAATCTAAGTCAAGATTTTAAAAGATCCTAAATAAAAAATACCTTTTGGATTCAAAATCATGTGTAGATCAAATTTGATTTTTATGACTAAACTATGCAAAATCCAAGTTTGGATCTATATGGCAATTGGATTAATATCCATCAAGTATCTTCTTTAAAGGAGGTTTTTAAATACAAATAGTGCCAACCTAGATTCTTTCTAATAGAGATTGCGCCTTCTATAATTTATTCAAGACCTTCCTTCTAAATTTTGAGACTAAAGTCTTCCAATTTTTCACTCACAAAACAAGCAATAATAGTATTTCAACACAATTTGGCCACTTCTTTTCTCACAACCTCTTGATCCACAACAATTTCATGAGGTTTGGTACAAATAAGCAATATTACATAGCTCTTGGAAAAGTCAAGAGACAAGGACTCACTTGGAAAGGATTTGGTTGGATGTAGGCAGTTGTATAGGCAATGTAGATCATAAGTGGCAATCATTTGGCAAGGTCTAATAGAATATAGGCAAATTAGTTAGAAATCCTTAAAGAAGAAACATGATAAACATCCCACACATGAAGTTCTCCTTCTCAAAAGATGAAATAAATCCTAGATGGCAACACACATGATAGGTTCTAAGGAACACAAGACAAAAAAAATAGAACTTAAGATTACTACAATGCGGTTTGATAGTATACACAAGTACAACAGATTAAAAAGTAATAAAATTACTTTACTTAGTACCCTTAACTCCTCCCTCCTAGGTATAAAGATTAAGCTATTTTATGCAATACCTCCACTTTATCAATACATCGTACAAACCCCGTTTTTGTGTCAAAAGATAAATAAAAATAAAACTGTACTTTAGAAAAAGCTGAATCATCTATCTAAGCACACACAAACTCTGTCAGCATGTGCTGTACGGAATTTCCAAAACTTCAGTTAATTCTCAAAACTTTGAAAGTTACCATGCTAATTCTGTTCCCTGTGTACTTTTCAGTAGTACCAAAAATCTTCCAAGTGCTAACCATTTCAAAAACAACATTCATACAGTACATTACGGTCTAAAACTCAGAAACTCAACTACGACAATACAACAATAACATGATAAGCAAGCTCCCAGTACTCAAACGTCATTATATCCGTGTAAAAAACAGATCAAAGAGAGTAGCCATCAGCTTAGACAAGAAACAATCTACTCTCGATGATGTTGTTAGGTGCAAGTGAAATTTAATGATTCTGTTTTCATGGACACAGTTTTGTTTTAATTCATTCATTTACTTCAAATTAAAATGAAATAGTCGATGTCAGTTTTGCAGGGTTACAATGCACATATGTCATTATCTTACAGCTACCGTTTGTTACACCACAGCACCAGGCACACCGACTTACTCACAAAAGCCAACATACCCACATAGGAATTAATAGAACCTGTACGGATAGCAAGCTCACGGTTGCACCAAAAGAGTCCCTCGGTTCCTCACTTGCGAGCAGCATGCGCGTGATCCATGCCATTACACCACACTGACACCGTTCACCGCAACCCAACCCAACCTCACCCCACTCATGCATCCACCTCGGCACCGTGTCACGTGCCGCACCATACCACTACATGCCGCGGCACCGGATCGACACCACACACGCAGACCAACCTCGCCACACTCCCACTCTCCGAACGCACACGGAGATGCACTCCGCCCAGAGGTCATTGTGTTCCAAGTGTGTGTGTTTCAAAATTATAATCAATTTTTAACTTTCTCTTGTGAAAAAATAAAAAACGTCATCCTTGCCGGTCCCCCACTCCGTCCCGACAAGTTAGATGCTCTCAGAAACAAACAGCAAAAGTGTACCGCAGCCTACAAACATCCCAACCAAGCCTGGTTGCAAAGCCCCTTCAGTAACGGTAGTGGGCGGGCTTGTATGGGCCTCCCACCGGCACGTTGATGTAAGAGGCCTGATCCTCACTCAACTTCGTCAGCCTGGCGCCCAGCTTCTCCAAATGCAACAGAGCGACCTTCTCGTCCAAGTGCTTCGGCAACACGTACACCTTCTTCTCGTACTTGCCGCTCTTCTTCTCGTTCCACAGCTCCAGCTGCGCGATCACCTGGTTCGTGAATGAGCACGACATCACGAAGCTCGGGTGACCGGTGGCGCATCCCAGGTTCATCAGACGCCCCTCCGCCAAGATGATCACGCCCCTCTTGCTGTCCGGAAATACCCACCTGTCCGTCTGCGGCTTGATGGTGATCCTCTTCACCCCGGGAAACGTCTCCAGCCCCTCCATGTCGATCTCGTTGTCGAAGTGCCCAATGTTGCACACGATGGCGTTGTTCTTCATCTTCCTCATGTCGCTCACCATGATGATGTCCTTGTTACCGGTCGTCGTGCAGAAGATGTCGGCGTACTCCACGCAGTCCTCCAGCCTCAGCACCTGGTACCCCTCCATCAGGGCCTGCAGAGCGCAGATGGGATCGATCTCCGTCACGATCACACGCGCTCCCGCGGCCTTCATGGCGCTCGCGCATCCCTTCCCGACATCACCGTACCCGAAGATCACAGCAACCTTCCCGGCGATCATCACATCCGTCGCCCTCATCAGCCCGTCGGGCAGCGAGTGCCGGCAACCGTACAAGTTGTCGAACTGCACAGCAACCCAAACCTCAGCACCCGACACCACACACTCCCTCCCTCCTACCGTTCCACGCCGCCCCCCACCCCACACCCGCATCCACAACACAAACGGAATCTGCCAGCCACAGGCCACATTACCTTGCTCTTCGTCACGGAGTCGTGCACGTTGATGGCCGGGAACAACAGACTTCCGTTGTCCATCATCTGGTAAAGCCGCTTCACACCCGTCGTCGTCTCCTCCGACACACCCACCAACCTTTCCGCCATCTTGTGGTACTTGTTGGGGTTCTCCTTCATGCCGTCCCTGCACAAACAGGAGCCACCGTCTCAGCACAACCACTGCCACCAACGACAACTGCCTCTAGATTCCTCCCCCACCTCTCCAAACCCACCAAAATGCCGCACGGCCTACCACCCACTCCCACAAGACGGCCGCGGCCGATTCCAGACATGGCCCACGCCCCGCCCCACCATCAATAAACCCCCTCGCAAACCACATCCCATCCCTCGCTCACCTCAAGATTGTCAACACAATCTTGAACTCGGCGTTCGTCGTCGACTCGGGGTCGGGCAGCGTGCCATCCTTCGCGTACGCATCCTCGGCCTTCACACCCTCGTGGATCAACAATGTCGCGTCACCGCCATCGTCCACGATCAGGTCTGGGCCTCCATCCGGCCCCCAGTCCAAAGCCCTCTCCGTGCACCACCAGTACTCCTGCAGTGTCTCCCCCTTCCACGCGAACACCGCCGCACTGTCGCGTGCGATAGCGGCGGCAGCGTGGTCCTGGGTGGAGAAGATGTTGCAAGAGCACCATCTCACCTCCGCGCCCAAAGCCGTCAAAGTCTCGATGAGCACCGCAGTCTGGATGGTCATGTGCAGAGACCCCGTGATCTTGGCGCCCTTGAATGGCTGCGCGGCCCCAAACTCCGTGCGACACGACATGAGCCCGGGCATCTCAACCTCCGCAAGATCGAGCTCCAGACGCCCGAAGTCGGCCTGGGACATGTCCCGCACCTTGTACTCGCGCCCGGAGGCGGTCTTCTCGACGGACAGCTCCATATCTGCAAATGGACGAGGCACCAACAGCACAACCTCCCTCAACGCAGGCCGAAGGGAGTGCAACGAAACGGCTGCTGCTGCTGCTGCGGATGCCGCAACCCAACCGTGCAGGGGTAGAACGAAATGGAGCAAGAGACAGAGGAGGGCACGGGGCAAATGGTAACCCCCGGGGACTTTTTATAAATCCCACAAATACGTTCACACTGTTGGTGGCACCTGACTCCCACGCTCTCACGCGGCATCTCCCCCCAGGCCCTAATTTATGCCCAGATCTGCTTGCCATGCTGGTCATCGCCTCCTTGTTGCCAAACGGGACACCTTGGATTTTACTGCGCCAGCCGAGCTTTGCGGATGCATCTGCGCTGCCTGATATTTTTCTCCACCCCGCCCAACCCCGAACGCCGTCCTACCCCAGCCTCACCAAAAGGCCCCCTCTAATGCAGCCTCTGTAATGGGACTGTGGGTGCCAAGGTTTTGTGGTTTCATTCCTGTTCGCCTCTGAGCTTCCTGCGCTTGTTCTCACTTCGTGTCGTCCACCCACCGCTTGCAACCCATGCTCCAAGCCCCTGCTCGGGGATGGATATGAAACGTTGAATATTGAGCATGAATTGTAACAAGATTAGGTTTCAAGTATAATTTTGACGTGCGGTTTTGAAATTACAAATGCAGGGACAATTAAGAACTTCCACCTCTTGTTGGTCCAACATGGACGATAGTGTTGTCAAGAATCATCTACCAAAGGATTTGACTACATCATATTGTATGTGTTTATTTGAATAGTACACTTCAGTTGATGGTGGACTTGCATCTGGTATTATTATTTTGTTTATTCTATTTTTTCTTAATTCCAAATAAAATTGTAAATGAAATGTTCTTTTTATTATCAGCAATGAGTCCTTTTAATGTAGGATATTGTCCTACTTGTTATATATTAAGTGATATAGGACACAAATTTCCACTAATAAAAGACATAAAGGACATTATTGAAAATAAGTGAATTTTAATTTGTTAGACCTTAGTAGTTCTTGTCTTGCCAATAGCTCATCAAGGAGAAGTGATCTTTGATGTAAGACATTTTTGTATTGTAACATAGCTACTAGGTGAAAAAGTATATGAAGCCTAATAATTTAGAAGATTTTTATTGAAAATATAGTAGAAAATTACTTTAGAAATCATATGTAAAAGATAGAGAGGTAGTAGAAAATTTAATATTAATATATTTTTTTTGTTAAAAGGACTTCTACTTACTTTGTAGGGCCATAAATAAGGCAAGACAAGGTAGATTAGACATAAAACTACTATAGACATATTTAGGTTAAAATAAAGGATAATTTTCAGCAAAAATTACTAAAGAAAAGCTTAAGTTGATACTTGAGAAGGACCATTTGTGAACCAAGGTTGAAACTAGATCTTGAGGCACAAAATCGCATGCCTATAGCATATGCAAGGTTCTTTTGTTGATTAGAGAAGAGATTAGAGAGCAAACTTGAGAAAAGTTTGATAGGTGTTGGTTTTGGGCAATTTGGATTTGTGTGGGCTTACAAGAACTATGCAAAGTTAGGATTCAATTTGAGTGACTTTATTTTTAAAAAATAAAGTGGGATTTATATTTTGAATTTTTTTATAAATTCTACAAATGAAATTTTTGTGGATTTATGAATATAATTGTGCTAGATTTGTATTATGAATTCGAACTCAATTAGACAATCAAATTCAAAGTTATTGGAATTCAAGTGGATTAGGATATCAAAAATTAGAGGTTTGAAGGCCAATAAGGATTTTTAAGATCTGCAACAATTTACTAGTTGGATTGAGATGAAAATTAGTAGACTAGTAGCTAACATGAATGCCAATATCTATGTAAGTTTTGAGAGCAAATTGATAGTACAAGAAGGAGATCTTAGAATTGGGAGCTCAACATCAAGGTTAGTGAAGGAGGTTGATTGACACTTGAGCGGATTATTTGTCTTTTTTCTCAATCAATAAGTGCAATTCTTTTCAATTTTTTTGTGCTTGTTGTCAATTAGAAGTTTGAAAAATATACAAATTTTTGAGTAAAATCAATAGTTAATTAGGAAGTTATAAGGATTTTAATCTGCTATTGGATCTACTTATGGTTGATTAAGATCTGATTAGGATTTTTTAAGGATTTATTAGGATTCAATTAAGATTTTTTAAAGATTTTATTAGGATTTATTAGAAGTTTTTTAGGATTTAATAGATTTATTTTAAGATTAAATAAAGATTATTTAGAATTTGCTTATGGATTGTTTAGAATTGATTAAAATTTGATAAGATGTATCTAGGATTTCTATAGGGTTGATAAGGTGTACTTAGGATACTTTACGACTTGCTTAGGATCTTATTTAAGTTATTTATAATTGCATGGGTTATAATTAAAAATTAATAGAAGTAAAAATTGATTGAATTGAAGATTCTATGAAAGATCAAGATTGCTAAGACATGTATTTCTAAATACCTCATGTATTCTTTTGGATTATAAGAACTTCAAAGTAAGTTGAAATCCTTTCACAATTAAATGTCTAGTATATTTACAAGCTGAACTTCACATAATATAATAATATGGTAGGACTAATATAGTCAATACCACCAACAAACAAATAAAGGAGAAAAAAACAAGAATCACCTAGAACCCACACTTGATGAAACTACTTATTTGAATTAGCTTCCAAAAATGATTGTAACATAGATTCAATTGCTACAACTCTAATTAAGAGATTGTGCTTGTTTGTGAGTTGTTGAATAAATACATTGTCATGTATTTTTTTTAATTGATTTTGGTGAAATTGAGCCAAATCTACAAAATTAGTAATTGATGTGGTGACCAAACCCATGGGAAGATATGGGAGAATTGAAGATGCATCTCAAAAGTTGTTCTTATAACCAAATAATATTACTACAATGTTATTTAAATTAACAATGTACATAACAATAATGTTGCGTAAGACAATTGTTTTCTCCTCTTCACTAAAAGAGGTTTCCAACTCCCTAACTACCATGTTGATTTCAAGATTGTTAAGCAATGCTTTCCACCATCAACAATACTTTAATGTTCAAAATAAGTATCCATTACACTTTGTGAAAAGAATGTCAAGAAAGCATTGGGAGATTCTTCTTTTTGTCATCAAGCATCATTGTATTTTTGGAACTTCACAAGATGATGTTCCATCATGTGCTTGTGGATATTATTCAAGTGAAATGACTTTAATCAGTATTAAAAATTGGTTGTTCTTTTTTTGTTTTTGCACTTGCCTTCCATCAACTCCTTCGCTTTCTCAACCAAATGATTTGCAAACACAAAAAATGCATAATTTTATAATTGAGGTGATCTCATTTTGAAAAGTGACTTGAAGGCCAAATAACTCCAAATACAAATTTTGATTAAAAAAGACACACTTAGGATCCATTGATCACAATTCTTATTCAATAACACAAAAAAATTCAGAAAATGCTTGTAGAACCACTAGACACAATTTCTATGAGGATTGCGAGTTAAGCAAAATATTCTATTAATTTAAGATAATTTTTTAAAAAAATTAAGAACAAATTTCCTATATTAAGTGAATTGTCGTATATTAGAAAGGCATGCTTATACATGCTAAACTCAAATGGCCGCCTACATGGCACAAAAGCTGTGCAAAACTTTGTGATGGAGATGTTAACCTAGTGGCTCGTTAGTGGGACACACCCACTTGGATCAATTTAGTATCGAATGGATGTGCTGACGTGCTGGCCTTCGGCTGGGACTCATGTGTTTCGGTTGAGAGTCATGAACCATCCGGAAATTGTTTGGCTGTTCTTACAGCGTGCAAAACCGCCCCAAGAGTGTGTACCGTGCGCTCAGGGTGCAGGGGCGTCAGGTCCAGATTTTGCTCGGGGTCTTGCTGGTGACTTATCGAGATGCGAGCAATAATAGAGTCAGGTGAGATTTTTATTAACGTCAAGTCCGACATTCCGGACGCCGTAGACTGGTGTTGCCATCCCCAAAATGCCAGAATCCGAGTGTCGTCACCGCTATCACGGGTACAAGGCTGACCGTTGGGAAGACCGGACGATCGGAGGCGAGGTCCGACTCACGGAAAAATCATCACCAACGCCGACGGCGACGATGTTGCATCGTGCGCACGAGACCCTTACCGTGCGATCCCCGCGCTCCGATCGCAGGTGCCCTTTTGCTTTTTCGACACTGCACCCGGGCTGGACCTCCAGAGAGGGCGGGTGCTGAGAGTTGGCACCACCCCGGAATGGCGATGATGCGAGCCCTTTTCTCAGCTGGGCGAAGTTGTTCACACTACGTTCTCAAAACGGGCAGCGTCGGTGGCGGCCCTCGCATCGTGGCCGACGCAACGACCGTGGAGCGTCACGCGATGTCGGGTGCCGAGTTCCCACCAGGAGCAGTGTCCATTGTGGAGCGATACGCCGTTTTCTTTTAATTGTGACTGTGAGTTATCTGCGGTGGTGGTTTCTTTGGGCATGCTCCTTAACTGTGGATAGGATACTAGTCGTGTGGGGGATGGATCGTCTCTTGTGCTTTGTTGGGGAGTGCAGGGCATTTGACTTCGTAGTATTGGTGATATGATTGTTTGGAGTGTTTCCGCAGTGACTGGATGTTGTCTAATTCGTCGTCGTCGTTGTGTGGGAAGCATGAGTCGTACTAAGTCTTGCATGCGGCCGGCACCCGCTCTATCACGTTTTGCTCCCTTCCAACTGTATGTGGATGCTGCTTCCTGTGTTCCCAGTTTTGTGTCCCTTTTAATTTCTCATTAGTGCCCACACTCCCTCGTTGGTGGCCAGATGAGCATTCCACTCGTGTTTGTTTATACCTTGGGTTAGGTGGTGATGCGTACACCTGGGATGTTTTGCCTCCTATTTGTATTCGTTGCTGCACTGCCCTAAACAGTCCGGACGTTGAGCTCTCCTGTGCTTACATGCATTCGGTTTTGGTGCATCTCGCAGTGTCGATGCTCTCATTTTTTCGCCCACTGTTGACCTACTTACTCTTGTGGTACGAGGTCACGCCAATGGTTTCAGTTTTAGGGTGTCATTGAGAATTTGGTAATCCTTTTCAATCCACCTCAGAGAATCCCTTTTCTCAGAGGAATACCGGCACAGCGCTACGCTTACAATTCTGAACATTAATTGGCTTTGCGAAAAGTGGTGCACGTGGATTGTTATTCATTTATTGAGACCCTTGCCAAGATAGTATTGTCCCACATTAGAATTTTACAATTCTTTTTTAAACAAGTCCCGTGCACATGTCTTGAATTGCTGTCACGAAGTAATGTGAAAGGATAAGTTCTGGACGTGAGAGTTTAATAGGTTTGAATTGGAGTATGAGTTTTTATTGTTGTGATGATATCTTTATCAGTCTTTAGGCCTTGATTTTAGTTCTAATCAGAATATGTCAGTATTGATATTAGTATTTTAACTAGAACAACAGTAAATATCCATGGTTGCAATTTTGTTTTTGTTTTATGAAAATTATCAAACAATCACATTTCTCAATGTTCATTGCAATCAATTAATATGAGAATCTTATTAGTTAGTGTGTACAAATGCAAGGTTTCAAATTAAAGTAATGTTACTACATGGTATATTAAAAATGTAAATGAATATTAGATAGATGTGATTATTTTAATCTCAAACAATTATCTTTGACAATTAGTTGAAAGGCTTCAATTCTATTAATATGATTGGCATATTATTCATGATTATATTCAAATGCCTTAATTTGTACATTAGCAATTATACTCTTTATTGTATAATACATAGTATTAGTATTGTTTTATTTTTGATATTTTTATAAATAACATATGTTATATGATAATGAATTTTTTTATTATTTATATTATTAAAATTTTAAAAATAATTTCAAATGATATAAATAATTAGTTGTTGCATATAATGGATATTGTATAAATATGAATAAATTTAATGTATATTATAAATAGTTATTTTTAAATAACATTCATTGCACATTTGTTTATAATCATGTATTCTATCTTAATAGTTAAATATATAATTTTAGATTATATTGTGTCATTTTAGAATATGATATTCATGTCTAAATAATATAAATAGTGTAATAAATTTTTACTTGTGTCATTCTTTCAATAACAAATTCAAAGCAATTCAAAAGTATGCCAAAAAAAAGACCAACCATCTAATAAACATTAATACCTCATGAGTCATGAATAACATCTAAGAGATAATTTATACTTAGTGGACAATATAAACAGCCTCAACTTTTAAATGTTTTAATTGGTTGAAATTGAGAAGCCTCCTTAAATTGGATTTATATTTTAAAAATTAAGTTCAAAGGTTCTAAGATGAAAAAATTAGAATGTACTTTTTTTTAACATAGCACAAATAATGTTGTTCTTTGGAATTTCCATTTGGTCCATCTCAAAAGTGGTTTAAAAAATAAAAAATAAAAAATAAAAAAAGTTATGTCAAAAAATTCTTAAATTAACTATTAAAAAAATATATATATAATCAAGTTTTTTTTAAAAAAAAATTCATAATTACTCGAATCTAGATATGAATTGACATATTTAGGCTTATAATAAAAGAATGATATAGTCTATTTCATTGCCTCTTTCCACTTTATACTACATCCAAAGGACAAGGCTTTCCAAAGAGGGCTTTTCATCACCAAGTGAGGGACTTTGGTAAGGCTTTTGAACCATATCCTTTCAAAAAAGACTTTTAGGTATAAAGTGCCTCTAAGATAACAATAAAAGAATTATATTACATTTAAAATAAATAATATAAAAATATGATATTTTAAATGTTTTGATGTTTTGTGAAAGTATTTAATTAGTAGATGTAATTAAGTTGAAGAAGTATATGAAAGGAGAATATTAAGAAAAAAATAAAAATTGACATATGTATTCTAAGATTGCAATAGTATTGATTGCAATTAAATATTCCACACTAAAAGAGATGAAATAGATAATATTACAAGGCACAAGGCAAGAATAGTTATCAAAAGATATTTACAAATTATTTTTGTAGATTTTAATGAAATTTTTATATTTAAGATTAAAGTGGCTACCATTAAAATTTCAATTAGAATAATCATATATTTAAAATACATCAAATAAATATAAAAGAAACTTTTTAAAATAAAAAATTAAAAGAATCTATTTACATGGATCGATCTAAGAATTTAATATAATTAAATAAGAAAAATTAATACTAAATTTAAAAAAGATATTATATAAAATTAGAAAATTATTAAATTTATGTTATTGATGCATTGACTATCTTTAATTGTTAAAAATTCTTCCATAAAATATTAAGTAGATTATTTCAAAGTATTATTTGAAATATTAGACAATTGAATACAAAGATATAGTTGATTTTTCTTATAGTAAAGCTTAAGGATATGTCAAGGACATGAATTAGAAAAAGATGCATAATCTAATGGAAACTGTATCAAAGTAAAAGTCACAAAATGGGAACAAGGAAGTATGTATATTCAAAGGGAAATTGGAATGGCTATTGCCAAAGACTAGAAACATGAAGACTCTTGAAACTAGATTAGAACCAAGAAAGGAGTTGACAAGAGTGAAGAAGGCTTCACTCTTAAGTCTATAAATACTATCTAACTAAGAGCTATGTGGCGGTATTCTATAAGACCTCATATATGTGTCTAATTTGCAAGACACGTGTCAAACTTGCATAACAAGTTTCCCACATGTGCGCCATGTACTTGCCTTGTTTTGTAAGCTACCAACATGTGTGACACATGGCTAGCTTGTTCCACAAGCTATCAACATGTGCGCCATGTGGTTGACTTGTTGACCAAGTTTTTAACCTACCAATCACTTATAGACATGTATAAAGGTGATTCCATAGCTATGAAGCTTCTAGGAAGCTACTCTATCAGATATTATCATATCAACTTATTTTATCTACTTCTATTGGTCTATATTACTTATGTCATTTATTGGAGTAAATCTTATGTCCGTGACATTATCCCCCCTTCTAGGGACGAGTTCCACGAGGAGCGGTGATTATATATTGAGGAAGTCCAGGATACGTCGAATTGTTCTTGCCACATACTCTGATCTTTTTTCCCTTTGAAGGTAGTTGATAGGTCCTTTCAGCCATAAATAATAGGTCTTTTCAGCCATTGATAGGTCCTTTTTGCCATCGATATCAGGGCGAGAGGACCATCCTATTATTTGATCATTGTTGAGGCCCTCATAACTTCCTTCAAAGAAAATATTAGGAACACCATCAGGAGTAGTTCCTACCTCTAAAAGTATCACCAAACATCAGGAGTCTCTTCCAAGGTCGTGATACCAAACACGTTGTATTTCGCCATCAATCTGAGGAAGGACATGTCGTTCTTTAGGATCTTCATCTCTATTTTGTCGTCTTAAAGGTTGTGGTAGTCGTAATATCTCGTCCGATAAATCAACAAATGATGGCTCTTGAGTTGAATTTGCTAGTTGTTGATCCTCTATCTCTTTAACACAAACAAATCTAATGATAAACAATGATACAAAGTAGGATGAAACCTTTATTGAATGTACTTTGCTTTATAGCAAAGATTTTCTTCATTTTTTATTTTGGTTTTGATAGATGTCGTCGATGAAATGCATTGACTTTTATTGATGCATTTGTTAGATTCTTTGATGGCTCCCATGTGCATTCACTAATATTGTATCCGCATTAGTATATAAGATATTCTAGTCGATTTTGGCGTCGCCTTGAATCTAAAATCTCTTCAACCTCGAATTCTTCATTGTTGTCGACTTCTACAGGAGGTGGTGGCATTTGTCTTCTTTCTTGTATATCCATTATCTTGTATGACTCGAGTAGTGATATGTGGAATATAAGATGGATTTTTATGGACTATGATAGGTGTAATCGATATGCAACTAGATTGATTTGTTCAGAAGTAGGAAAAGGTCCAAGCCTACAATAGTCCAACTTATTACAAGGACGAGTAGTCTTGTTATTGCAACAAAGTAACCATACCTTGTCTCCCACGTTGAATTGTAGTTGTTCCTTGCGATACACATCTGCATTTATTTTTTGTCGTTCTTGAGCTTCTTTTAATTGCACCTTCATTATTGCATGTAGCTCTGACAAACAATTTGCCAAATCTTCTGCTGCTGGATTATCAACTTTTGAAAAGTCAAAAGCTTCAAGTCGTGGGTGGTAACCATAATTAGCAAAAAAAGGTGTTTGTTGTGTAGAAGAATGTATCGTATTATTATAAACAAATTCTGCCAATGGCAAAAGAACTATCCAATCATCTTGTTGGTACTTGATAGTACACCTTAAGTATTGTTCTAAGACTTGATTCACGTGCTCTGTTTGTCCATTAGTTTGAGGATAAAAAGTTGAAGATAACTTTATATCCACTTTTAAGATCTTGAAAAGGATTCTCCAAAATCTTGATACAAATTGAGTTCTCCTATCCGATATAATATCTATAAATAATCTATAATAGTGATAGATATTATCAATGAAAAACTTAGTTGTTTCTTCACCTGTGATAGATTTTGTGCATGGTACAAAATATGCCATGTTGGTGAACCGATCTACTATCACAAATATAGAGTCATAAGATCTTGAGCTTAGAAGATTTGTGATGA
The DNA here is from genome assembly GCA_036785485.1 of Physcomitrellopsis africana. Lineage (NCBI taxonomy): Eukaryota > Viridiplantae > Streptophyta > Bryopsida > Funariales > Funariaceae > Physcomitrellopsis > Physcomitrellopsis africana. Next base: position 360,227 of record JAWRVF010000302.1, on the reverse strand, counting down.
AATCCATAGAAACAAAAGACCATGGTTGTTCTGGAATAGATAATGGCTGAAAAAGCCCAAAAGATCAATGACGAAGAATCTTTGATCTTGAGTAGATATCACTTGATTGTACAAAGTCTTTGACTATCGTCCACATTTGAGGCCACCAAAAATCTCTTGATATAAGTTCCAAAGTCTTGTTGTATCCAAAATGTCCTGCCGCTGGAAAATCATGACTTGCTTGAAGAACACGTAAACATGTTTACCCTTCTCGAATATATAGGTATCTTTCAAAATATAGTAGGTTATTCTTGAACTCAAATTTAGAAGAATCATGAGTCTTAAAATAATTATTCTTGATATCATGAATAAGAGGGTCTGAGGACATCCTTGATTGAATTTGCTTGAGAAAAGTTGAATCAATACTCAATGTTGATTTTATTGCTCAAAGATGAAATTGCTGTGGTTTCAAGAGGACCGTTCTTTGTTGCTCAAAAGCTGCATCTCCTTCTTTTGGTGCAAAATAAAAACGTCTAGAAAGGGCATCGGACAAACCTTGTTGTTTTCGTGGCCGATAAGTGATACTGAACTCGAATCTTGACAAAGACATACTCCAATGAGCTTGACAACAATTCAACACATGTGCTGACATGAAATATTCAAGGTTCTTGCGATCCGTATATACGGTGATTGGACTCAAAGCGCCTTCTAGATAATGACAACATTCTTGAAAAGAATCCAGGATTGCAAGAAGTTCTTTGTTGTGGATCTCATAATTGATCTTGGCTGCTGAGAATTTTCTTGAATGAAACGCTACTAGATGAAGTTTGTCATCTGTTCTTATTTATGACAAAATCGCACCCAAGGCAAAGTCTGATGCACTTGTTTCCATAAAAAATACCTTAGAAAAATCTATACGATATAGGATTGGTACAAAAACAAACGAAGTCTTTAGAGCTTCAAATGTTGCTTCCGCTTCTTGATTCCATTGGAGTTTGTCTTTACAAGTCAAACGTGTAAGTGGAGTTGCAACTTGAGAGAAGTCTTTGATGAAGATCCGATAATAATTGGCAAATCCCAAAAAGCATTAGACATCTTTTATCATCTTTGGAATCTTTCAATTTATGATTGTCTGGACTTTCTTAAAATCCATCATGAGACCATCTTTTGAAATGATGTATCCTAAGAAATCAACTTGAATAGTATAAAATATACACTTTTTCATCTTAGCGTATAATCCCGTATTTCTAAGTTTTTGTAATACTTGACGAACATGTTCTTCTACATTCTTAGAATAGATCAAAATGTCGTCTACGTAGCAGATGACAAATTTGTCTAGGAACTCACGAAAAACATCATTCATGAGATGTTGAAAAGCAGCTGGTGCATTCGTAAGTCTAAAAGGGATGACATTATATTCAAAATGTCCGTACCTAATTCGAAATGCAGTTTTCTATTCATCTCTTTCTTTGATGCGTACTAGATTGTAGGCTTCTCTTAGATCTATTTTTGTATAGATCTTAGCTTGATTCAACTAATCAAAGAGTCTTGATGTTAGAGGTAATGGATATCTGTTCTTGATTGTGATCTTGTTGAGTCCTCGATAGTCAACACACATCCGCAATGATCCATCTTTTTTCTTCACAAATAGAATTGGAGCTCCTGTTGGAGATTTAGAATGGCGTATGAAATTCTTGGCCAAATTCTCATCAATATATGTTTTGAGTTTAGCCAATTCATCTTGTGATAAATTGTAGATTGGTCCAAATGGTGGCTAAGTTCCTTCTTTAAGGTCAATTGAACAATTATATGGACGATGCTCCGAAAAAATATTTGCATTTTTTTTCTCAAAAACGTCTTAATAATCTTGTTATTGACTTGGAATGCTACTTGAAATCTTTCTATTGTTGGAAATAGGTGTAGTGTACCAATAAATTTGACTTGCGATCCTAGAGTTGAAAAACTTTGCGGTTGCAATTCAATCACCAGTTTGACTTGGTTGATGAATCCTTGAAACTTGGATCTTATGCTATCAAACTTCTCAAGTAGACCAATTTTTGATTCTCTGATGTTTGGACGATGTTTTAATGGAGGAGGAATTATATGGCTTGGTGTAGATGTTGAAGCAGCTTCAACCATATCTATATCTTCATTATTTGATAACCTTATTGCTTCTTGTGGAGGTATAGTGAATTGATGCATTGCAAGCATCAATTCTCTCATTTGCTCTTACATTTGGGCCATTGCACTCTTCATTTTGGCAAGCTCTGCCATAATAACACTTCAAAAAATATCTAATACCACTCGAGGTAAGTAAAAGGGAGAACAAAGAAAATATTAGGAATAATATCAATTTAGAAGAGGATAATCCGTAACTTCTAATATGCTTGTGTCTTATCGAGAGAAAGGGATAATCCACTCTTAATCAAGGTAAGACAAAGCTATGATATTATAAGTGCACTCTTATCAATCTGGCAAGGACATGAACTAGAAAAAGATGCATAATCTAATTGAAAATGTATCAAAGTAAAAGTCACAAAATGGGAATAAGAAAGTATATATATTCAAAGAAAATTGGAATGGCTATTGCCAAAGACTAGAAACATGAAGACTCTTGAAACTAGACTAGAACTAGGAAAGGAGTTGACAAGAGTGAAGAGGGCTTCACTCTTGCCTCTATAAATACTATCTAACTAAGAGCTACGTGGCGGTATTCTATAAGACCTCATACACGTGTCTAATTTGCAAGACACGTGTCAAACTTGCACGATAAGTTTTCCACATGTGCGCCACATATTTGGCTTATTCCGCAAGCTACCAACCTGTGTGACACATGGCTAGCTTGTTCTATAAGCTACCAATATGTGTGCGATGTGGCTACTTTTTTGACCAAGTTTTTAACCTACCAATCACCTATAGACATGTATAAAGGTGATTCCACGTCTATGAAGCTTCTAAAAAGCTACTCTATCAAATATTATCAACTCAACTTATTTTACCTACTTCTATTGGTCTATATTACTTAGATCATTTATTGGAGTAAATCTTGTGTCCGTAACAGGATATTAACTATACTTTAAAAAATTTTGAAAAAAATAGAATAATTGGATCAAAAAGTTATTAGATCCTAAAGTTTAAAAAGAAATCAATCTTTTATAAATGAATAAGATATTAAAGGGTTTTGCTACAATTTGAATATTTTGTGTAAATTAAAGTGGTTTTTAAGAGCTAAGACTTTACGGAGGAGAAATGATGGATATATGAAGCTATAATAATATTTTTGATATAAAGATGGATTTTTAAAAAAGATTATGGATTTCTTTAGAAGTTATTGAAAATTTAGCTTTATAAAAAATTAGTTAGTTGTGATTTGATATAAAAAAAAATATTAAGGATTTTCTTCATACCATAGAAAAATCTTATATACAAACCTATTTAATTATAAGAGGTTTTTATTAATATAATCTTTTTTTTTAATATTATTATATTTATTTATTCTTCTTAATAAAGAAAAATCATTTATAAGAGTTTGGCTAATAAATTATAAATAAACTCTCTACATCTAGATATCTAATATATTTTTAAATTAAAAATCACGCTATATAATACCATTATATATAGAAATTATAGATGGTCGACCTTTGTCTTCTAAAAATGTTACTTGTGAAATCATTTCTATAGATGTAGCAACAAATGGTTATAATAGCTTAATAATATTTAATATCATTAGATCTTCTATTAATCTAGGTAGTTTGGATCTATTGAAATTAAAAAAATATAATCTTCAAATAAATTGGATCTCTTATGACCTTGATTTTTTTTATAATATATTTAAAGACATTTCTAACCAAATAATATATCACAAGTTTAAAACAGCCTAATCATTATTTGTAGAAGCAAAAAAATTTATATGTACTATATAAAAAAAATCATTGTTTGCTATTATACAACACCTATTTTTGATGGTGGAAAGACATCAAGCAATTTTTTAATATTATATAAAGAATATTAAGACATATTTGAAAAGAAAAATATAGATATTCTATCAATAGATTATCTTTATGATTGCACAATTGATTTGTAAGAAAAATCTCAACTGCCATTTAGATCAATCTATTATAAAATGAATTGGCTTCAATCAAAAAATAAATTGATGAAAATTTAGTTAAAATTTTTATATATCATTCAAAATTTCTAGCAAGAGCTCCAATTTTGATTGTGAAAAAAAAAGATGGATTATTTCAGATATATATGGATTATTGAGGGTTTAATAAAAAACTTTCAAAAAATTAATATCTTCTATCTTTGATATTTGGACTTCTTGATCAACTAAATCAAGCCAAGATCTATATCAAAATAGATTTGTAAGGAACATATAACCTAATGTATATATATATTTTTTAAATAAATAGAAGATTGTTTTTTGAATCAAGCATAGATATTTTAAATGTAATGTCATGTCTTTTGGACTTATAAATTTTTTTGTCACTTTTCAACATCTAATAAATGATATTTTTTAAGAATATCTAAATAATTTTATTTTTTATTTATTTAAACAATATTTTGATGTGTTCTAAGAATACAAAAAAATACAAGCAATATATTTGTTGTGTATTATAAAAACTTAAAAATATAAGATTATATACTAAGATGAAAAAATATATATTTTATAAAACTCAAATTGATTTTTTAGAATACATTATTTCAAATAATGGTCTTATGATGGATCTGAAAAAAATCCAAACTATCATAGATTAAAATTTTTTAAGAATAATAAATGATGATTAATGATTTTTAGAATTTGCTAATTATTATTAGATTTTTATCAAGAATTTTTTTCAAGTTGCATCTCTACTTATATGTTTGATTTATAAAGATAAACTTAAGTAGAACAAAGAGGCTGAAGTAACATTTCAAGCATTAATGACAGCTTTTATTATAATATCAATCTTATATCAAGTTGACTTTTTTGAGTCATTTTTTTTATAAAAATAAATACAAAAAACTTTGTTTTAGATGTAATATTGTTGCAAATGGGAACAAATGACAAATTTCATTCTATAACTTTTTATTTAAGAAAAGTTTCAACAGCCAAGATCACTTATAAGATCTATAATAAAAAATTTCTTTCAATTATAGATTCATTTTAAGAATGGCATCATTATGTAGAAGGTATTTTTAGTCCAATGACAGTTTATATTAATTACAAAAATTTCAAGGATTTTATGTCAATACGTTTTTTGAATTGTCATTAAGCTTATTAGAGCATGTCTTTTTTAAGATTTGTATTCAATATTACTTATCAATCAAAAAAACAACAAGGTTTGTTAAATGTCTTGTCTAAATGCTCTTATCTTATATCAAAAGAATGAAAAGCAGCTTATGATCAACAACAAATAATTCTTTTGAAATTTGAGTAATTTCATCTTTGAGCTATGAAATCAATAATGCCAATTCATTCAACATTTTTTTATCAAGCTTATTCAAGTATGTCCTTAGATCATCTTATACATGATATTAAGAGAAATTCTTCTAAGTCTCGTGATACTTTTAAGTTTGAATTCAAAAACAATCTTCTCTATTTGAAAAGATGCTTATATATTTTAAAAGATGAAGCACAATTATATAATCTTTAAACTTGTCACAATTTTCTTATAATAAGTTAATTTGGATATAATAAGATTTTAGAGTTAATTTCAAGAAATTTTTGGTGATTTAAAATATAAGAAGAAGTAAAAGATTTTATAAAATCATATGATATTTATTCAAGATCAAAGATCTCTTACCATCAACTATATGGACTTTTCCAACTATTATCTATACAAGAATAAGTATGGTTATTTATTTTATGGATTTTATTATGGATCTTTTAATTTCAAATTCTTATGATTTTATATTTGTGATAGCAAATTATTTTATTAAGATGGCATATTTTTTACAATGTACAAAAATTATTACAAGTGAAAAAATAGCTAGATTTTGTTTTTACAACATCTATTACTATTATGGTATACCAAAAGATATTGTATCAAACAGAGGAACTCAATTTATATCCAAATTTTAGAGAATTTTTTTTATATATTAAAAGTGGATATAAAATTATCAACAACCTTCCATCCTTAAATTGATGAACAACCAAAGCAACTAAATCAAGTGTTAGATCAGTATTTATAATATACCATCAACTACCATCACGATAATTGAACTCTCTTAACATTAGCAGAGTTTATCTACAATCATACAATACATTCTTCTACTCAATAATCATCATTCTATGCTAACTATGGTTATCATCAATGGTTTGACACTTTTGGCTTTTTAAAAGTTGATAATTCAATGGCAAAAGATTTAATAAATTATTTATCAGAGCTACATATAACATTAATGGTATAATTAAGAAATAAACTTAAGAATAACAAAAGATCAATATAAATATCTATTAAAAAAAATAATGTCAATATTTAATTAATAATAAGATGTATTTACTTTGTCATAATATTAAAACTAATTACTCTTGTGACAAGTTGGATTGTTATAGACTTTGACCATTTTCTATTAGTAAATAGATCAATTTAATTGTATATCAATATATCTACTAAAATCAATAAAGATTCACTTTATTTTCTATGTGTCTCTTCTTGAATCATATAAGATGGTGGATATATAAAAAAAAAGACAATTTCCACCTTTATCAGTAAAAGTTGATAATAATCAAAAATTTAAAGTTAAAGAAATGTTAGATTCAAGGCGGTGCCAAAATAAATTAGAATATCTATTACATTTGTATAGATATGATATTAATAAGTACATATGGGAGCAATGTGAGAATCTAACAAATGCATCAAAACCTATTTTTGTTTCTTATTATCAACATCTATCAAAACTAAGCATTAATCAGTGATAATAAATATAAATTAACAAGAAACAAGTTTAGGAATCAACTTGTAAAATTTCTTTATAAACATGGAGAACCAACAGCCAACAAATTTCTTTCAAAAGTTGTCATTTGTAAAATTGTGAGAAAAAGTACTTAGATTGTTTAAACTTAAATAATATTGTAATTATAATAAAGATCCTGAAGAGAGATATATTCTTTCTTAAATATAACATATTTCATATCACAATTTAGGAAGAGAATCTTTATGCTTAGTGATATTGTTGGAGATGGATCTTTCATCTAATAGAATATATAATATATTATTTGAAGATAGTTATAAATATCTAAAAAATGATCAAATAATTGGATGGTCTTCTTGTGCTAGTCTCATGGACATACTTTAAGCCACCACATTCTAGAAATTTTGATAGTCTTCTAGAACCTTCTATAGTTTTTTAGAATCTTCTAAAATCTTCTAAAACCTTAAAACTTCTAGGAATCTTCTATAGTCTTCTAAAATCTTTTAGAATCCTCTTCTATCTTTTAGAATCTCTTGTAGCCTTCTAAAATCTTTTAAAATCTTCCTTAGTCTTCTTGAACTTACTTTAGTCTTCTAAAGTCTTCTAAGATACTCTTAAAAGATTCAATAGGATATAGGCCTTATAGTATAAGTAAGAGGCAAGATCGATGTGCACCTTAGTCTTGCCAATACAAGTCTTGGAGCAATCCAAAGTATTGCCTTGTTTCTTGATATCAATCTAGTCTCTTGTTCTTGTCAATGATCTAGTTCTTTGTTCTTGTCCATCTACTTCTTTGTTCTTGAAATTATTCTGGTTCTGTAATCTTTTCTTTATTTCATTGCTAATCTGCTATCTTGCATCTTTGACAATTTGGCAAGACTAACTAAGTAATCATATCAAAGCTTTGATGTCTTGATAGGGAGTGGATTATCCCTCTTTTTGAAGATACTATTGCATTTTAAAGGAATTCAGATTACTCCCTTCTAGACTAATATATTTATTTATTTCAGTTTGATCTTTCTTTGAAAAAAATAGATTAATCCTTTTCTAGGATATATCACTATATTTTGGAGGTTATAGATTATTTAAATCTAAATTAATATAATTTTGAAAATATTCCTTTTCAGTATAAAAAATACTATACTAATGGCCTGTTGATTTTTTTTTCTATCAATATGGAAATAAATCAAGTCATGGAAGGTGCATCTTCACAAATAGAGAATAGAGTGGCAACTCTTGCAAATCTCCAAGCTCTTTTAGATATTGTATGAGAAGAAATGGCATTCTTTTGCAATCCGAAAAAAAAACTACAAATGGAGCAAGTATCTAAAAAAACTAAGCAAAAGATTCATAATTTATAATAAGAAATTATACAATTGAAGGAAGTAGGCGGAAGACAAACTATGCACGTAACCTCTCTAGAAGTTTTAAGGGTTGTCATGAAAGAGCCAAAGACTAGCTTGCTTGATAAATTTGAAGCAATAAGATTCAACTATTGAAGGTTTGTGCAACAAGTATGACTTTATTTATGACTATATCCTTCTCGTTACCTAGATGGATTTACTCAAATCGCTTTTGTAAGCGCCTTTTTATCAGGAAGTGTTTGATTATGATTTATTCCACTATTAGAAAAGAATTCTCTAATCTTATATAACTTGAAATTTTTATAGAAAGATTTACTACTATATTTGGAGATAGTGATCAAAAGAATATAATAGAAAGGAAGATTCAAAACCTATGACAAGGATAATGTTTAGCTACAATTTATATTATAAAATTTCAACAACTTACTTATAATCTTGATTGGAATGATAAGGCTTTTATGACTCAATTCCATTACAGTCTAAAAGACAATGTAAAGAATTTATTGATTACAATGCCAAGAGTGGAAAATTTAGAAAAACTCATATCTCAAACTATTACTTGTGACAATCTCCTATTTGAGTTACAATAGGAAAGACAATTAATTTTTAGCAATACCTATCAAGGTATGTCTACTACATTTTGAAGAGTATTGGAGAAGCCGCGAATATATTCTAAATCTATATAGATTGATACAACTTAATTGAAACCATTAATACTAATAAAAAGACTAGACATTAGTAAGAGAATCTATATCTATATTGTGGAAGATCTAATCACAAGGTAACAAGCTGTCCAAACACGTGTAGAGAATTAAAAGTATAAGATATAACATCTGAATTAGAGAGGTTGAAAAATGAAGATGTCCAGCCATAGTAGGGACCTTGTAGTTAAACACCTCCAAATCTAAAGTACCAAAAAAAAGTCTCTTCCTACCTCCGGATCCAATATTCTATTTTATACTTCCTGAACATATAAGAGCCCTAAAACAAGAGATTTGTACTAAAGTCCTTTTAGATAGTGGAGCCTTAGCATGCTTTATGGATAAAAATTTTACAATTAAGTACAACTTACTACTTATAAAGAAGATCTATCCTGCACCCGTTGAAGTCATTGATAAACAAAACCTTGCATCAAAAGATATTATTAAAGAAACACAATTATTAGAAGTAACACTAAGAGATCAAGTATCATGCATAGTCTTCAACATTGATTGATGTCCAACAAATCCTATTGTCATTGAACTTTCTTGATTTGAATTACATAATTTTGATATTGATTAAATTTTGCAAAAGATTTTTTTAAGATCCAAATAATAAAAGAAGAAACAAGGTGCTATTTCATTTCTTGGAGCTAAAGCATATATATAAGTAACAAAAAAAAAAGGCTGTATTTGCATTGTATGCTATTCCAATAAAAGATCAAATGGAGTACTTAAAGCAAGATATTCTTAATCAATACCGTGATCTTGAAGATGTGTTTGAAAAGAAAAAAGCAAATATGTTATCAAAATACCTTTCTTATGATTATGCAATCAAATTACAAGATGGAATTCAACCTCTATTTGGTCCAATTTATAATCTCTTACAAATAGAGCTTATAAAAATATATTGATGAAAATCTAGCCAAAATTTTTATTAGACATTTAAAATCACCTACAAGAGCTCCTATCTTGTTTGTGAAGAAGAAAGATGGTTCTTTACGTAAGTGTGTTGACTATCAAGGTTTGAATAAGGTAACTATAAAAAATTGCTATCCATTACCATTAATCTTAGGATTATTGGAACAATTAGAATATGTAAAGATCTTTACAAAGATTGATTTGAGAGGTGCCAACAACCTAGTTAGGATTAAAGAAGGAGATCAATGGAATATAGCATTTTATACAAGGTATGGACATTTCTAATACAATGTTATGCCTTTTGGACTTACAAATATACTTGTAGTCTTTCAACATATGATGAATGATATCTTACAAGAATACTTAAATGACTTTGTAGTTATCTACTTAGATGATATCTTGATCTTTTCTAAGAACAAACAAGAACATGAACATTATATATATATGGTATTGAAGAAACTACAAGAAACTGGATTGTATGCCAAATTGGAGAAGTGCTCTTTCCATCAACCATCAATTGAATTTTTGAGATATATTGCTTCTAAAAATGGGATTTTCATTGATCCAAAGAAAATACAAACTGTTATAAAATAGAAACAATTGTCATTATTCAAAAATGTATAATGTTTCTTGAAATTTGTAAATTTTTTTAGAATCTTTATCAAACATTATTCTAAGATTGCCGCTCCAGTAATACGACTTACTAGCAAGGAGAAATTTATTTGAGATAACAAGGCTGAAGAAGCATTCCAGAAGCTAAAAGAATCCTTCACTTCAACACTATACTTATTTATTCAGATCCAATAAAATCATTTATTCTAGAAACAAATGCCTCAGATTTTGCACTTAGATCTATACTCTCTCGAATTGGTGATGATGGTCAACTACATCCAATAGCATTCCAATGTTGGGGTAGAGAGAATTTGCCTCAAGAAAGCGTTGGGCTTCTAGCTATCATTAATTTCTCAATCAAGCTTCAAAATGAAGAAAGTTCTAAGTTTATATATATATATATTTTTTTGGAGCAATTACACCAAATACATAAGCCTCAAATAACCAACAACATCCAAAATATGATAAAACCCTCTAAAACCTTATATATCCTTATGTGGAAATTTTTCCAAATTTCAACACCTTATATCTTTTGATCCAACTATCCAAACATAGTAAAATTTTACATGAGATACTGATATATTATTATCAACCTTCACAACAAATTTCAATTGCAAATTCATTGCGAATCTTAAGATATCTTGAAAATCCTAATAGTCACTTCAAACCCTTGTCTTTATACACCCGCATACAAATTTCTTCATATCTCACAAACTATAAGCTCAAATGCCACAAAATTTATATGTAAAGCTTTTTAATACAAAATGTCACATTTTCCAAGAAGTTTGAGTCAAAAATTCACCTGGAAACTTATGTTATGGCTCCAACCATTACTATCAACAAAACCGCTCACCTATTGCCTTTGATTTAGAAGAGCTACCTTCAACGCCCTATAGCTCCTTCATATGAACTCCAAATATAACAATTCTTTCACAAAAGATGTAGGTCTTGAAATCTTTGTTATAGCCGCGGCTTTTGATCTCCAAAAGCTACCGTAAAACTCCTCTTATACTCAAAAGAGTATCAGTATGTCTCAAATTGACACCTTAACTTCAAACGGCTATAACTTCTTTATCCTAACTCCAAATCCTCTAATTTCTGTACAAAAATTATACCCAAAATCCTAAATTTTACAATCCTAGCTTCTAATCTCCAAATGCCTTCCTTGAAGTCGCCAAAACCCTTCTTAAGGTCGCAAGCAGCCTCCTCAAAGCCCATTGGACATGGAATTCGACCAATAGGGATGAAGTTTTCCATTCCTTGCCTTCATCCGACCATGCCTTCTTTTCATCCTTTCCAACTAGCCTCCTACTAGTTTAAATTTTCATCTTTAGGCTTCCACCTTCTCTCAAGACTTCATACTAATCATTTAGATCTTATAATTTTTAAATACCATAATCAAAATAAGTAAAAATAAAATAAAATAAAATTTCTTCTACAACCATTTTTAATTTAATTTACTAACCATTTTAACACACATCTAGATTTATAAACATATAATATGTTTTAACTAATTTTTACATATTGTAAGTAATTACAATACGACATTGCTTTTAAAAAATTTTAGTTGCAGAGATCAATTACAAGATCCATGATAAAAAACTATTAGTAATTATTGATGCTTTTGAAGAATAGTACTATTTGTTAGAGGGGACTCAATATAAGATCATGGTATATACTGACCACAAAAACTTAGAGTATTTTATGAGTGTTTAAGTTTTGAATCGCCAATAAGTATGATGGATCATGTCAATATCTCAATTTGATTTTGTGATTACATATCACTTAGAAAAACTTCAAGAGAAACGAGATGTCCTTTCTCGATGATCATATCTTGTGCCAAGAATAGAAGACATTGTATTGCATCAACAAAAATCAGTCATATTAAAGCTGTTCAATTTTCAATTGAAGACATTGATATAGCTATATAGATACAACTCTCAAAACAAAAATCCAGAAAGCAATGAAGACAAATCCATTTGTAGAGAGCATTCAACAATGTCTAAAAAATACACATGTGGAAGAAAATAATAATTTCAAGTTCAAAGACAAATTCTTATATTTCAAGGATCTCTTGTATGTTCTTCCAAGCCCTATAAGACTTCAAATTCTTCAAGTATGACATGACCTTTTAGCAATTAGATATTTTGGCTTCAACAAGATCTTGGAATTAATATCAAAAGACTATTGGTGGCCTCAAATGTGGAAATTAATAAAAGAATTCATCCATTTATGCAAAATTTGTGCTCGAGAAAAGATTCCAAGACACCAACCATATGGACTTTTTCAACGACTTCCAATTCTTAAGGGCCTATGGCAATTATTATTTATGGACTTTATTACAAATCTTCTAATTTCAAATAGAAAAGACTCAATTTTTGTGGTAGTAGACCATCTTATCAAGGTGGCATATTTCATCCCATGCAACAAGATTATTTTTGGAGAAAAAACAATCAAATTTTTTATTGATAATATTTATTGAATATATGTCCTTCTAAATGACATCATTTTGGACCAAGGACCACAATTTGTATCAAATTTTTGAAGAGGAATATTTCAAATTTTAAAGGTCAAGATCAACCTTTCATCAACTTATCATCCTCAAACCGATAATCAAATAGAACAAGTGAATCAGATCTTAAAATAATATCTTTGTTGTAGTATAAATTACCAACAAAATAATTAGATGGACTTCCTACTATTGGCCAAGTTTTTTATATAATAACTCCGAACATTCTTTGACAAAATAAACTTCATTCTTTTGAAATTATAAATACCACCTTAGAATAGATTCATTCTGAATTGAGGATGTGAGAAGCCTTGTTACAAAAAATCAAGCTATCTATTTAAAAGCCATCCATGAAGAATTAAAATTCCAACTACAAATAGCTCAAGACTGATATAAAGACTATGCAAACATTCATCATAAGAACCAACTAAAGTTCAAAGCAGGAGATTGCGTCTGGCTCCTTTGACAAAATGTACAAATAAATTGACCATCACAAAAATTATACTATCAAAGACTTGGACCATTTACAATTCTATACCAAGTAAATCCAATAAGTTTTCATCTTAAACTATCAAATAATATGTACATTCATCCAGTCATCCATATCTTGTTCTTAGAAACCTATTATAAATCAAATATTATTGGAAGAATTCTTCCACTACCAACCCTGATTGAAGTCAATCAAGAGCTTGAATATGAAGTGGAGGAAATATTGGATTTACGTATAAAATATAGACGATTGGAATATTTTATTCATTGGAAGGACTATGGAATTAGCAAAAGAACATAAAAGCCTTTAGATAACCTTAAGAATACACCTAGAAAAGTTTATAAATTCCATCAATATTATTTTAAAAAACCTAGATTCAATTGCTATTGAAGATTTTGTTGATACCAACATCTCTTGGCTTTCAAATGATGCTTTTCTACAACAATAAAAGACCAATATAAAAAATAAAAAAAAACCACGCAAAGATTTTCACTTGTATATAGTCATTTTTTCTAAGATAGAATAGATCTTGCTAGAAGCTTATTGGTTACCATGTCAAATCTTTGTGTTCTAAGAAAATTGTAGGAACAAGAGTCAAAAGACTCTTCTGCCACACAAGCAGCTGAAAAACCATTGCAACTTTCACAATTTACTAAGTTTGAAGAATATGAACAAGGCAAAGAATGAATATTTCAATGTCAAATAAGGTCATGTTTGAAATCTTTGGAGATATGGCCTCATCACAAAAATCTTAATTGAAATGCCTAAGCTTTGATAATACTCCTTAAAATTAGAAGGGTGACTCGAGATGGACCAGATATTATATTCGAAGGATGTTTTAAAGGTCATAATAAAGAATAGATTCTTGGATGGGACATTGGTATAACAAAGATTATATCTAGAGGTCATCAATGCCTCCTCAAGGATCTTGTTGAATTAATAATCAACAAATAAAAGACGGAATATGTTGTTTCTTTACTTTGACAAATTTTAGATTTCTTGCGTATGTGATTTGATCATCAAATCACTTCAGCTTCTCGTAGAACTCGTTGCTAAAAGGGAAAGTGATGTCATAGATATATTTTAAGTCACCACATTTTAGAACTTTCCGTAGTCTTTTAGAACTTTTTATAGTCTTCTAGAACCTTCTGGAGTCTTTTAAAATATTTTGTAATTTTCTAAAATCTTCCATAGTGTTCTAGAATCTTCCAAAATCTTTTAGAACCTTCTTTAATCTTCTAGAATCTTCTATAGTCTTCTAAAACCTTCTAGAATCTTCTTCAATCTTCTAGAACCTATCACAGACATATACATAGTTATCGATATGATCAGATAGAACTAGATAAAAGAAGATAAAAGCAGGTTAATTCCATAATATCTTTAGAAAAACTTCCTAGAAACTTCATAGACGCTGCTTTGACTTTATAAGTGTCCATAGTAGACTTTTGGATTAGAAACTTGGTCAATAAGTTAGCCACATGTCGCACATGTTGGTAGCTTGAAGACCAAGCTAAATACGTGGCGAACATATAGGAAACTTGCCCTGCAAGTTTGACACGTGTCTTGCAACTTGGACACGTGTCTTGTAAATTGGATACGTGTTGGAGGTCCTATAGAACGTCGCCACTTAGCTCTTAGGTAGATAGTATAAATAGAGACAAGAGTGAAGCCTTCTTCACTCTTGTCAACTCCTTTCTTGTTTCCAGTCTAGTTCAAGAGTCTCTAGTTTTCTTGTCTTTTGGCATTAGCCATTCCAGTTTCTTTTTAATATATATACTTCTTTATATTTATTTCTTTGAGAGAGGTCTCACTTGTTTATTTGACTTCATCCAGTTATTGTCCTTGACAGATTGACAAGAGTACACATACAATATCAGAGCTTTGTCTTTTCTTGATTAAGAGTGGATTACCCCTTTCTCTTCATAAGACATAAGCATATTAGAAGTTGTGGAGTACCCACTTCTAAACTGATATTGTTTCTAGAATTTTTTTTCTTTTGAGTGTGTGTTCCGTATTTCTTGAAGTAAGAGTAGACATCTTCCTTTCTATTATATTATCATGGCAGAGCTTGCGGAAATGAAGAGTGCAATGGCACAAATGCAAGAGCAAATGAGAGAACTAATGCTTGCAATGCATCAACTTAGTTTACCACCACAAGGAGCATCAAGATTAGCAGGAAGTGAAGATGTAGAGATGGTTGGAGCTACGTCAATATCTACACCAAACCATGCTACCTCACCGATGATGGAGCACCGTTCAAACGTTAGAGAACCAAAAATCAGTTTGCTTGAGAAGTTTGATGGCACAAGATCTAAGTTTCGAGGATTCATCAATCAGGTACAACTGGTGATCGAACTTCAACCTCAGAGTTATCCTACGCAAGGATCTCAAGTTAGGTTTATTGGAACGTTACTTTTGGGTCCTGCCTTATCGTAGTTTTCATCTTTTCTTGAACGACATGATCCAATATTGGATAATTTGGAGGCATTTTTTGCAGAATTTCGATCAATGTATGGAGAACATGATGCAATTCGTGTTGCAACCAACAAGATTCGCATCCTACGATAAGGCAATCGATCAATGTCATTATACGCTTCATAATTTTGACAACTAGCGACCGACATCAAGTGGGACGATGCTGCACTAATCAGTCAATTTCTCTACGGATTACAATATGAGGTAAAAAAATTAATGCTCAATTTACCCGATCCTCAGACATTGAGTCAAGCAATTGATTTTGCTGTGAAGTGTGACAATCGACTTTTTGAGTTTCGATCCGAGAGTCGTACAAGGGAGCCTCAACGTTATTATTCAATGGCAACATCAACATCCTCACAAAACGTACATTCGGAAGTAGAAGACATACAAATTGATGCGGTACGTTTTAAACCTCTTACTGAACAAGAAAAGATTCATCGTCGTCAAGAAGGATTATGTTTATAATGTGGAAAACCTAAGTACACTGTTCAACATTGTCCAAAGAAACGTCGCAACTACAAAATGAGGAGTATGGCTGTCAAAGAAGACAACATGTCAGAAAACGAATTTGTCCAGCTACAATAGGGACCATGCAGTTGGAACCCTGTACAATTCCCAGTAAAGGTCCTATTTTCTCCTCAGAACCCTCTCTTTATTTTATGATAGATGTATATTTAGGACCAAAAAATTACAGAGCCTCTGTCTTATTAGATTCAGGAGCCTCAGCATGTTTTCTAGATGAACAGTTTGTTAAGAATCGTAAAATACCTTTAGTACAGAAACCTAAATCCGTACATGTAGAAGTCATAGATAGTCGCCTATTGTCCTCAGGAGATGTCACTCATGAAACCCGTCCTATAAAAGTAATAATAGATGGTCATAATAGCTATGTAACCTTTAACATAATTAAATCTCCGTCTAATCCAATTATTCTAGGTTTGTCATGGCTAGAAAAATATAACCCTCAAATAGATTGGAATTCTCGTAGACTTGATTTTTCTCAAGATATTATTAAACATCCTACTGATCCAATAAAAAGCTACAAGACTGGTACAGTAAAACCTGTACTTATAGGTGCAAAAGCTTTTATACACGCAGCAAAAGAAGGATCAACTTTTGCTATTTACGCAACACCCATTTCTGATAGTGGAAAGGCTTCAAGTGGCATTCCAAGCCAATATCAAGACTATCAAGATGTTTTTGAGAAGAAGAATGCTGATATTCTTCCGGAGCATCGCCCATATGATTGTTCGATTGATCTCAAAGAGGGATCTCAGCCTCCTTTTGGACCAATCTACAATTTATCACAAAATGAGTTGGCTGAACTCAAGGAATATATTGAAGAGAATCTGGCCAAGAACTTCATACGCCATTCCAAATCTCCTGCAAGAGCTCCAATTCTATTTGTGAAGAAAAAAGATGGATCATTACGAATGTGTGTGGATTATCGGGGACTTAATAAGATCACTATCAAGAACAGGTATCCACTACCTTTAATCTTTGGACTTCTTGATCAACTGAATCAAGCTAAGATCTATACAAAAATAGATCTACGAGGAGTATACAACTTGGTTCACATTAAAGAAGGAGATGAATGGAAAACTGCGTTTCGAACAAGGTATGGACATTTCAAATATAATGTTATGCCTTTTGGACTCACAAATGCACCAGCTATTTTCCAACATCTCATGAACAATGTTTTTCATGAATTCTTAGATGATTTTGTTGTCTGCTACCTAGACGACATTCTAATCTACTCTAAGAACTTAGAAGAGCACAAAACACATGTTCGTCATATCTTACAAAAACTCAAAGACACAGGATTGTATGCCAAGATGGAAAAGTGTGTATTTCACACTACTCAAGTTGACTTCTTAGGATATATCATCTCGAATGATGGCCTCATGATGGATCTTAAGAAAGTCCAAACAATCATGGATTGGAAGATTCCAAAAACAGTAAAGGATGTACAATATTTTTTAGGATTTGCCAATTACTATCGAATCTTCATCAAGAACTTCTGTCAAGTTGCAGCCCCACTTACACGTTTGACTTGTAAGGACAAGCTCGAGTGGAGTAAAGAAGCAGAAGCATCATTTGAAGCTTTGAAGATAGCTTTTATTTCTACACCAATCTTGTATCGCGTTGATTTTTTCAAGGCATTCTTTATGGAAACAGACGCATCTGACTTTGCTTTGGGCGCAGTATTGTCACAAATGGGAACAGATGACAAACTCCATCCAGTAGCTTTCCATTCCAAGAAATTTTTGGCAGCAGAGATCAACTACGAAATCCACAATAAAGAACTTCTCGCAATTGTGGATTCTTTTCAAGAATGGCGTCATTATCTAGAAGGCGCTTCTAATCCAGTCACCGTATATACTGATCACAAGAACCTCGAGTATTTCATGTCAACACGCGTGTTGAATCGTCGTCAGGCTCGTTGGAGCATGTCTCTATTAAGATTCGAGTTCATTATTACATATCGGCCAGGAAAACAACAAGGTCTGTCCGATGCACTTTCTAGACATTTTTATCTTGCACCAAAAGAAGGAGATGTAGCTTTTGATCAACAAAGAACGACTCTCTTGAAGCCGGAGCAATTTCATCTTCGGGCAACAAAATCAACATTAACTGTTGATTCAACTTTTCTCAAGCAAGTCTAGTTAAGTATGTCTTCAGATCCTCTTATTCATGAAATTAAGAATAATTCTTCTAAGTTTCATGATATTTCAAAGTTTGAGTTCAAGAAAAATCTACTCTATTTCGAAGGGCGCTTATATATTCCAGAAGGTGAAGCACGATTACGTGTTCTTCAAGCTTGTCATGATTTCCCGGCAGCAGGACATTTTGGATACAATAAGACTCTAGAGTTGATATCTAGAGATTTTTGGTGGCCTCAAATGTGGAAGGGAGTCAAAGATTTTGTAAAAACATGTGATGTTTGTTCAAGATCAAAAACTCCTCGCCACCAACCCTACGGACTTCTTCAGCCATTATCCATTCCAGAACAACCATGGTCTTCTGTGTCTATGGATTTTATCACGGATCTTCCAAACTCAGGTTCTTATGACTCTTTATTCATGATAATAGATCGTTTTACTAAGATGGCATATTTTATACCATGTAAAAAATCTATCACAGGCAAAGAAACAACTAAGCTTTTCTTTGACAATATCTACCGCTATCATGGATTACCTAAGGATATTATATCGGATAGGGAAACTCAGTTTGTATCGAGATTTTGGAGAACACTTTTCAAGATTCTAAAGGTGGATATAAAGCTATCTTTAGCTTTCCATCCTCAAACTGATGGACAAACGGAGCGCGTAAATCAAGTCTTGGAATAGTATTTGAGATGTACTATCAACTACCAACAAGATGATTGGACAACTCTTTTACCATTGGCAGAGTTTGCTTATAATAATACGATACATTCTTCTACACAACAAACACCTTTCTTTGCCAATTATGGTTACCATCCACGACTTGATACTTTTGACTATTCGAAAGTTGACAATCCTGCGGCGGAAGACTTGGTAAATCATTTGTCAGAACTACATACAACAATGAAGGCACAATTAAAGGAAGCTCAAGAACGACAAAAGATAAACACTAATGCGTATCAAAAGGAACAACCACAACTCAACGTAGGCAACAAGGTATGGCTACTTCGTCGCAATATCAAGACTACGCGACCTTGTGACAAGTTGGACTATCGTAAGCTTGAACCTTTTCATATTTCTGAACAAATTAATCCAGTTGCATATCGATTACGCCTACCAGAGTCTATGAAGATCCACCCTGTATTCCACGTATCTCTTCTTGAATCATATAAGACACTGAACATACCAAGAAGAAGACAAGTGCCACCTCTTCCTATAGAAGTGAACAATAATGATAAATTTGAAGTAGAAGTTGTTTTAGATTCAAGGCGGCGTTGAAATAGGTTGGAATATCTTGTTCATTGGCATGGATATGAGATTAGTGAGCGCACATGGGAACCAGCAAAAAATTTGGCAAATGCAGCGAGGAAGGTGGAGACCTTTCATCAACAACATCCATCAAAACCAAGATGAAAACTTTCCCTATAAAAGAAACAAGATGTAGGCAAGATAACATTCAACTTTCTATCCTTGTTTGTAGCTTCTTTGTATTTTGTGACGCTAAGGAGATGGAGAATCAATAGCCAGCGGATTTGACTCAAGAGCCTTCATTTGCTGACCTACCGGACGAGACATTGCGATTGTCACAACCCTCAAGACGACGCAACCGAGATGAAGATCTTCAAGAACGACATGTTCTTCCTCGAATAGATGGCGAGATACAACGTGTTTGGTATCACGACCTTGGAAGAGATTCTTGATGTTTGGTGATTTTATTGGAGATAGGAACAACTCCTGACGGTGTTCCAGATGTGATATTCGAAGGAAGTTATGAAGGTCACAACAATGATCAAATAATAGGGTGGTCTTCTCGCCCTGGAATTGGACACTATCGATGGCTGAGAAGACCCATCAATTACCTTCAAAGAGAACAAAGATCAAAGTATGTGGCAAATACTATTCGCCGCATCTTAGACTTTCTACACATGTAATCACCGCTCCTCATGGAACTCGTCCTTTAAAGGGGGGGTAATGTCACGGACATATACATAGTTATCGATATGATCAGATAGAACTAGATAAAAGAAGATAAAAGCAGATTAATTCCATAATATCTTTAGAGAAACTTCCTAGAAACTTTATAGACGCTGCTTTGACTTTATAAGTGTCCATAGTAGACTTTTGGATTAGAAACTTGGTCAATAAGTTAGCCACATGTCGCACATGTTGGTAGCTTGAAGACCAAGCTAAATACGTGGCGAACATATAGGAAACTTGCCCTGCAAGTTTGACACGTGTCTTGCAACTTGGACACGTGTCTTGTAAATTGGATACGTGTTGGAGGTCCTATAGAACGTCGCCACTTAGCTCTTAGGTAGATAGTATAAATAGAGACAAGAGTGAAGCCTTCTTCATTCTTGTCAACTCCTTTCTTGTTTCCAGTCTAGTTCAAGAGTCTCTAGTTTTCTTGTCTTTTGGCATTAGCCATTCCAGTTTCTTTTTAATATATATACTTCTTTATATTTATTTCTTTGAGAGAGGTCTCACTTGTTTATTTAATTTCATCCAATTATTGTCTTTGACAGAACCTTCCATAGTCTTTTGGATTCTTTTAAGAATCTTCTTTAGTCTTCTTAAACTTATCTTAGTCTTCTAGAATCTTCCTCAATCTTCTAAAATCTTTTAAGGTACTCTTAGAAGGTTTAATAGGACATAGGATTTGTAATATAAATAAGAGGCAAGATTGAGGTGCATCTCAATCTTGCCAACACAAGTCTTGGAGCAATCCAAAGTATTGCCTTGTTTGTTGATATCAATCTAGTCTCTTATTCTTGTCAATGATCTAGTTTTTTGTTCTTGTCCATCTAATTTTTTATTCTTAAAATTATTCTAGCTCTATAATTTTTTTCTTGTTTCTTTACTAATTAACTATTTTGCATCCTTGATAGGTGCAGTTTAGGTTGTAAAATTCAAATGATTCATCATTATGAAGTTTTATAAAAGTCCTTTTAATCTCCACAATTCTAATAAATAAAATAGTAAGAGTACTTATAGTGGCATCTAATTTGGATTCAAAAGATTTAATCATACTTATCTTTTAACTTCTAGCCATTCTAAGAGAAAGAAGAAATAAATCAATAAGAAGATAATATCAATTTAGAAGAGGAAAATATGTTACTTCTAAAATATTTTAGGACCTTCAAAGAGATAGATGATTCACTCCCTCACAAAAAAGATAAAGCTCTAATATAGTGATGAAGAAAATATTAGTTTAAAAGAGGATAATCTATAACTTTTAAAGGGTTGATATACCTTCAAGAAGAAAAATAATCTACTCTTTAATAAGAAGGATCCAAGTTTGATATTAAAAATGAAGGCATTTTCAACAAATTGTCAAAGACACTAAAATACATAGTAAGAGACTTGAATTAGAAAAAATATTTTCAAGAAGAAATCAATAAAAATTTGAATTAATCAGATGAATATACAAACAACACCATAAATTGTGAGCTAGAATTCTAAGAGATGCATTGTCAAGACTAAAAAAAAAATTAGCTTCATATACTCCTATTTAGAAAGCTTCTTGAGCTACTTCCATCAAACTAAGAAGCTTCTCGAGTTCTTTCTACCAACTTGGAAGCTTTTCGAATTCCTTCTACTAACTATGAAGCTTCTTGAGCTACTTTCACCAACTAGGAAGCTTCTCAACTAACTTTCATTAACTAAAAAACCTCTAGAATATTTTAGAAGATTTTATAAACTTTTAAAGTAATTTTTAGATATTTAGTTTTATTTTAAATTATTTAAAAAATCTTCAAATAAAACTAACATTGAACAAAGAATATTTATTTAAAAATATAATTTCTTTTATACTATTAGAAAAAATTTCTAATATACAAATTTAATTCAATAAAAGATCTTAAATTTATTGAAGTTGAATAAGTTGTAAAAAGATACATTTAAAAGTAGCAAAAGACCAATTTCCATGAAACATTTTAATACAAAAAATTTTAGATGGTAATTATTGGTAGCAAATCTTGCATAAAAATATATATGATTATTATTTTTTATTTAACTAATAATAATAATCTAATAAGGTTTCATAAAGAAGATTCATTTCTTTATTAACATCATTGCTAGTCAAACCATTTGGCATAGGCAAGTCACAAACTTTGCATTAATTTACAAGAAAGATAATACTAATTATTAAATTCTATGCCAATAAAGAAGATAGAGATTAGTTTTTTTATTGAATCCATGTATTGATCTATTTAGAATTAGAGGATATTTTAAGTAAGTACTTTATAGGACTTCATTAAATATAAAAATTTATTAGATCAATTAAGCTTATAAATATTTATACAAGTCTTTAATATATCTTTGTGGCAACAA
The DNA here is from genome assembly GCA_036785485.1 of Physcomitrellopsis africana. NCBI lineage: Eukaryota > Viridiplantae > Streptophyta > Bryopsida > Funariales > Funariaceae > Physcomitrellopsis > Physcomitrellopsis africana. The sequence goes on along the minus strand of JAWRVF010000302.1, from coordinate 337,281 downwards.
TATATGCCATCAAGTGAATTAAAACCAAAACATTAAAAACAAACATATTGGTTGTAATTGCTAGATTATTGAATAATTACATCCTTATTTAAATTGGATCTCTTTTACAATTGTAAGAAATAAAAGTATTTATCTTTTAATCTAATCTATTAAAAAATCATTAGATTAATTTTATTTCTATATTGTAATTTTTTATATATAGGTTTTAAAGATATAAGAAAAAAAATTGATTAATAAAAATATTAATAAATTATTTAGAAATTTGGTTTATAAGTGTTAAATAGTCTATAATGAATATTTATCTATGGTCTTATTTTTATATTAAACAACTTACAAGATTATAATTAAATTAATACCATTCCAACTTCTATGTGGATAATACATGTTAATACCTTTAAAATATACTATATCAATTCAATGCATATTAATGTTATTAAAAAAAATCTTAACATCCCAATTGACAAATATTTAGTTTTTAATATAAACAATTGGAAACTTAGCTTGAGTACTCAATATAAACAACAATAATATAAGCTTTGTAGAATTTGGCTTATATAAATTATGAACTTGTATTATTAGATATTATATTTTAAAATTTTTGAATGGAAAAAAATAACTTGTTGGCAAATTCAAATTATTGGTTTAAATCCTAATATGTCCAATAGTTTCTTTTTTATCATAGCATATTATCAATAATTATAAAGCATTTAAAACTAAGTCCAATCCAAATCATTATTAAATTGCTAAAACCATTTTGGTTCTATAACACTGTCTTTTTATCTTATATGCATCAACTTAAAAGCAAGTCAAATATTAAAAAAGTCATAGTTAGATAAAACTTGAGCAAAACACAAAAGATAAAATAATATGAGAAAATAAAAAAACCAAAGAAGTTAATAACCAATACACAAATTTCAACGAGGCATCTATAATAAAATCTAATTGGATAAAATACCATGAAGTATGAATATTAGTGACAAAAAAAATTGACAAGATTATCTTTAGAAATGATATACCACTACCAAATAATACAAATAAAATGAATTTATATAATTTTTTAAAAAATTCGTTATATAATAAAAAAATTTAAAAAAAATTATTTAATCAAATTGATAGCAATAAAAAATTATAAAAGATACTATTAATTTGTATACTATATAATTAATAAAAAGAGAAGAGCTATTAAATAAAATATAAAAAGAATTTGAATTACTAGTAAATTTAATATGATAAACATTTAATAATAAAAAATTCTTTTAAAAAAAATTAAGCAAGTATAGATAAAAAAAATTCAAATGGAATAAAAAAAAATTTAAAAAAATAAAAGTTGTATCAAGAAAAAAGAATAATTTGTTAAATAGCAAGAATAGAAACTAGGATGTTGAGAGAACACCAATAAATAAATTTACTTATAAGATGCATTGTATGTAGATACACAAGTAATACATAATACTAAAGTTCATCAACATTGTCAAATACTATTACTTTGGTCCTAATAAAACATACATGCTACAATATAAAGTCCAATAAGATTTTTATTTTTTTTTTATTTTTTTTTTTTTGAAAAAAAATGAACTATAGAATTAAATATTTGAATGGTAGTTCCTTTTATAGTCTATAGAATTGCAAAGACAACTTTTGGATATAAGAAGTTGGGCTACAAATATTTTATTTAATTAAATGGTTGCTCTATTGATCAAAGAATTTATTGAAAGATATTAATTGAAAAACCTATAGAATTATTAAAATAAGATTTGACTTAAGTTTGAACATTCTATCCTACATATAAAACTAAGTAATCATAATAAGCAAAGATAGAATAGAGATGGTGTTGATAATTAAAAGAATTGATAGTTAGATACTCTTATAAAATATAATTAACAATATGTGAATCATCATCAAAATTAGGTTGAAGAACAAATCAAATTAAGACATTAAAGGATAAGATTTTTAAAAATTATAAAAGATTTAACTTACAACACTTATAAAGCTAATATGATCATTTAGGTAATTATTATGTGCAAGAAACCATCTAATTTAAATAAATTTTGTTGCCAATTGTACCAATGTTATATTTTATTGGCCCTTATTTATGTTTTGCAATTTATTTTTTTTAAAAATTATGATCTTAAAAAAAAAACCACAAATAAGAAAAGATTTATAGTCTATCAATCTAAACCTTTGAAATTTTTTTTATAAAAAAGACATATACAAAGAAGATTGAATAATAAATAAATAATTTGAAGGAAAAAATAATTTTAAAGATTTTTTTTAAAAAAAAAAAGAGATTAATTAATTGTATAAAAAGCTAAAAAAGCCGAAAAAAAAAAAAAAAAAAAAAAAAAAAAAACTTATTTTTGTAGTTTGATAAAAGAAATAATAGCCATTAATAGAAAGATAATTGATTACATCTTTAAAAACAAAAAGAAATGACTAATTACATCTTTTATTTTAGAAATTAAAAACTATCTTATAATATCACAAATAAAAGACATACAGTTACTACTTCTCTTAGTAAAATTATTAAGATAAAATATTCTTATAATTTTTTTTATATAAATATAATATTTTAAATTTCAATTTATATGCTAGTATAAAAGAAATAAAATAATAAAATTCAAAGTTTATAATTTTTTTTCAAATATATATAAGTGTGTCTATATATATATATATATATATATATAGAAAGAGAGAGAGAAAGAGAGAGAGAAAGAGAGAGAGAGATAGAGAGAATTAAATCTATACAATTATATAGTTTAACTTCTAAACTTTATAATTTCTACAATCTAATTTTTTTCTTTTTATATCCAAACTTTACTTTATCTCTATTCTCTTTTATAGTACTTATAGTTGGACAATAAGACACTTATCTTTATTTAAATATCTTTTTTAATCTCCTCAATACTCCAAATTTGGACATTCTTAGCTTATCAAAAAATAAACTCTAAAGAATTTTGGTATATTCATTTTGAGTAGAAAATAATATATAATTATTAACAAATACATCTTTGATATCAAGTCTTTTAAATTTCTAAAACACATAAATTTCTTATATTTAACCAACCGTTGAATCTTTTTTGTAATTTCATATTTGACAAAAAATAACTCCAACAACAATGAATGTATTTTTATAAAACAATAACAAACAATTGAATTTGTATTACAAATTTTTAAAATTTATATATAATATTTTTTTAAATAATTTAAAAATAGATATATTAATATTCTAAGGTGTTAAGAATATAAATTTTAAAATCTTTTTAAAAAGATAATAAATATATTTAATATTAAAAATAAAAATAAAATAAAATAAAATAATATGGATATGAAATAAATATAAATTAGACTGATTATTTTTAAATTAAAAAAATAGAGATTTATGAATCAAGACTAAAATACAAAAAAAGCATTGATAAGAATTATGATAGCTTTAGACTTACCTCCATATATACTATCTGCTAAAAAAGCCATGTGGTGTTGTGTTGTAACACGATTATGTGGTAAAAAACATAAACAAGAATGATTTCTACTAAATATTCAATTATCTTGGTTCAATAGGAACTCAAGATACTTAAGAAATGTTTTATAAAAGCCTCTTAGATTATTTTCTTGTCTTAATAGCTAATAGATAAAAGTTAATTATTAATTTTTCTTTTTAGGTTGTAAAAACTCTTTCACTACTTTTAAAAAGCCATAAATTGATAAAGATAGAATAGAAGAGATAAATAATTAATATAGTTGATACCAGGATTAAATTGAGAGTAGGATCAAACTTAAAAACCTTTGAGATAGATTGGATTAATACTCGGGGGTTGACCATATATAGAACATGATCAAAATCAAACTTCCGGCCACCAAGGGCAAGATATTGTCACAGACATAAGGTTTATTCTATTAATTATTTAATTAATATAAACCAATAGAAATAGGTAAAATAAGTTAAATTAATAATATCTTAGAAAGCAGCTTTTTAGAAGCTTCATAGATACAGAATCACCTTTATACATGTCTATAGGTAATTGGTAGGTTAAAAACTTAGTCAATAAGTTAACCACATGTTGCACATATTGGTAGCTTGTGGAACAAGATAGCCATGTGTCGCACATATTGGTAGCTTGCAGAACAAGCTAAATATGTGGCACACATGTGGGAAACTTATCTTGCAAGTTTGACACATGTCTTGCAAATTAGACAAGTGTAGGAGGTCCTATTGAATACCGCCACGTAGCTCTTAGATAGATAGTATAAATAGAGACAAGAGTGAAGCCTTCTTCACTCTTCTCAATTCATTTTTTGCTTCTAGTCTAGTTCAAGAGTCTCAAATATTTTCTAGTCTTTGGTAATAGCCATTCCAATTTCTTCTTGAATATACATACTTCTTTATTTCTATCTTATTATTTTCTTTTGACATAGTTTTTTACTAACTTACACATCTGTTTTAGTTCATGTCCTTGACAGATTGATAAGAATAAAGTTATAATATCAAAGCTTTATTCATTTTTATTAAGAGAGGATTATCTCTTTTTCTTGATAAGACAAAAGCATATTAGAAGTTTTGGATTATCCACTTCTAAACTGATATTGTTCTTAGAAATTTTTATTTTATTTTTAAGTGTTTTATTTTGTAATAAAAATAGATATTTTTCTATTGTGATATCATGGCAGAGCTTGTTGAAATGAAGAGTGTAGTGGCACAAATGCAAGAACAAATGAGAGAATTAATGCTCGCAATGCATCAATGCAATATACCACCACAAGAAGCAACAATATTGGCAAAAAGCAAAGATATAGATATGATTTGAGCTGCTTCAAGCTATATCACTTCACCTACAATTGAACATCATTCAAGTATCAAAGAATCAAAGATTAGTTTGCCGGAGAAGTTTCATGGCACCAGATCTAAGTTTTGAGGATTCATCAATCAAGTACAATTAGTGATTGAATTTCAATTCTAAAGTTATCTAATCCAAGGATCACAAGTTAGATTTATTAAAATACTACTGTCAGATTTTGCTTTATCATGATTTTTGTCCTTTCTTGAACAACGTAATCTTGTATTAGATAATTTGGAGGCATTTTTAGCAGATTTTTGATCTATGTATAGAGAACATCATACAATTTGTGTCGCAACCAACAAGATCTGTATCTTACGACAAGATAATCAATCAATGACATCATATGCTTCACAATTTTGACAATTAGCAATTGACACCAAGTGGGATGATGTTGTGCTTATTAGCTAAGTTTTTTATATATTACAATATGACATAAAGAAATTGATGCTCAACTTATCGATCTTTAGACATTGAGACAAGCAATTGATTTTGCTGTAAAGTGTGACAATTGGCTTTTTGAATTTCGATCGGAGAGTCGTACAAGAGAGCTCCAACATTACTATAATACGATGGCAACATCAAAGTCTTCTCAATACGTAAATTTAGAAGTAGAAGACATAAAAATCAACACGGTACATTTCAAACCTCTTACTGAACAAGAAAAGACTCATCGTCATCAAGAAGGATTATATTTATATTATGGAGAACCTAAACATATTGCTCAGCATTATTTGAAGAAATGATACAACCATAAGATGAGGAGTACAACTGTCAAAGAAGACAATATGTTGAAAAACAAATTTGTCTAGCTATAATAGAGACCATACAGTTGGAATCTTATACAACTTCTAATAAAGGTCATATCTTCTGCTCAGAACCTTCTCTTTATTTTATAATAGATGTCTATTTGGAACCTAAAAATCACAAAGCCTTTGATTTATTAGATTCAAGAGCCTTAGCGAGTTTTTTAGATAAAAAATTTGTTAAAAGTCGTAGAATACCATCAATACAAAAAATTAAACCTGTACATATAGAAGTCATAGATGGTTGCTTGTTATCTTTTGCAAATATTATTTATATAATCTTTCATATAAATATAACAATAGATAGTCATAATAGTTGAGTAGTCTTTAATATAATTAAATCTCCTTCTAATCCAATCATTTTAGGTTTATTATGGTTAAAAAAATACATCCCCCAAGTAGATTGGATTTTTTATAGACTTTACTTTTTTCAAAGCATTAATAAGAGTCCGATAAATCAAGTAACAAACTTAAGTCTAGTATAATAAAATCCATATTTATAGGCACAAAAATATTTATGAACGAAGCAAAAGAAGGATTGTCTTTTGCTATTTATACTACATCCATTTTTAATGGTGGAAGGACCTTAAGTGGCATTCCAAGCCAATATCAAGATTATCAAGACGTTTCTGAGAAGAAAAATGCAGACATTTTTTTGGAGCATCATCCATATGATTGCTCAATTGTTTTCAAAGAGGGAACTCAACCTCCATTTGGACTGATCTGTAGTCTATCCCAAAATGAATTGGCTAAACTTAAGAAATATATTGATGAAAACTTGGCCAATTATTTCATATGCCTATCAAAATCCCTAGCAATAGTTCTTATCTTGTTTGTAAAGAAGAAAGATGGGCCACTACGGTTGTGTATAGATTATTGAGGATTCAACAAGATTACCATCAAGAATAGGTACCCTCTACCTTTGATATCTAGACTTCTTGATCAATTGAATCAAGCCAAGATCTATACAAAAATAGATCCAAGAGGAGTATAAAACCTAGTGCGCATCAAAGAAGGTGATGAATGGAAGATTGCATTTTGCATAATGTATGAACATTTTGAATATAATGTCATGCCTTTTAGACTTATAAATGTATTAGCTGCTTTTCAACATTTTATACATGATGTTTTTTGTGAGTTTCTTGATGACTTTTTTGTTTGTTATTTAGATGACATTTTAATCTATTCTAAGAATATAGAAGAACTTGAACTTCATGTTCATCGTGTGTTACAAAAATTTAGAGATACATGGTTATATATTAAGATGGAAAAGTGTGTATTTCATAATATTCAAGTTGACTTCTTAGGATACATCATTTTAAATGATGGTCTCAAAATGGATCCTAAGAAAGTCTAAATAGTCATAGATTGGAAGATTCTAAAAACAATAAGAGATGTATAATATTTTTTGGAATTTCTCAATTAATATTGAATCTTTATCAAGAAATTTTTTCAAGTTGGAGTTCCACTTATACGTTGTCGTATGACATGGTCTTCTATCTGGGAATACACTGGATACATGGTTGTAGAGAGTTTATTTGAAACTTGATGGCAAAAATCCAACAAGTAATTTGTCCTTAATAAAAAGAACAAATAATACAACAATCTCACAAAAGAGAAGTTATATATATAAACCCTCTTGTATTCAAGTAGGTTTGTACAAAAAAGATTCAAATTTCCACAAAAACCCTTCAAAACATTATTCACCCGCAAGGACTTATTTCTTGCTGAACTTTAGAGTTCAATAACTCTTGATCCAACCATTCAATTTCTATAAAATTTAGTTCAAAGTGTAGAAAATTCTTTGATGTTTTACCATTATAAAGAATCAATCATAAATTCGCTTTCGATCGTCCGATATCTCAAAACCCCAAGTAGGTGCTTAAAACCCTAGCTTAGAAACACCCGAGCACTATTTTCCTTATATCTCACAAATCCAAAATCCTAATGACACAAAAATTTTGCACATAGTCTTGTGACATAAACATATACACTTCTAAGAATTTTGAGCCAAAAATCTATGAAATTGCCTAAGATATAGCTCAAAATATAACCACTATGTAAACGGGTCACTTACTGCCCTTAAGTTCGTAAGCACTGACTTCAACTTCCAATATCTCCTTCACCCTAGCTTGGATTTTATCAAGCCATACAAAAAAATGTAGCTGTAAAAGTGCTCTCTCCATCCTTAGTCACCGATCCTTGATTGTTTTGTGTATACGCGAGTTATATCCAAAAGAGTGACAGTAGGTCTAAAATTGACACCTTAATTTTGAGTGCCTATAACTTCTTCATAAAAAGTGCAAATCACACAAAATTTGCACCTAAACCAGATCCAAAAACCTAAACCTTATGATCCTATCCTTTGATATTTGACTCCTTCTGAAAAAAAAACCCTAACTTCTAATAAACCCTTAGGCAGCCTCCTTGAAGCCCATTGGGCATGATTTTTGGACAATTAGAATAGAGATTTCTATCATCCACCTCTTTTCATCCACACGGATGGCCAAACTACCCTTTTTATACTAAAAATCTTTTTTTAACTCTTCTTCTTATAAGATTTACATACTTTGTGCTTTAAGCATTAAACAAAAGAAGTAAATTAAGATTTTAAGGATCACCAATGTGTAACAAAGGTGACTTAAGATATACAAAAGTTACTATCAATATAAAATCAATCTCAAAATTACTATCAAAAGAAAAAATAAGATTTTATAAATCTCAATAATAATCCTTTTAATAGATCCCTTCTAAACTAACAACCTAATCACATCCTATAACCAATAAAAATCTACTAATATGGCTCTCATTTAACTATGTAGTAAATTGTACATTAAATATACATGTGCAATTTTTTTACATGGTAGCCAAACTATAACACGACAATACTTAACTTGTAAGGACAAATTTAAGTGGAGTAAAGAAGCAAAAGCATCATTTGAGGCTTTGAAGATAGCTTTTACTTTTGTACCAATCTTGTATCGCATCGACTTTTTTAAGACATTTTTAATGAAAATAAATGCCTCAGATTTTGCTTTGGAGGCAATATTATCACAAATAGAAGATGACAAATTTCACCCAATAGCTTTTCATTCCAAGAAATTTTTAGTAATAGAGATCAATTATGAAATCTCCAATAAAGAATTTCTTGCAATTATGGATTCTTTTCAAGAATGACATCACTATCTGGAAGGTGCTTCTAGTCCAATTATTGTATATATAGATCACAAGAACCTCGAGTATTTCATGTCCGCGCACGTATTGAATCGTTGCTAAGTTCATTGGAGTATATCTTTATCAAGATTCAAGTTTATTATCACCTATCGGCTAAGAAAACAACAAGGTTTGTCCGATGCCCTTTTTAGACGTTCTTATCTCATACCAAGAGAATGAAATTCAGCTTTTAATCAACAAAGAATGATCTTTTTGAAACCAGAGCAATTTTATCTTTGAACAATGAAATCAATATTAACTATTGATTCCACTTTTGTCAAGGAAATCCAATCCAATATGTCTTCAGATCCTCTTGTCCATAAGATTAAAAATAATTCATCTAAGTCTCATAATACTTTCAAGTTTGAATTTAAGAACAATTTATTTTACTTCAAAGGACGCCTATATATTCCAGAAGGCGCAACATGACTATGTGCTCTAGAGGCTTATCACAACCTCTTTGCAATAGGATATTTTAGATATAATAAGACTTTGGAGCTAATATTGAGAGATTTTTGGTGGCCTCAGATGTAAAAGGCTAATAAAGAGTTTGTACAATCATGTGCCATTTGTTCAAGATCAAAAACTCCTCATCACCGACCTTACAGACTTTTCAAACCATTACTTGTATCAGAACAACCTTAATCTTCTATTTCTATAGATTTTATGATGGATCTTCCAAAGTCAAGTTCATATGACTCTATATTCATGATTATAGATTGTTTTATCAAGATAGCTATTGTTCATGTTCTCGTTGATTAAATAGAGAGTCTATGACATCTAATGTAGATTTCCTTGTGTTGTGATATTCTCTATCTTTGTACAAATTGATTCTGATTTGTTTTTGGTCTTTAGAACTAAAATCATTATTTAGTGAGTTGGAATTGTATATACCTAATGATGCAAAATTTCTTCTCTAGATGATACAGCCTTCAATAGCAGAGCTAGCTTGCCTCCAACACTTACCTTCTTAGCCAATATTTCTTACAAAAGAGTGGAATTAGGCAATATTGATTGATTTTTAATGATGAAGGTGGTTGTGATTGTCATCATAGTCAGATATAATTCTAACCTTGGTTCTAAAGATACTCTCAATGGCTTGCAATCAAGAAACCAATTTCATAGTCGAATAGATATAACTATTGAAGCATCTACAATAGTCGGCATTGTAGTAGGATTGGAAGTAAATTGCATACTATTGTTTGATTTTTCTTTGTGTATAGACTTAACAAAATTCTATTTGGCATCTTTTCTCTTGTATTAAAATAACATGAAGCTAACTATATCAACCATATTAATAACATGCATATTCTAAATTGAAGTAGAATATATACTTATAGAACCATTTAATTTGTCCATCAAAGTCCTAAGACTATACATCTTTGAACCTCTTCTATTAAAAGTAGATTTCTATTGGACCCTTCTTTTAGCCAAAGTTGCACAATCTTTGATTTGGTGGTTAATGTTCAAATAAAATTGGCATCTTATCTTGTTGGTAGGTTCAAAGAATCAATAAATATAAATTTCTTGATATTGGTTAGCAAGTAATTTACCTTGATTTTAAGCTTCCATCCAACTTCCAAGTCTATTGCAATACAAAACAACGACTTTAGAAAGTTTGCATTATGTAGACCATATTTTAGAATCTTCTTGAGTCTGATTGCAATTTATAGAGTCATAGTAAAGAATTCTTTTAGTAGTCCTTTTAGTGCAATCTAAGTCAAGATTTTAAAAGATCCTAAATAAAAAATACCTTTTGGATTCAAAATCATGTGTAGATCAAATTTGATTTTTATGACTAAACTATGCAAAATCCAAGTTTGGATCTATATGGCAATTGGATTAATATCCATCAAGTATCTTCTTTAAAGGAGGTTTTTAAATACAAATAGTGCCAACCTAGATTCTTTCTAATAGAGATTGCGCCTTCTATAATTTATTCAAGACCTTCCTTCTAAATTTTGAGACTAAAGTCTTCCAATTTTTCACTCACAAAACAAGCAATAATAGTATTTCAACACAATTTGGCCACTTCTTTTCTCACAACCTCTTGATCCACAACAATTTCATGAGGTTTGGTACAAATAAGCAATATTACATAGCTCTTGGAAAAGTCAAGAGACAAGGACTCACTTGGAAAGGATTTGGTTGGATGTAGGCAGTTGTATAGGCAATGTAGATCATAAGTGGCAATCATTTGGCAAGGTCTAATAGAATATAGGCAAATTAGTTAGAAATCCTTAAAGAAGAAACATGATAAACATCCCACACATGAAGTTCTCCTTCTCAAAAGATGAAATAAATCCTAGATGGCAACACACATGATAGGTTCTAAGGAACACAAGACAAAAAAAATAGAACTTAAGATTACTACAATGCGGTTTGATAGTATACACAAGTACAACAGATTAAAAAGTAATAAAATTACTTTACTTAGTACCCTTAACTCCTCCCTCCTAGGTATAAAGATTAAGCTATTTTATGCAATACCTCCACTTTATCAATACATCGTACAAACCCCGTTTTTGTGTCAAAAGATAAATAAAAATAAAACTGTACTTTAGAAAAAGCTGAATCATCTATCTAAGCACACACAAACTCTGTCAGCATGTGCTGTACGGAATTTCCAAAACTTCAGTTAATTCTCAAAACTTTGAAAGTTACCATGCTAATTCTGTTCCCTGTGTACTTTTCAGTAGTACCAAAAATCTTCCAAGTGCTAACCATTTCAAAAACAACATTCATACAGTACATTACGGTCTAAAACTCAGAAACTCAACTACGACAATACAACAATAACATGATAAGCAAGCTCCCAGTACTCAAACGTCATTATATCCGTGTAAAAAACAGATCAAAGAGAGTAGCCATCAGCTTAGACAAGAAACAATCTACTCTCGATGATGTTGTTAGGTGCAAGTGAAATTTAATGATTCTGTTTTCATGGACACAGTTTTGTTTTAATTCATTCATTTACTTCAAATTAAAATGAAATAGTCGATGTCAGTTTTGCAGGGTTACAATGCACATATGTCATTATCTTACAGCTACCGTTTGTTACACCACAGCACCAGGCACACCGACTTACTCACAAAAGCCAACATACCCACATAGGAATTAATAGAACCTGTACGGATAGCAAGCTCACGGTTGCACCAAAAGAGTCCCTCGGTTCCTCACTTGCGAGCAGCATGCGCGTGATCCATGCCATTACACCACACTGACACCGTTCACCGCAACCCAACCCAACCTCACCCCACTCATGCATCCACCTCGGCACCGTGTCACGTGCCGCACCATACCACTACATGCCGCGGCACCGGATCGACACCACACACGCAGACCAACCTCGCCACACTCCCACTCTCCGAACGCACACGGAGATGCACTCCGCCCAGAGGTCATTGTGTTCCAAGTGTGTGTGTTTCAAAATTATAATCAATTTTTAACTTTCTCTTGTGAAAAAATAAAAAACGTCATCCTTGCCGGTCCCCCACTCCGTCCCGACAAGTTAGATGCTCTCAGAAACAAACAGCAAAAGTGTACCGCAGCCTACAAACATCCCAACCAAGCCTGGTTGCAAAGCCCCTTCAGTAACGGTAGTGGGCGGGCTTGTATGGGCCTCCCACCGGCACGTTGATGTAAGAGGCCTGATCCTCACTCAACTTCGTCAGCCTGGCGCCCAGCTTCTCCAAATGCAACAGAGCGACCTTCTCGTCCAAGTGCTTCGGCAACACGTACACCTTCTTCTCGTACTTGCCGCTCTTCTTCTCGTTCCACAGCTCCAGCTGCGCGATCACCTGGTTCGTGAATGAGCACGACATCACGAAGCTCGGGTGACCGGTGGCGCATCCCAGGTTCATCAGACGCCCCTCCGCCAAGATGATCACGCCCCTCTTGCTGTCCGGAAATACCCACCTGTCCGTCTGCGGCTTGATGGTGATCCTCTTCACCCCGGGAAACGTCTCCAGCCCCTCCATGTCGATCTCGTTGTCGAAGTGCCCAATGTTGCACACGATGGCGTTGTTCTTCATCTTCCTCATGTCGCTCACCATGATGATGTCCTTGTTACCGGTCGTCGTGCAGAAGATGTCGGCGTACTCCACGCAGTCCTCCAGCCTCAGCACCTGGTACCCCTCCATCAGGGCCTGCAGAGCGCAGATGGGATCGATCTCCGTCACGATCACACGCGCTCCCGCGGCCTTCATGGCGCTCGCGCATCCCTTCCCGACATCACCGTACCCGAAGATCACAGCAACCTTCCCGGCGATCATCACATCCGTCGCCCTCATCAGCCCGTCGGGCAGCGAGTGCCGGCAACCGTACAAGTTGTCGAACTGCACAGCAACCCAAACCTCAGCACCCGACACCACACACTCCCTCCCTCCTACCGTTCCACGCCGCCCCCCACCCCACACCCGCATCCACAACACAAACGGAATCTGCCAGCCACAGGCCACATTACCTTGCTCTTCGTCACGGAGTCGTTCACGTTGATGGCCGGGAACAACAGACTTCCGTTGTCCATCATCTGGTAAAGCCGCTTCACACCCGTCGTCGTCTCCTCCGACACACCCACCAACCTTTCCGCCATCTTGTGGTACTTGTTGGGGTTCTCCTTCATGCCGTCCCTGCACAAACAGGAGCCACCGTCTCAGCACAACCACTGCCACCAACGACAACTGCCTCTAGATTCCTCCCCCACCTCTCCAAACCCACCAAAATGCCGCACGGCCTACCACCCACTCCCACAAGACGGCCGCGGCCGATTCCAGACATGGCCCACGCCCCGCCCCACCATCAATAAACCCCCTCGCAAACCACATCCCATCCCTCGCTCACCTCAAGATTGTCAACACAATCTTGAACTCGGCGTTCGTCGTCGACTCGGGGTCGGGCAGCGTGCCATCCTTCGCGTACGCATCCTCGGCCTTCACACCCTCGTGGATCAACAATGTCGCGTCACCGCCATCGTCCACGATCAGGTCTGGGCCTCCATCCGGCCCCCAGTCCAAAGCCCTCTCCGTGCACCACCAGTACTCCTGCAGTGTCTCCCCCTTCCACGCGAACACCGCCGCACTGTCGCGTGCGATAGCGGCGGCAGCGTGGTCCTGGGTGGAGAAGATGTTGCAAGAGCACCATCTCACCTCCGCGCCCAAAGCCGTCAAAGTCTCGATGAGCACCGCAGTCTGGATGGTCATGTGCAGAGACCCCGTGATCTTGGCGCCCTTGAATGGCTGCGCGGCCCCAAACTCCGTGCGACACGACATGAGCCCGGGCATCTCAACCTCCGCAAGATCGAGCTCCAGACGCCCGAAGTCGGCCTGGGACATGTCCCGCACCTTGTACTCGCGCCCGGAGGCGGTCTTCTCGACGGACAGCTCCATATCTGCAAATGGACGAGGCACCAACAGCACAACCTCCCTCAACGCAGGCCGAAGGGAGTGCAACGAAACGGCTGCTGCTGCTGCTGCGGATGCCGCAACCCAACCGTGCAGGGGTAGAACGAAATGGAGCAAGAGACAGAGGAGGGCACGGGGCAAATGGTAACCCCCGGGGACTTTTTATAAATCCCACAAATACGTTCACACTGTTGGTGGCACCTGACTCCCACGCTCTCACGCGGCATCTCCCCCCAGGCCCTAATTTATGCCCAGATCTGCTTGCCATGCTGGTCATCGCCTCCTTGTTGCCAAACGGGACACCTTGGATTTTACTGCGCCAGCCGAGCTTTGCGGATGCATCTGCGCTGCCTGATATTTTTCTCCACCCCGCCCAACCCCGAACGCCGTCCTACCCCAGCCTCACCAAAAGGCCCCCTCTAATGCAGCCTCTGTAATGGGACTGTGGGTGCCAAGGTTTTGTGGTTTCATTCCTGTTCGCCTCTGAGCTTCCTGCGCTTGTTCTCACTTCGTGTCGTCCACCCACCGCTTGCAACCCATGCTCCAAGCCCCTGCTCGGGGATGGATATGAAACGTTGAATATGGTGTGAATCTCATAATAATTTTAACCACAGTATTTTATGCTTTAAGAAATGGTCGTTTGTTTGAGACGGTTAGGTGTGTGTATATTTATTTATGTGGGCTTGTTGAAACTGAATCAAGTAGTAGTGGAGCGATGTGTTGAAGATTATGACTTTCGAATGACCTGTAATAATTCTGTTGTTATTGAAATGTGGCTACATCTGTGTGTTGAGAACCTTTAAGGATGGAAAATCTGAGATGAAATGAATAATTAGTATGACAGTAATTTGTAAATTTGCTGTCAGAAATCAGAGAGCAATTTTATCAAAAATTGTGTTCAATGCTACAAATGTATTGATTGTGATACCAGTATGAATGTTTTATTTATGAATGCATCGTGTTTTTATGGGCATGTGTTAAGCAAGTGATTTTAATTAAAAAGTTAGTAAGATAGCTGTTTTTTCAGGGAAGGAGTTTGAATATCAAGTAATAGTTTATATTTTTAATTTCAGAGTTTTTTTAATAAATAATTGTACAATTTACTTTTGTCACTTATTAAATAATTGTTTTAATATTTGTTGTAATAATATTATTAATTTTTAGGATGCATTTACCAATTGAAAGACTCTACTCATTATTAATATGTTGCATTTATAAAATTGTAGTAAAAATAGAAGTATGTATAAAATACATAATTTGTAGCAAATTGGCATTGTTGAATAGCATGATTTTTAATCTAAGAACACATTGGATATCTAACTATAGAAAATTTACATGTAACTTATTGGCTAGGCTCTAAGAAGTGATTTGTCTTTAATGAAGAGGACAAATAAATATATATATATATATATATATATATTTATATATGTATATAAGAACCTTTTATATTTAAGTAGGTTCATACATTAGATATTTGTATGGCATCTAGAAAGTCCTTAACACCCTTTTCTATGCCAAACTATAAATAATAAATTTTTGGTAAATTAGATTCTCAATAATTTCAAAAAAAATCCATAATCTCTTTTTAAAAACTTATCTTTATATCAAAAATATTATCATAGCTCCATATATCCATCTTTTTATCTTTATAAAGTCTTAACTTTTAACAAATCCCTATAGTTTGTACAAACTGTTCAAATTGTAACAAAACCCTTCAATATCTTATATACGCGCAAAAGATTATTTTCTTCTTGAACTTTAAGATCACATGTCTCTTGATCCAACTATTCAATTTTTATCAAATTTTTCCATAGTGTAGCTTATATCCTTAAGCTTTATCATAAAAAAAAATCAATTGTAGATTTTGTTTCAATCATTTGATATCTCAAAGATCCTAGTAGGTGCTTAAAACACTTATTTATAGATATCCATGCACTATTTTCTTTATATCTCAAAAATCCAAAATTTAAATCCCACAAAAATTTGTATATACCTTTACAACTTGAAAATACACACTTTTAAAAAATTTGAACCAAAACCTTGTCAAATTGCATAAGATATTGTTCCAAAATACAATGACTAATTAAGTGGATAATTTACTATCCTTAGATTGCAAGTGTTGACTATAACTCCTAATATCTCCTTCATCCTAAGTTAAAATACATCAAGTCCTATATATAAAGTGTAGTAAAGAAAGTGATATCTCTAATCCTAGTCGCCAATCCTTTATTGCTTTTTGTATGCATGAGTTATACTCCAAGGAGTGATAGTAGGTACAAAATCGATACCTTGACTATAAGCATCTATATCTCCTTCATAAAAATCCAAAATCACTCAATTTTTGTACTAAAACCATAGCTTAAAACTTAATCTTGTTGATTCTAATCTTTGATGTTCGAATGACTTCAAAAGAGTAATCCTAATCCCTAATAAGGCCTTAGATAGCCTCCTTGAAGTCTAGTGGGCACGACTTTTGGCCAATAGGAATGGAGATTTCTATCATCCATCTCCATTCATTCACATAGATGACCTAACTATTCTTTTTGATATTAAAATCTCTTTCCATTTTTTTTTTTCTAATAAGATTTATATAATATGTGCCCTAAGCACCAAATTAAAGGAATAAAATAAGATTTTAAAGATCACCAATATCTAATAGAGGTGACTTAAAATATATAAAAGTCATTGTTAACTTTAAAAAAACCTCAAAAATCACTATCAAAAAAGAAAATGAGATTGTATAAATCTCAATGGTAGCTCTTTTAAACAAACACCTTTCAAAATAATAATCTAACCATATTTAATAACTAATTAAAATCCACTAATATGACTCTCATTCAACTACACAATAAACTATATATTAAATATATTTGTACATTATTTTTATAGGATAGCCAAATCAAAACACAACAATGTATTGTACAATATTATTGTAGATATAAACAAAAAATAAGATACTTGATAGAATACACTTAGTATTTTATTACTCTAAGATAAAAATGTGAAACCTTCAATTTATTGCATTATTAAAATCTTTTTATAAAAATCAATTCAAGTTCGTATATGTTTTAAGTGTTCACTTGTTTAAAAAAGAAATACATCATGTTAGCTACTTCTTTAATATATACCTATTAAACTAAGATATTTGTATTAGATTTTTTAATTTAATTTAATTAGATATTAAATTTTAAAAAATTACTTAATTTAATTATTATTTTAAGTATATAAGAGAAAAGAGAAAAGAAAATCTAAATTCTAGATTGCAAAGAGTTAATCTATGCATTAAAGTTTTGTAAGATGTGTCTATTATTTGCTTCTAATAGAAGTGATTTGTCAACACAACTTACTTTCTAAAATTGGTTCTAATCAAGTTTTATAACAATGGTTGGTTTTAAAGGCCAAAGATTGTTTAGTAAGTATAAGACCTATAGCTCTAAAAAATTTGAAGTCATTAATTCTTAGATAAATCTTTTATCAAATTGTAGAGATATAATAAAAATACATGTTGGCATATTAGAAGAAAAATCTTAAATTTTATTATTTGTATATTTAGAAGTTGTATTGGTTTTGTAGCACTTAGAGCTTTTATACATTATGCAAATGTCAACTAAGTAAAAGAAGATGTAAAAAAAAAATTCTAATACCTCCAAAATTACTTTTTTTATAAACAATTCTCTAAGATTAATCTCCTTCATTTTGGCATAGTGAGAAATTTTAGCTTCCAAATTCAAATTGCTATAGAGACAAGACTAAGGATATTACATACTAATCGATTTAATTTTTAGGAATTGTGAATGTTGTTATTATTGATTTTTTTGCAATTTTAGTTTAAAAGATTTTAGATTAGCAATCACAATCTTTGCTTGTTACAAAACCAAAGAAATGATAATTTACCTTATTGCCCTCTAAACTTTAGTAAATATCAACACATAATTGATTTTGATAATATACTACAAATCAAAGTTTTTAACTTGCCTTTTTTTTATATATTTTATTTTTAAAAAATCTTTTATCATGTAATATTCATAAAGACTATATATATATACATATATATAAAACAAAAAATTCTTTAATATATATTTACAAGCAAACAATATGAAAAATGATGGCTTGTTAATTCTTTTTAATCCTATCTACTTTCAGCAATGCATTAACCCATCCATATTAAATCACCTGTCCATTCATTACCAATAACTCTTCTAAAACATAAGTTGGCATTCATTTCAAAATTGATAGGCAAATATAAGCTTGTCATTTGCTGCATTTGAGTTCTCAGCAGAAAAAACAGTCTAGAATCAAATAAGTTATCTATAAATAATGCAACATTGGTTGAATTAATCTTAAATTTAGGCTGTAGCAAGTAATGCTAGCAAGAATTTTCCCAAGGAACTGTAAAACTTTACAAAGTGTCGGCGCCCACATGGCAGATGAGGGTACAAGTTTGCACATTGAAGGGCTAGTTCGGCGTGCAAGGGGGCGAATCTAAACAAGGACTAAAATCTACACACAACTGGCATCAGTGCCAACCGAGAACATTGTCCAAGACAGCAACACCAGCGATGGCCAAAGGGTACAAAGCCAGCACCGGCAAAGCAAACCAGGTGGGAAATGTGCTCCTCGTGCCCCCCATCACCCCCACCGCAAATGTACACACCACTATTACAGTCACCTGCAAGAGAATTCAGTCCATGTCATAAGCTTTGCACATCGGTGTAACACACGAAATGCACCTATTTTCACATGATTTGCTGGATCCAGAATGTTGTAAGTCATTGCACATACCTCGCTTGAGAAGTCCCAAGTTAATCCACGGATGTACACAAGCGCTAAAAATATTGCCATGCAGCTGAGAACCACCAAAAGAGTATCAGTGAGCATCAAAGAGATGGTTTTAAACATCTGGAGCTGACAAACTCAGGCACCCAAAATATGGGGTATAGAGAGGCAGAGAGCAGAAGCATTACAGAGTGTTGTTCATGGTGATAGCGCCATAAACTTGCGAAAACGTGAGGGATATGTTCCGTTTGCGTCGCCTCTTGGCAAAGATGATGCTTGACACAAGCTCACTGGCATTGGAGGCAAAGGGAGTGACGACGAAGGCGACGAAGAAGGGAGGGATCTTTGAAGCGGCTGAGAAGTTGCCAATGGTGTCCACCATTGGGTCTGCAAATGTCGCGGCTACTGCTGCTCCAGCGAGCATGAGAAGCGCAGCTTTTTTGTAAATCTGTGGAGGGTCTAACTCATCAGACTCTTCTTCCCCTTCGCCTAATTCTTCATCGGATTGTTCGACCTCGGTCTCCAGAAGCTCCAACACCTGCTCATACAATGGCATTGCGATGAGAGCTTGAAGGACTTCGAAGTTCCCTTCATCCAGTAGCTTGAGACAAATGCATCGGAAGGATGAGAGCGCACCCGCCGTTCGACACGAGAGATTGTCATAGGATGTGGATGCTTACTGTTTTCGCCTCATCCGATTTTGCAGCCCAGAAATCAGAGTCCCGTATGCTCACTGAACTTGCCCTTTGCGCTTGAAGAGACAATTTGTCTTGAGCAACTCGCTTAGACCACTTCTTGATGCCGGTTAAAAACTCGTGCTCCGAAATTGTGCCATCCACGTCGAGGTCAAACTCTCGCATCCATGTCTCCACTTGATCCTCTGCAGGCACAAAGCCAGCCTCCTCAAGTCCAATACCGACAATCAGCCCCCTCAGTTCCTCCTGCTGGATTTTACCATCTTTATTGTGGTCGAAGGAACTGAACAGGCTCTTCACAGTCTCCACCAAGTGGCCATGCTTCTCATCCTGTGCAGATGGAAACAGCAAAAGAATTCCTTGAAAAGCTCACATCCAGATGAGGTCCTAATCTCCACAAAAGTGTATTTGTAATTACGAACCGAATGCATCTGTTACGGTATTTTAAGCAATGAAAAAGATTTTTTTCAACACACCTGAGACAGGAGTTTGGACCGAGAACTAGACATCATTGGAAACGATGCAACACGCTGTAATGCTCGAGAACGGAAATACTGCAACCGGGCCTCCTCAATCTGCTTCTGCTGCAGCCATGGTGATGCCACCTAATCTCCGATTCCCGACAACCCCAGCCCACATGCTCAGAATCACTCAACCAAAAATATTCCTGTACGCTTGTCCTCACAAGAGCAACATAAAAATGCCTGTAATATTTGTCATGTGTCGGGAAAGCGGAGCACACTCACTTGGTACGCACTGTACAACAACAGACCAGCGCTAGCAACGATGCAGCCTTCAAGTGCTCCCTTCGGACCGTC
Source organism: Physcomitrellopsis africana (assembly GCA_036785485.1). Classification (NCBI taxonomy): domain Eukaryota; kingdom Viridiplantae; phylum Streptophyta; class Bryopsida; order Funariales; family Funariaceae; genus Physcomitrellopsis; species Physcomitrellopsis africana. Next base: position 316,739 of record JAWRVF010000302.1, on the reverse strand, counting down.
TATCAAATGGTTCGGCAACAGCGGCAATTGCACAAACAAATAGGGAAGTGTAGACGCCATCATTATCCATGCTCCCACCCTGAAATGGAAAACAAGCAGAGACCGTCAACCCTAAAACACTGCGAGAAACTGAAACGAGTCAAAGCTGCGAAAGATCTGTCACAGAACGTGGCAAGGTACAAATGACCTGGATGGTAGCAGCCAATTGTGACCTAGAGATGTGAGAGGATTGTGAATACCGAGTTTGCTCATCAGTTGTAACACCAGTGCCAAATGGGTCGAGCGGGCGTGTAAGGGTAAGATCAGTGGCCGTTCCATTGGGACCATCAAGATCGCAGCGCCCCGCAAGTAGTGATCCTGCCCATGCTATAGTGAGGAGCATAACGCTTGACCCTGCCAGCACTCCCACCCCTACCATCACCTCCTCTTGTGCCTGCAGATATCGATACTTCAAAATCCTTCAATAGATTCCACGTCTACATAATATCCTTCACAGACAATCCAAGCTTTGCTGTGATCGAAATGCAATAACCAAACAGGGAATGGTCGAGACGTAACCTGCTGGACGGATCCACCCACGCCAGAAACAAGAATGAGAATGGAATCTGGAAATGCTCCCAGGATGGGAAGCAAAAGTCCTCCTAACAGCCCAGGATTCATAACCTCGAGAAGAAGCTCGCTGCCATCGGAAATCAACTTGGCTGCTGTGAATAGCAGGTAACCATATGCTAGCATCAGGAACACATTGCCACCAATGCTCGTGGAGCATGGTAGGACACCATAAGTCTCCTCGCAAACGCCCCCGCTCTCGGCAACTTGATAGAGCTTATTGGAATTTGACACTGTCGTCAAAGTTTGCGTGGGGTTCTCAGTTCGGATGCTATCGATCTGCGGGTGCGCTTGCACGTCTGTAACTGACAGCTGAAGCGACGCGGTACAGGAGATTAGAGCTATGGCTAGTGACCTCATCCAGGACGACGGCGCTGAGTGGCCATCTCTTCCTTCACCGACATTTTTAAACTCCAGATTCTCAAGCTGTGCCTGCAATGTTGGGAGGTCACGCCTGCAGTAGGTCTGTTCATACCAGATCATCAAGTCAGTAGGCACTCGTGCTGTTGACAACAATTTTAGTCGAGAATCGTGACCAGAAAATACGATGATAATTTAGTAACGTACTTGGCCATTGAAAGAAGTCGAAGCTGGAGTAGCCTCACATCTGCTAACCCTCCGCGAACATCTGTAGATAACAATTGGTTGACATACTTTGCATCCAATGCGAATCTCCTCAAAACCCAAAACAAACGAACGGGTTTTCGGTTTGTCAATAAGTTACTCTCTTGGCATCTCAATCTGTAGTAAATTGTGTATCCAATTCTAGTTCCCACGTAATTCTCCAAGGCTCAACCATCAGAATTCTACCAAGAGGGTCCGAAATTGGACAAACTGCAAGCACGAAACCCATTGCCACGTCTGCGACCGCGACGCGAAAAGCAGCCTGCAATCAACCATGCCAACATCTCCCAAACGAACAGCTGCATTTCCACTTCCACGATCACTCGCTCAAATTCCGCGCTCTAATTTCTAAAACACCAAACCACCCAGTTGGTGGCGAAATTGAAACTCACCTCCTCTGTGAATCACCTCCTCCGCGCGCACCCTGGAAGCTGGACCTGGACCTCCAAGCGCTCAATTGCGTACACGGAAATTCCAGTGGACGTCGCACCTGAATCATGCGCAACGATCTGTCGGCAACCCAAGTCCCCGTTCCGAATGTCAATCCCAGTGCCATGCTAGCATTGGCTATCTCACACTCTCCACTCTGGTACCTCACAACTCACAGCATATCTGCGAGATGGAATAGGAGGACGAGGGCAGAGTGGAGATTGTTAGCTAGTTCCTCGATTTCGGTGTGAGTTTCACGTGGGTGTGGAGATGTGTGCATTCTTCATCGAAGGCTTGGCAAAACGCTCGCCGGATTGCGATATCAGCCTGCTTAAACCTCGCCGACAGCACGTTTGCCCCGTCGACGAAATATTCATCCATTGAATGAAAAGGGAATGAATGTTTTCCAGCACAGGGTGGATCTCGTTCACATTGGGGTTAGTTCTGAAGAGGTTTGCGTTATATTTTAAGATATTTGTATTGATGCTGTTCATTCAATTGATCCTACTTGCAAAGGTAGTTATTGGTTATTGGGAAAGTGATTGGTTGTTTATAATAGAGTCTTATCAAGTGTAAAACCTTCGTTTTCTATAATTTGTAACTGATCCTTTTAATTTTGAAATAAATAAATAAATAAATGTGATTCATGTCTGGAAGACCCAAGAATAAATGAAAATGATAATGACATGCAAGTTGGAGTTACAGAAATTGAATTAGTTCTTAGTGTGTGTGTTCCTATCAAAAAATAGTGATTTATAATGGCTGTAGATATATGACATCTATTAATGATTTGTGTTATTTACCAAAAAAATCTTTTAAGAATAACTTACAATGGTTTGATTTACAATGGTTAGATTTATTTTTTGATGATTGAAACATTATTTCATTATCATAAAGTATTCAAAACATTTCTCAATGTTTTGTTTATTAATTATTTATTATAATACTAAAGTCTATTTATACTATAATATCTTCAATATTGAGTAAAATTCTATCAAGCTTTTATAGTCGTGCCAGAAGTTTTAATGTTTTGTATTAAATATTTATAGATAATATTTTATAATAATGAAATATCAATTGATGAGAAAATTTCTTGTAGTAATGAAATAATTTGAACAATAGCCAATCACAATGTTTGATTAGTTATAAAATCATTTCAGTTACATATTTATACCAACATTGAGTCCCTTGTTATGCTTTTATAGTAATATATTAAAATAAATTATTGATGTAAAATACAATAGTAAGTCACAATCCAAATGGTGCACCCACAAATTACACAAATACATTTCATGAACAATCCATAAAAAATAAAAATAAAAGAGAATACACACATATTTAAAAGCACAAAAACAATAAATTTTAAAGAATAAAACATTACATACAAAAATGGAAGAAAAGAAGAAAAATAAGGAATTGCAATAATCAAAACACAACTATACAAAGCTTATAATTTTGGTTTGTGACATATTAATAAGGTATATAAAGAAAATTCTCATGTATTTTTTTTTTTTAATTTTGTATATATTTTTTTGGTTCACCAAAATTATTAATTAATTAGCTCTAACTTTTATATTTTGTTTTTCTGTCATAGTTATTGTAATGTCAACAAGATATTTTTGACATTACAATTTTTTTTTAGTATAACATATATATATATCAAATTTATTTTAGACATATTCTTTTTTTAAAAAAACATACATGTATATTATTTTAAATGTAGTGTCATTAAATACTTCTTTTAATTTTTTATTTATTTTTATTTAACCCATAAAAATGTACGTTCTCACACTTGGACCATTAAAAAAACCAAAATCTCTGTTGGCACTGCCCTAGAACATTTTGCTTGATAGAATAAAAGGTGATTTTAATCACATGGGGAAGTGATCATGAACATTGATCTTGTACACCTCAATTTCAATCTGAACATACAATACCCCCCTTATTGATTGCATATTTGCCAATGTATTAGAATATGTGAATGTGTACTTGTGAAAGATTGCTTGAAATTGGTGAAAAGTTGTATAAATGTGGATTGTAGTTGAAACTCTTGATCAAATCTCCTTACATTCGACAGAGTAACCATATATATATATATATATATATATAAATGTTTAATTTTTAAAGATAAATTTAGTAAAAAATAAATTTTAATTGTATAAAATGCACAATAAATAAATAAATAAATAATAAAAAATTGTATGGAATCATTATTTATTGCTTTCAAAAGTGATCAATATGATTCATAAAATAAACCCATCTATATACTAAATTTCTTCCTATATATATATATATATATATATATATAATTAGTAAGTGTTCTCAAAGTGTATATTGTGTTTGTTGGCTTTATAAAAAATTTGGTATCTTAATGTGTATATATATATATATATATATATATATATATATTACAAGCTTTAAAATAATTAATTATTTAAAAATTAAAATGCATATTGAAATATTTTTAAAAATAAGAAAATGAATTTTATTTATTAAATATATTTTTTCATAAAAGCTAATCAATTAGTAGGGAAACAATATTTCTAACTGCATATGATTTTTTTGATTATTCATTACGTATTAAGTGCAAAGATAATTTAGTAATATGTATGTATGTATAGTATTGCATATGTATTTATATATTATGTTACATTACATTGAAACTTTGTATAGATAATTTGATTTCATGGTTCCCTTTATATTTTCTTAGAAAGCGTTGATAAACTGGGACAAACTAATCGTATTCTAGCAACACACAAAAGTTTTTCATAAGAATCACTATCATCATCTTTTGTTGGTATTGCTGAGTTTCTACATTCCGGCGGATAATTTTCACTTGAAATAGTATCGTTCTGAGAACTTGAGTTCACAGATGTTTTTTCAGCTTTTTTATTTATCAAATTTTCTGTATTTTTTTCATTTACATTCTTTGTAGTGTACATTTGATTAGGAACATTTATCCAAATACCATCATTAGAACTGCTTTCCTTCTTACTTTCAAATAAATTATTTGAACCAGAATTATACATTTTTGAGTAGTTATTGGTTTTTCTATCAACACCATTGAAAGTGCTGCTATACTTTGCTTTGTTTTTTACACTACTTTTTTCAAAATCTACCTTAAATGAACTTGTAGAAAAACCTTGATTTGCTAAGAGATGTAAATCATTACTTGATTTTGATAATCTTTTGTTAAAGTTTGGAAAATTTGCTGTTTGTATATCAGAAATAGAACTAGATCTTTTGTGGAAATTAAATAAATTTGTATTATCATTATTTGTTTCTTTTCTATCAACAATTTTTTTTTCTACCATACAAGCTTGTACACTAATTGGTTTACTACTAGATGATTGGAATGATGTATTGTATGTGTCTTGAGTTTGGTTAGTATATGGTAGGTTCCTTGATTCAACATTAAATCGGTTTATGAACTTTTCTTGATCTTTGAAGTTATAAACAACATCCACATTTTGAATTGAATTGCTCTCTATAGGTAAAATTTGAGAATTTGGAACAAAAGTTTGGGTAAATGCTGGTGACAGAGTTGAATTTACATTACTATTTTCATCCAAAACTTGTTGACTTGTTTGTTCTAATAACTTGGATTTATTGAAACATTCAACTTGACAATCTTTTGAATAATTTGGATTCAAAATATCATTACATGTAAAGATTGTATGTTGATTGGGAACTTTTTGTGACATTGTTTGAAGTTGAGTTTGAAACATTGACAAAAATTCTTTAAAAAATAAAGGAGATTGACATGAATGTGTAATTGTTTCCTTTTGTATTCCATTATTTGTTGAATTTTCACATTTAATAATGTGTTGGTTATCACAATTATGTCTATGAAGATGAAGTGACATTGATTGACCATGATCAGTTGTTGAAGTTGAATTTCCATTAAATTGATCATCATGGGTTTGAGAATATAAATCTGCAGTAGGTGTTCTTTTTGAAGGTTCAAAACTAATTTCAGAAGGCTTGAAATTTAAATTCCCATCCAATTGGCCAAATTTAGATTCATGAGTATTTGTTGGCATTTCAAAAATTGAGTCTGTTTGAATTTCATTGTGAGTAAACGTATGTTTTGGCAAATCAACATCATTTATTCTATCTTGATGATGGAGATTGATCAAGTTTGTTATATTGGCATCAAAGATTTTAAAATTCAAATTAATAGGTGGTGGACAAGGAATATTAGTTTGAATTTCTTTGTCTTCTTCATTCTTTTTTGTCAATGATTCAATGTCATAAGATTTACAATTGTCTTCAATGGTTGTACAAGATGGAATATTACATTTTTTTTCCACAGTTTTTTCTTGTGAGTCAAATAATGTTTCAACATCATCAACAATTATTTGATTGATTTTTTTCTGAGGTAGTTGTGATGTATCTTTTATTTTTATTTCTTTGCTTATATGATTTGATTCAAACAAAGTATCAACTTTAACATCATGATTTTGTATATTGTGTTTAAAATCATCTCTTGTTGATGAAACCAACCATCTATTATTATTGCTATTAGTGGTAGAAGGAGGTTGATAATTTTCATATTTTAAATTATTACAATAGGTATCATAATTTATCTTATCCTCTCTTTCATAATATTCATCAAAATTAATTTTGATTCCTGTAAAAGAAGGTTGAAGTGGTTTAAAATACATAATATTTTTGTTTTTAACATCAATAGTATGATGAGTGTTCTCTGTTGGATGATGTTTTTTATCATTCACATTAATTTCTTTGCATGGAATTAAAACATCATTACTTGATATTCCATTGTATTCTAATTTTTTTGATTTAGGTTCATCCATTTTGGTAGTGTTGACCAAGCTAGGCATGTTTGGTTGATTATTAAAACTTTGTGATTTTTTTGAAAAATCCCTTATGTTGCTTTGGAATGACTTTTCAGTTTCAAATGGCATGTATTGGTCATTACATGTTATTTCATTATCCAATACTAAAGGATTCAAACTCCAACCCCTTGTATCAAATGTTGTATGATGTTTATATGGAACTGATTTTCCTAAAGATTCTTTTTTCTCTTCAATGTTTCTCTCAAACATAATCTTATTGTCAAGAATAATTTGTTCCTGTTTCTTATATGCACTTGTCTTTGTTTGATCACTTTCCCACTCAATCTTTGCATCGTCTTTTGAATGATTTTTAAATATTTTTTTAATTTGGTGACAAGGTACAACATAGCAAAAATGGTTTGTTTCATAATTTGGATGACTCATCTCCATAGGTGTGTCATAATGTGTATTTAATGATGATTTTAATGAAGAGCTTTCACCATCTAATCCATGATTTCTATGATTTGAATCACAATCTTGATAGTCATAGAATTGTTGTTTTGAAATTGTTATTTGATTAAGAGTATTGAAACTTTTATTGTGATGATGTTCCAATGATGGATTCAAAATCAAACTTGAATTATGTTCATCCACATCAGGTTTCCAAAATGATGTATTTTGCATTGAATTGGTGTTTTTGAATTGATTGTGTTGGTGCATTGGTAGCATATCATGTTGTTTGTTACATTGTTCTTTTAAGCTTGAAAGTTGAGTTCCTTGGCTAACTAATGTTGTATTAGATTTTTGTTGCTCAAAAGGAATATAACTGATATTAGTCTTACTTTGAGAATTCATACAAGGATTGTATTCTATTTTGTTTTTCTGAAAATTTTGCTTAGAAACACATTTCATTTCATGTCTTTTTGAAGCCATTTGTTGGATGTTGGAATTTCTTTTAGCAAGTTCTTCCTTTTGACATCAAATTATGTATTCAAAGATTACTTTATAATTTTATAATATTTTGAATAAATAATAATATAATATCAAATATTCTATAAATTATCAAAAGTTCAAAGTTCAATTCAAAGCTTAGAGTCTTTCTTTGATGGGATTAATTCATCACATTAAAAAGTAATATACAACAAAACATTGTTGGATGAGAATATTTTATGATGAGGAACTAGAAACTATTATATATAAAAATGTACCTTAACTTATAAATACATACCTGCTTTTTGGTAGTTTTCTCAAACAATGATCCCATCATTTGGTATGATACTTCTCCACAATTAGAAACATTGTGAAATAATAATTGTATAGCATGCTTCTTATTTAATCTTTTGTTGAAAAATAAACATTGCAACTATCAAGCAGCAAAACAATAAAATTTAGTTATTAAACTATTGCAAAAATAGTTAATACACAATTTTCAGATGCCTTTAAAAAATCAATATTTTTAGATTAATAACTTAACAAAAGAAAATGATTGTATAATACACTTTAATTTACAATCCCATCATTATATATATATATATATATATATATACACATATGTTTTTGGGTGATCTCTACTGATCTTTTAACATTTTTAAAATCAAAATACAAAATCAAGTTGAAATCACATTTGAAATCACATTTGCTATTAACTCTACATTAAATTTTAAAAAAAAATCAAAAAATCAAAACATCATACTCTGTATTCACAAATACTTTGAAATCAAATATTCCACCACAAATGCTTTTCATCAGTCATTCCTTTCTGCAAAGTTTCCTGGTAATACCACATACCCCACCACATGAAAGGAAACATGAAACCCAAAACTAAAAACCAAGATCAACAACAACACAAAAGATGAGGAACTTGCCATCTTGGTACTACTCCCCGTTGATATGAAAGAGTAGAAACTGCAGGGACGTTGCTGGCTGAAGCAAAGGTATACTTCATTCAACCACTCTCTCGCCTCCATCTCCATTTCATTCGCCTGATGGCACACAAACTCCTGTGTAGCTTCTTTAAAGAAGCACCCACATTAGTAATCCCATGTTTTTCTTCCATTGCTCACACTATAAAGCAAACAAAAGCAGAGAACAAAACCAAATCTAAAACACAAATACAACACAACGCACAACACAGAACCAAACACTCTTGTCGTAGCTACAGTGTCTGTACAGTCTTCTATTGTTTCGTTGTGCAACAGCACAGACTCATCATACATAAGAACATTACCAAGTGATCAGACAATGAATCAGTTTGCATTATACCATTGAAGTCCCATGTGTCTTGGCCGTCCAACACCGAAAGCACGAAGTGGGTTGGATACCAAGTGCCCTTTACATATAGAATCAGGTGGCCGCATCCCTGGTGAGCTCCTTCCGGAAGCTCTAGCTTCGCATAAGTCTCGCTTGCTCGCGGTGACAACTCCCCCAGCTCCTTCTCGTCCTCACAGGCGTACACATCCTGATCCATCCATGAATCGTGCCAACTCATGGCAATGGCATGAGTTTAACCTTCCTGCTGCTGCTCCTGCTGCTCATCCATGGAGTTGAATCTATTGTGCGTCACTGTGTGATTGTGGAGTGTTTCCGAGAAGATCGGTTCGACGACGTTGTTGTTTTACTACATGGCCTGCCGAACTTTTGGCCTGAAGCGTAGTTTTCTCCCGCTCTGCATTGCAGTTTGCGCGTTCTCGACGTCTGTTTGGTTCCATGGAAACCGTTTAATGTTTGGTGTCTACCCTGACGGTGGAATTGGTTTATATATTCTTTTCTTCTCTTGAAACGGTGGTGCGTGGAATGATTGGACGGTGGCTTGATTTGTCACTCATCTTGCTTCGTTCAGGTCACGTTTTGAAGCCGTCTTCGAGCTCTTGAGTATTGCAAGGTACATTTTGCAACCAACAACTGCAAATGGCCTGGCATTGATGTTCATATTGACAGCGGCGAAGCTGCGTCCATTCTGAAGCCTGGAAACCGCAGGAGTAGCTCACATGGATAACCAAACTTATGCTTCGAACCAGGTTCTAATTGTGGTTAAACACAACGCATTATTATCAAGGAGAAGAAATCGCGTGTTAATGTAAACTTTCAAGACTCGATTGACAGAAAACAAATATGCTGAGGTTGAAACTGATGTATGAAATAAGACAAAGTAGACACCGTTGAAACAAACACTTAGGCAAACGAAGTAATCCAGATAACAAATGGAGGAGATCGAAAAGTTACAGTGTAAAAGGATTAGTTGGAGCGTTCACACCCTTTGAGATGCGAAGGGGCAAGTTGATGTAAACCACTCTTTCTGTCTCCCTATCTCACTTTCTCGACAAGCATCGAAGTTGAGTTTCAAACCAACCAAGCTGGATCATAGAGCTCCAATGCCAAGCAACCAACAAATCCAAAGAAGCCGATCTTCGAAGGAGGAGATATGACGGGAAGCAAGAGGAGAGCCATACATAATCCCATCCACCCACCAAGTTTCCAAAGCATGGATATTGGTGATTGTGCATGAATATTGTTCTAGTCATGTCTGTGCATTCAATGCCATTGATGCATAGCCACAGAACGAAGCAATTCGATACAATAAAGTGGAAATCCTGCACCTCACCACTCTTGGAAGGATTTTCATATACATATATGAATGAGGGATTAGTTATTATTTTTGATGTATTAGACAAAGTTGGAACTGAATTGTTTTATAGCTAGAGTTTGAATTGTCAATCTTTTTTATGCAAGTGTATTTTTATTGAATAATTTTGGTCATTGCATAATCTATATATTAACAATATGACACAATTCAAACACCTATTAATGTTTGCACCAATGTTAATAAACTAAATACTAATCTTGATTATTTTAACATGAGAATGATTTTTTTTGTTTAATTTTTTTAATAAATTATTGTTGAAGGATTTGAATATTCTCAAAAGTAACTATTTTGAATTTAGATAGAATTTTCTAGAATTTAAATGATATTGTCAAAATCTTTTCTTAAACTAAATCTATTGTAATTTAGGATTCAATATAAGTAAAGATAAGCTTTAGATTTCTAACTAAAATTCACATATTTTAAGTTTGTATTGTTTTAGAGGCTTGATACAAATATTGGTTGGTCAATAAAGAATAAAAATATATGTGAACTATATATATTTTTTAATTAAATAAATTCTTATAAAATAATAATTAATATATTTTAATCTACTATAAAATTATAATTAATTTTTAAAATTTAAAATTTATAAATTATTATAATAATTTTAAATTTTAAAATATTTTAAATATATAGAAATTTTATAAATTTAATCAATAAAATAAAAGATGGATATAATTGACTTAAGATTATTTGTGATTTTTGAAGTAAGTGTTTTAATTGTATGCACTTTTATACACTATTGCTTAAATTAAATTAATTAAATTAATTAAATTAATAAAATATCATAAAATTATATATATATGTGATTGACTTAATATAAGATCTATTATATTTTTTTAAAATAATAATTTTACATATATATTAGATATAAAACTTGTAACTTTATTGATTACATATACAATATATAATTTAATAAATTTATAAGATAGACTCATGTAATATTTTTTAATAGTTTATCTAAAATTTAATAAAGGTTATTGTATGTGCATTGTAGTAAATCAAGATATGAAGTATAACTCTTTGCATGAAACTCCTATATAATATTCTACACTTCTATGTTGATTTATATTGAATTTGATATAAATTCATTTTAATCTAAAAAAATATTCTTAAAAATTAATTTTTATTAAAAAAAACACATCAATAGTATATATATATATATATATATATATATATTCTTCTTCTGATATGTAATATATTATATTATTTAAATAATTTATTATTATAAAAAAATTCTTTTATATCATTTTTGTACTTTTTTTTTATTATATAATAATTTTTATGAATATGCAAAAAAATTTGGGGTTAAAATTTATCTACTTTCTTTACATACATACTTTAAATAATTATACACATATCTATAGAGTATATATTCTATTTATTTGTGGTATCTATAGCATAAAAAACTTTTTTAGTTGAATATTTAAAAATCAAATTAAAAAATCAAATTAAAAATATAATATATATTAATTTTATAAATTTAAAATTTAAAATTTAAAATTCAATTTTATATAACTATCTTTTTATAAATAAAGAAGTTTCTTTTTCTTTTCCTTAAGGCTAAATTATTCTTTATGCGTCAAAATAATCAAAACATACATACTTAAAAAAGATATCTATGTAGAATCAAAAGTAATTTTTTTAATTTTTAAAAGTTTAATCTAATCAAAATAATTATTTTATTAGATAGACAAGACTCCATATATATTTATAAACTAGAGATATAATGTAAGGATTAAAAATTGCTTTGTAATAGAAAAAAATTGTTTATTATAATCACCAAATTCTTTTAATAAATAAATTAAGGACACAAATATTTTAGTATCATTCCTTGGATATTTTGGTACCTTCCAAGACTCTTCTCAACCAAGAGGGTGAGAGCTCAACCTAGGAACTTGGAAACTAGGGAACAAATTCCTAGTGGTATTTCCAAGAGCAATAGCTTAGGGAGTTTAGAGAGAGGTTTCAAAATATCCATGTCCAAATTAAATATACTTATTTGAATTATAGACTAAATAATTAGAAGACAAAACTATATGCCAAAACTCACTCAAAAATAATATCAAATTTTTAATTATAAAACACCAACTAATAGAAGAATGATTACAAATGGCTAAAATATAAATTATAATGAAAATCAAAATATTATAATTTTAAATTTAAACACATAACAATGTTTAAGGCTAGAGACATTCCAATTTAAAATATATTGCATTTGGACATCAATACTACTAGTATATATACATATTAATATCCATCAAACTTATTAATAATTATAATAAATATTATATATAAATGACTTATAACAATTGACCTTTTAGGATTATATATAATTTTTTATGACTAATTATGTCCATTGGATTTTATGTAGTAATAAACTATTCTAACAAGTGGTAAATATTGCTTATTAATGTATGTAATTTAAAAAATATATAAAGTATAAAAATATATTTATTTGATTTTTTAAAATATTATTGAAGAATATTATACACTGAAAGAATATTATAAAATTTATAGTAACAATGATATTAATAAAATATGCTTTAAAATAAAATATTTTTAATATATATATATATATATATATATATATATATATATATATATATATATATATATAATTTTTTAAATCTAAAAAGACTATTTTAATATCTTAAAAATATTGTAATAATTTTTTAAGTTTATATATTTTTTATTTTATTGAAAATCTTATTTATATCACATGCATGAAAGTTTATTATTATTATTATTATTATTATTATTATTTTAATATATTTAAAGAATTATTAAAAAATAACCTTTATAATTTGTGATCTTTTATGTTTTAAGGAGATTTTGAAAGACAATAATAAAAAATAATAATTAAATATTAAATAGTTTTAATAAAATAAAATATATCAAATATAATTATATTTAGAATATCTAATAAAATACTTAATATGTGATGGTTTTTAATGAAGTATTTGATTTTTTGGTATTATTAGTTAAAGTATATTATATAATTGTTTTTATGTTAAAATCAATATTTTACAACCTTAAATAAAACTCAAGTTACAATGTAATTGTCAACAAAGAGCTTTGGCTATTACCAATGACTAAAAAGTTAATAAATCATGAGAAACTTCTTCTAAATTTTCTTTAAAACTTCTGCTAAATTTTCTCATCATACGTATAACTTTTTTTGACAAAATTGTCCAACAATTGAAATTATTTTCTATTTTTTCAATAAAAAATATAAATAAAGGCAAAACAAGAAAAATGAGATGTGATAATTTCTTTTGTTCCAACACGTTTCAAACTCAAAACTGAATCTATCTTGCACTTGGCCCCACAAACGCCAGCACCCATGGCCCCACATCCCAAAATTGTCGCTTTTATAGGCATGGCCATGGAACAAAATGATGCAGCAAATGCTGTGCAAAGAGGAAGAAGTGTGAATAAGTTGCAAGATGTGCGAAGAGACGATGGCGATGGAGATGACCCAGTTTGATGACCAAACTTGGTGGGGAGAGAAGCAGTGACACTGCATTGCAAGGCATTGATGCTTTGTCACTGCTTGTTGTTGCGACCTACAGTGATGAAGCTCTGCTTCTGGTCTATGTGGGTGAAGCTCCTGATGGCTTGGTTTGCTTAGTGCACTGGGTGTGGTGAGAGCTGCAGTTTTTGGACCCATGAACATTAGCAGATCCAACTCTTGACTGAGAGTGCCGATTTTTGGTGGAATGTTGAGCTACGACCAAGTAATGGAGTTCAGGAATCGAATACGTGTTCAGGTTTGGAGTTTCAGATCGAGGGTGGTCGATTTCGGGTTCTGTGTTATCGAGAAAAGATGAAGAGGGGCAGTAATATCTTTGGGTTTGAGTTTGACACAAATAGGGTTTTTGGCTTGTAAGTGAAACGTTGAGTTCTACTCTGCAATTGTGTTTTTATCACGGGTTAATTATAGATAGAATCTTTCTGGATGGTTGAAAAATGGACCTTCCTCTCGAAGGTTTGTCAGTGGTTGTCTGTTTTCTATCTTGTGGCGCTTTTGTTTTTAGTCCGACCTCGTGCTCTTGATAGGTGGGATATTGTTAAGCCTCATTGGGTTTTTTCTGATTCAATTGTACTCTTTTTTTCGTAATAGCATGTGAGAGAGAGTGGTGATCACAAGGGGTTTTTGCTTGAGCTTTTTTGGATCAGATCATCGGGTAGAAAACATTTGCTTATCTAGTCGAGATTTCTACTGTTCTCTTTAGCAGGAACAAGGGATCTGGGGTTCCCTCTGGTAGCCAGTTCCACCTCGTTGCCTGGAATTTGTAAAAGGTCGCTGAACTTCGAAAATCGCATTTTTGCGGCAACTCGATATGGCGGACAACAGGGAGGAACAGATTCCTGTTTTTACTTCCCTCTCTGAGATTTATGACGAAGGTCCCTTGTTAGAGGAAGCGTTGCGCCGGTATGAAAACCTGAAGCAGCAATTTGTGCAACATTACGGTCGTCAGCCTGAGCTGTTTGCTCGTGCTCCAGGTTCGCTGAACGCAATCCTATCATTTTGTGCTTTCACTTACAGAAAGCGCAACATCTCACATTATTATGCCCTTCATTAAAGCGAATCAATTTTCTGACATAATCTAAATTCCCCCCGGCCCACAGGCAAAGTGAGGTTGTTGCATTATGATTAGTGTGTGGTAAATTTTCCATCAATTTAGACTTCGTTGTTTGATTGCAGTCAACCTAGTTTTAGCTTTCGGAGAGGCAAAATTCATTAATAAATATTATCGATGTTAAGTCTGAAGGATATAATTTCACTTGTAAGATGTTTTACGTGTTTCCATCCAGTGCGTACTTTGCTGCAAATTCGCGTGATTGTTGCAGGGAGGGTGAATCTTATAGGAGAGCATATTGACTACGAAGGTTACTCAGTGCTTCCAATGGCAATTCGTCAGGATACAGTTGTTGCTATTGGTAAGAGAGAGGAAGAACCCTCGATGTTGCATATTGCGAACGTCGACCCATTACAATTCAAAGCTTGCAAGTTTCCAGCCGACCCATCGCAGGTTACTTTGCCGAATTCATCATCTTAATTCAATTTGGTTTTGGAGCGCTTTCTGTGCGTAGGAAGCTTTCATAGAGGGCGGGTAGTTGTTGTGAATATTCCTACTAGAGATAATCCAATGCGTGTGGTGACTCACCTCAAAGTTTCTTGCAGATATAACGTGTTCTAATTGTGAGATTGTGGTTTATTTCGAACAGGAAGTAGATAGAGATAATCATATGTGGGCAAATTACTGCATTTGCGGGTATGGATTTGTTCTCTTTGATACGCGTATTGGATCACTGCTCAGCTTGGTTCTATTTATGGGAACATTTGAATACAACAGTAACAAATTAGACTTCTAGATTTTAGTCTGTATTCTTGTGTTTCGAAATGATCTCATTCAAATTGGTCGATGTATGAACTGATTTGAACTTCTATGTCTACAATGTTTTCTGTGCTGTTTCATGCTAGGACCTCGTAAGTTCTTGTAACTTGAGTTCTGAAAATCGTGCCTCTTTACTTCCTGCAGATATAAGGGAGTCTTTGAGCATCTTGAGTTCAAAGGAGAAGTTATTGGACCCACCTGCGGGCTAAATGTTCTAGTTCATGGCACAGTTCCAATTGGTCAGTCTCTCTGTTCAAGCTCCTGAAGTGACTCTCTATCCTCTAATAAATCCCAGCAGATTTGCATCCATTTGCATTGTATCCTCTGAAAGCGTTTAATGAACTATTTCTCCCTATTACCTTTGACTTTTGTCAACTGCACAATATGGAAGTACCACAAAATTTCTTGAATCTTATGTGCTCAAATCATACAAAGGTAATGATCATGAATTCAAATTGGGGGTTGATGGAAGTGCAGGGACTGGGTTATCGAGTTCAGTAGCTGTTGTCTGCTCTTCTGCAATTGTACTGTTGGCACTCCTAGATAAATTGAGTTCTAAGACCATTCCTCCATTTTCCTCGTTTTTTTCCATGTTTTTTGTTGACATGTCCTCCATGTGCTTACAGGCGCGGGACTTTCCAGCTCTTCTGCACTCGTATGCGCCACTGTTGTTGCTCTCTCGTCCTTATTCAAGCTAAGCTTCTGCAAGGTATATATAACAGTTTCGACCAAGTGTGTCTTTTCATAGATCAAAGTTTCTTAAATGCCACTAATATCGTACCTAACCTTGTACTGAGCCGAGTTCATAATTATTGTGTATGCTTGTTTATGCCATCTTATGTTAACCTTACGGAGTTTAAGTTATCATCTTCATAAACTAGAACAATGATCCTAGGCTATGTTTGTGTGGTATGCAGCACGAGGTGGCAGAATTCAGCTGTACATGCGAACGTCACATTGGTACCCAATCTGGTGGTATGGATCAGGCCATCTCAGTTATGGCAGAGCCTGGGGTAGCTAAGTTGATAGACTTCAATCCCATCCGAGCAAGCGATGTCGTACTGCCGAAGTCTGGGTCATTTGTGGTTGCAAATTCCCTCACGGAGTCAAAGAAAGCAGAGACTGCATCCACAAACTATAATAATCGCGTTGTAGAGTGTCGCTTGGCCGCCGTAAGATTCTTAAATGCCTGTTTTACTTAAGTGCGTCTTCGTAAGTAGCTTATGCTCATCATTTTGTCCTTGCAATTGAAATGGCCATCTGGCCAATTCTTGAGCCCTTGAGATTTATTTACTAGCATTTAGTGCAGGATTGTTGTGCAAAAGATTATAACAACTTAATCAACATGCAGATGGTTCTGGCTGTAAAACTTGGGATGCCATCAGAGGAGGCTTGCACGTCAGTGAACACGCTCTCAGATGTGGAGGGTCTCTGTGTTAAATATGCTTCTGCTCATGGCTCATCCAGCCCTGTTGTTGCTGTTGAGGTAATTGAGGCTTTTCTTTAGAATTTGCCGAAATGAATTTCGACATTATTACCTCTTTCCAACATTCTTATGCTCACTTCAGATGAAATTTTGTCGAAATCTTGCAGAAACTCTTGCACGAAGCTCCATACAACACTGAGGAAATTGAAGAATGCCTGAAAGAGAAATTAACTGCTGTTATGAAGAAGTCTCCTACTACTCTTGCCGTGTTAGCTGCTGCTTCCCAGTTCAAGCTTTACCAGGTCAGCTTCTTCAGAACTCCACCACATGAAGAGATTTAGAAAAAGTTATTTTCTAAGTTCTCATGGAAGGGTGAATTTAACTGAAGATTTCTGATTGTTCATTTGTGTAAATGCCTCTACAACATTTAATAGTTAAATTATGCTTCTCATGCCGGGGTAAAATTGTGGGCGGATGCACCAGAGGGCCAAGCATGTATACACTGAAGCCAAGCGGGTACACGATTTTCGAGGGGCAGCTGTGCAATCAGACGGGTACTGTAGAATTACAGTAGAAAACACTTTGTGCATGTAAATTTAGAAGCCCTCGTAGCAAACAACTTATACTTCATAGGCATAAACGTGTAGTTTCAGCAATATTAGCTATGCAATGAATAAGGTAAGGATCATCTGCAGCATAGAGCATTCCTTTTTCTTTTTTTCTTTTTTTCTTTTATTTTGTATGCCTAGTAAATACTTATCTTTTGCGTCAACTTCTCTGCCTAACATGAATGTTAACCTTGAATTTTATGTAGAGAGGAGTCGGTGATGAAGAGGTTAGGAGACCTCATGAATGAGAGCCATGCCAGCTGCAGCCTTCTGTATGAATGCAGGTTCGTTCATCTCTCTTTGTAGGACATTGTACTTTCCTTCTGTGTTTAATCCTCAAAACATCTTTTCATTATGTGTGACAAACTTGCTCTATGTACTATTTCAGCTGTCCTGAGCTGGAGAACTTGGTTGGGATTTGCCGACACAATGGTGCAATTGGAGCCCGGTTAACTGGAGCTGGCTGGGGTGGCTGTGTTGTTGCCCTAGTCAAAGAAGAAGAAGTTAACTCTTTCATCTCTGTTCTCAAGGTATTGAAATTTGGTTTTGTGGCCTGGTTGTAGAACTAAGGAAACTGCCTAAGCGCTAGAGTTCAAAAGTAATGCATATTTTCCTGCCAATACATGAATGAGAAGAGTTTATGAATGTGTTGGGATTATGCATATGTTCTTAACTTGGTCTGTCAGTTTGATTTTTGACGATTGTTTTGTGCAGGATTCTTATTATCGACCTTTGGTTCAGAGTGGAAAAATCAAAGAGGAAGATTTGGATTCATACGTCTTTGCATCAAAACCATCTGGGGGTGCTGCAGCTTTCAAACTACAGCTATCATCATCAGACCGCAGATTTATGTAACAGTTCTTCTAGGTTGCAAGTGGCATCAATACGTGAGTTGAGAACATGCAGCATGGACTCAGTTTTTGTGTCTTCCATTACTTTGACGCACATGTAGAAAATGTGGCGTTGAGATCATCCATTGAAATTGTGATCATGCCGATACTTTTGGCCTTCAGTCGGTCACTTCTGGTACCGCTCAACATCTCCACCATCTGCTGCACAGAAGGCTGCGAAACTGGATTTGGGAGTGAGCAAAACAAAGCCAATGTCAAGACTTTTTCCCATTAGATCAACGTCGAAGCCGTCCAGCAACAATCAATCTGCCACACTCTTCTTTTGCCCCTTGTCACCAAACCATATCTGCCACGTCCTTTTATTCTCAACGCTATCATACGAAAACCTTAACATCAAGCGATCTCCGATTCAACAACCCCAAACGCGAACACGTCTGTTACGTCTGTGAAGTGCCCTTCCTACTCGTACCCTCTCGCCATGCATCCAAAAATGCTAGCAACTAGGGACTGGTGTATTATCCTTGTAGTCCACAAGATGAGCTAGGTCAAAATCTTCTCGCTTTGGACAGTATTCCTCGTGCAACAGTATATTGCTTCACCGATCTTCATGTTATGGTGTGTCACTAGCTGTCGCTACCATTCGTGGAGGTGGTGCAGGGCTGCTACAATGCGAGACATTATTTTCCACCTCTAGCTCCATGAGAGATTCTCTTCCAGCGTCTTCGGTTTGAGTTGAGCTTGATCCAGACTACCTTTGAGTAAGAACAAGAGAAGTAGGAACTAGCCTCTATCTCCCTCTCTGCAGAACTCCTTAAGCTCCACATGGCATTACCTCAGGTCGTTGAAAATCATCACTTCTAGAAACTATTGCTCACCCTACCTAGATCCTACGACTTGCGCATCTTTTTAGGCAACACACTTTTGCACACTCCCGAATCTAGTGTCAAGTGGTCATTGAACTGTTTCGTGGTAATACTCAGATGTTTATAGCTGATGAACGCCGGCTTAACTGCCACCTCCACCAGCTTCTCTCTGTTCCAACTCTTGTTCTGAGCAAGTTTCCTACGCTTAAGTAAACAGACATCGGATACAAGGAATAAAACTAATACCAAGCTCCCGTCACTTGCGCCCACAATGTGAGCCTTCCCAAATTGTGGGAAGTGAATCCAAATTCTCATGCTTGTGAAGGTCCAGCTCTAGACATCATACACCGAACACAAGGCTTTTCTAGACACTCAAAAATCCAATTCACTTCTGCCCTTACAGAATAGAAGCAGCTCATAACTGTATCCTCTGTCCTCGCTGTAGTGTTGGCAACCTTAACTTCGAGAATGTTCGTTTCGGTATTGTACTGAATGAATCACTTCTCTTTTCCAAGAGATTCTTGGCCGTGCAACACAATCAGCACAAGAATATTTGGCCTTTGCAACGTCTAGACCCACATGCTCCAACTGAAACACACCGAAATCTAACCCAATCAACCCGATCCCAAACTCTACAGCCACCACTTAAAAGGTTTGTCTGTTTCAAACCGCAGATGCCCGGAAGGTCAGCTATTCCCCCATTCCAAGTGCTCGAGTTGGAAAATTTGAAGGACAATCCACCCTAGTAGAAAGGTTGGGCCTCGAGTTGTTGCAACACTTAAGGTAAAACTGGTTGCACCGAAAGGGATTGCGCAGCTGATAGTAGTCTTTCAATAATTATTTATCAGTACGACGCAAACTGTTCAAACAGCATCTCCCTGCAGCAGATTTATGGTAAAATAGCTGGGTTGAGACAATGCGCATGGAACGTAGCACTTACCGTGTAACTTCTTTGCTAAATACCCATTCATATCGAAAACATAATACTAAACAAGGTTTCTACGAGACCAAGATCCCCGGCTTTCAAGTTGAGGGTGTGATCTTCTCTCATCTAAGTAATTCGCTGCCGTTGTATGAAGACAGAAAACCAGTCAACTGATTTGCTTTTACAACTATCTTGCCAAGCAGTGTAATCAGAGCTTATTCATCGGAGATCTAATTTTCACAAGCAACAGGCTATATGGAAATGCTTGGCCAACTCACTGGCTAATCTCAACCACCGCCAAGATGGCTACCGGATGGATTCCCCAGCTCCTGCAATTCTGACTGGAGTTTCATTCCAGTAGAGAGCCTCACATCACCTGTGTCCTCAGTTTAGCCAGTCTAATCTCTTGTACCGCCGACTGGCAATGTCAATTCAAATTGAGAAGGTTCAATCCTTGGCTCTTTTGTTCTCACGTATGTTTTTGGAGATCCACATGACCATGCCGCTTTAACATACTCGAATTCGATAGCTGAAACATCTAAATAAGGGTGATCTTGACACTCGAATCTTAGAATGTAAAAGTCCTGCAAATTAACGAGACGGACTCGTACAGTAACTACTTGCAAAAATATTCCACAAGACGAGATACATGTTGCTGTATTGTATTAAATTGCGAACGTGAATTTGATGGTAGAAAGTGCTGATGTGCCCAATTTCGTTGCTGGCACAGAGGATGATAACAGCAAATGCCATCGTCAAACAAATGAGAGCATCATCATTAAAGACAGTGACTTCTCAGTGTGACGCAATTCAAGTTATAAAGAAACCGCATAGTGGGAATTTATGGTATTAGAGAGCCGATTGAAATGGACAAAAAACGTTGTCCAGTATGTGTTCTTACTACCAGGAAACTAAAATATAAGATGTCCTGTTTTACAAGTGAATGAGAGGTCATCACAAATGATTGCCAAATACAGAACCAAGCTCAGGAACCTCCGAATATGCTGATACGAATTGTATATTACCAGAAGGTCTAGGCAATATCGACGGATAAGAACCCTAACCCTACACGATCATCTTCTCCGACTCCTTGCGCAAAGCATTGGCTCTAATCAAACTCCCGATTGTGTTGATTGCCAACTTGATGTCGTCCAATGGGTTTCCAGGCACCACCACCTTGTACAGGTAGCTGTCGAACGTCATCTTCTGCACATAGTCATCGGCGCACATCTCCACGAACGCCTCTCGGGCAGGGTTCGACCTGTAGAAAACCTTCTGAAGAATGTCCAACACCTTATATGTGGCCCAGTACTTCTTATCCCACTTGTCCAGGTATGTTCTCAAGTCTGATTCGTCCACCATACGAGTACCGTTGGCGGATCCCTCCACGATCGCCTCAGCACACATGCGCCCGGACTTGGCAGCGAAGTAAATTCCCTCCCCAGAACACTTGGTAACATACCCTGCCGCATCCCCGATCAACGCCACCCGGTTGCTCGCCCTGCGAGGCCTAGGGTGCTCTGGAATTGGATGAGCCTCCACTCTAATAATCTTTCCTCCAGCAATCTTGTCCTTTGCCCGGTTCCTCGTCGCCGTCTGGTATTTCTTGATGGCTGGCTTGTTGATCACCGTTCCAGTTCCAACCGCAACATGGTCACACTTGGGAAACACCCACCCGTAGAAATCTGGCGACACGTCGTCGCCCACATACATCTCTGCCAAATTCTCGTAGTACTCCATCTTGTCTTCAGGAATTTTAATCCTCTCCTGGAAGGCGATGGCGTAGTCGTACTCACCCGCATCGATGTCCTTGGCCACCCTGCTGTTGGCACCATCAGCTCCAATCACGGCGTCCACCTCCAACACCGCAGGTGTACCCACCTTCGAAGTCCCGTCGAAATTCGTGTAATGCAATTTGTAGGGGGTGTTCTCGTCCTGGGGCACCTCCATCCTCAAAAAAAGCCCGTTGATAATAGTTGCCCCGTTCTTCACCGCGCGCTCCCGCAAGAACGAGTCCAACACCTCCCTCCTCACCATGCCAATGTACTCGTCGTCGTTCAATGTCTTACCCACATCCACAGCCACATTGGAAGGCGAAATCATCTTCATCTTAGTCACCTTGCGGTCAATAATTTCAGGCGGCAGGTCGAACTCCCCGACCATGCACAGCGGGATAGCCCCTCCGCACGGCTTCGCATTGTCCAACTTCCGCTCGATCAGAAACGTCTCAATTCCGCCCTTCGCCAGCGTTTCGGCAGCGCACCCACCCGCAGGGCCGCCTCCCACAACCGCCACTCGTAGCTTTCGCCCTTCAATCTTCTTACTCCCCCTCGCAGCATACACCCGGAGAGGCTGGTAGCCAGCATCATCTCCCCCACTGCTGCTCCTCGCTGCCTTCAGGCTCTCCACGGGGGACGCTACTATACCGTCACTCAATCCTCGCAACCCCTCGAACGACCTGAGACTCACCCTCCCGGTCGCAGCAACTAATCCCGCACTTCGAGCATTACTACTAGCACGGGGTGCTAATGCAGAGACGGACTCCCCGTAAGAAGCAGAAGCAGCAGCAGCACGAGAGGTGCATGCGAAGGAAGCAGGGGAAGCGGTGAGGGCAACCTGGAGGGAGGCCATGGCGTGAGGGTTGGCTGCCACAGCTCAAGCTTCTCTCAGTGTGCAACAACAACGACGCCTGCAGCTGCAAGAGGGACGAGAAGATGAGTCTCGCTGATAGACATTGCGATGAGCCCTCTCGTGAATGGATTGTATCCGGGTATATCTCCCTCCCGGTATCTCTCGTCTCTCAATCCACGGTTGTGGACGGGGGAATGAGTCTCGGAGATAGACACGGCGATGAGCCCTTTCGTGAAAGGATTGGACCCAGGTAATCGTCCGCCGGGTGTCACGCGTGTATCAATTCATTGTTGTGTATTATTTTATACATTCTATATTTTTCTTATTAATACTTATAATTCAAACTTTTAATTTTGTAGAAATCAATGTAGGTGATTATGATTTTATTTTTTATATTCAAAAATCTCTTCATAAATCTATTTATTATAATAATTTAATATTCAATGAAACATCAAAAAGAAGTTTAAGAAGAATCTTCAATTACAACTTATATATCTGAGGGGAGTGAGTCAATAATTTTTAAAAAGACAAGTAATGAAAGATGGATGTTATATAGTATGATTAATTGATTATTCCATAAAAATAAATCTAAATTCAAATTGAGCATAACTAAGTTAATATTGGTATGAACATGAAATATATAAATATAAATATAAATATATATATATAATTTTCATACAAGCTTCTAGATTATATTATACAATATATACATAAATATATTGTAAGAACCATGAATTGATTTGTGATTGTATCAATATTATATTGCATTGAAAAGATAATAAATTTTTAAGAAATTTAAGAAATATATCTTGCATGGTTTATTATTTGCTGATTGATGTTGTATTTTCACAATTCTAAGATAATTTATTTCTATTGTACCCATATAATAGTAAATTGTAAAGTTGTACATAGATAAATGTATGTTTAATCTATAATAAGAAAACAAGAAGTAGATCTACACATTTAAAAATTCAATAAGTTGTTGTTTTCAATGTGGTTTTAATGCTAAAAAAATATTTTAAGAATATAAAAAACTATGATTAAATTTATAGAAAAAAAAAAAAAAAAAAAAAAACACACACACACACACACACACGTTCTAGACTTGACTCCTTTTATTTTTCAATATGTGACATTTTATGAGGAAAAAAAAAAAAAAAAAAAAAAAAAAAAAAAACTCCAAAGATATGTTAATTTTATGAAATTTATATTTAGAGTTAATAACCTCACATACTATTTATTCTTTTTTATTATATTTGATGAGTGGTGCAATCTATAACATGAATCATTATAGACCAATAAAATAAAATATATATATACATATATATATGTATATATTGTTGTGGATTCTTAAAGTATTTATAAACATTAAAATTTCAATACAAGTACCATCCTATTTTATTATACATGATCAAGCTTTAAAATAAGAGAATATTAAATAAGTCTTATATTTTTAATATATTATAAATAATTTATATATTATATAATATTCTTTATTATATGGTTTATATATATATATATATATATATATATATATTATTCTATATTTGCTATGAAAATTTATATAATCTATTACATAAGTATATTAGTGTACTTTTTATATATTAAAGAATTAAAAACACATATCTAATAAATAAATAACTTTATGCATATTTGTGAAATGGGATGGATGTAATAGATTGAAGAAAATATTTTTTTTCAAATATTTATAAAAAAATAAATAAAAAATTTGTTACACATTCAAAAATCTATAATCTTAATATTTTTTAAATTTACTTATATATATATATATATATATATATATACATACATATAATGATCCTTCCGATAATAAATCCCTTAAAATCTAATAGCTTCTAATAATTAATATTAAAAAAATTAATATAAGTTAATATACATTAACTGACTCTGTACTATGGTGTAAATTAATAACCTTTGATTTCTAATAATTAATTGATTTTTATTGAATTTTATTAATTAACAAAGATAATGAATAAGACCACATGACCACCAAGGCCATGTAGCCACCAAAGCGGAAGCAATCTATATTATAGGGCATTTCCATCTTGCCTTCAACATACCACCTTTGATGATTACTAACCTCTAGTAATTAATAACTTTTCTTGTAATGGATAATACCAATTAACAAAGAGAACATTGTGTGTGTGTATATATGTATATATATATATATATATATATATATATATAGTAGTTACTTAGATTTCTTAAGTTTTTTTAGTTAAATAGATAGATTTATTTTAGAATTTTTAATTTTATATAATTATTATTTATATGCTTTTAAAATTTATTATATATATATATATATATATATCATGCAAAGTTTATATATTATAGTCATATTACTAATAAGATTATGATCTCTATCTTTTAAAAAGACATCAATATTAATATTAAATTTTATTCCAATACTTTAAAGTTATAATTACATTAATATGAAAAAATGTTTTTTACAAAAAATAGTAAATTAATTCATATGGTATTTTCTAACTTCTTTTAATACCTATTATAATTATATAATAAAGAAAATTATATCCAGAAAAATAAATAAAGATTTTTATTTAAGAAAGTTTTTAAAAAAACTTAAATTTTTTAAAGAAATTACTTTTAAGCCAAAAATCAATGCACAACTCTTAAAAATTGAAGTATTAATATTTTTAATATTTCAAACTTTTATTTTTATTTTTAAATTATTTTATAAATAATACATATTTTTCTTATAAGCACACTATTAGGTATAATTTGGACAATTGACTAATTATAAGATCTGTTTATTTTTTGTCAAATTTTCATAAATGTGTTATATTATAATAGAAAACTGTTAGGTGGACACCCTTCTTTTATTAAGTGAACACCTCCCATACCACGCATCTCCATATATATATAATAAATATATATAAATATATATATATAATAAATATATATAAATATATATAAATAAATAAATATAAATATAAATATATATAAATATAGTAAACACTATAAAGTTTTAAGATTAATTTATAATAAAAGATTTGAATGCAATGGCTTACAGCATTTTTTTAAATTTAAATTAATTTTCTTTTTTTGATTAAATCTAACAAAATTTCATTATACATTTTATATAGTTCTTTCATTCACTTTAAAAAGCTTATTAATTTCATTTATAGAATCTTCTATTATAAATCTTTTCTAAAAATATTTAGTATAAAAAATAATTTAACTATATGTATGCAAGGGTGTGTGGCACTAGAAAGTGTCTACATAGTAAAAGGGGGGTATTCACCTAATAATTCCCTTATAACATTATAAAATATATTATGGTAATGAACAAGAAATTTCAGAAGTTTTTGTATTAAACACGATTCTATAAAATATTAATAATTTTAGGTATAATACTTATTAACTAACATACATAAAAACAAGATTAAAGCCAATCCCATTCTTACTAATATGTATTTATTATTATAATAATTTTTATTTGGTCATAACTATTTTATTATCTTTATATTTTATATTTGTATTTTTTATGTAATATTTTTTGTTTGATCGTATATATATATATATATATATATATATATATATATTAATTTAAATATTTTATTGAAAAAATTATAATTACTTTTTAAAAAGCCATATTTTGATATAATATTTCAAATTTTTATTTAATTACTAAAAAAGAATTTATCTTATTATATTTTATTAACTATCTATTTATAAATAATTTGTAATAAAAAAGAATTATTCATATCATTCATATAGAAAAATTAATTCTTTAAATTTTAATACCAATAAAAGTCTTTGAGTTTTTATATCACTTAATATTTTATTTTTGTTGTGATTAATATTAAAGAAAATTTTAGATATTTTTCAATCTTATATAGTCTTGTCATATAGAAAAAAATTTAAATTCAATAATAATAAAAAATAAAAAATATATAATAAGTTTATTTAATCTTTAATATTGGTACATACTTGTAGCAATTTGTTTTTTAATAATAAAATAGATACTCTTCTTAATAGGTTTAATTATCAATTAAAATATTAGTCAAGTTTATATCAATTTATTATTATAATGATCTAAATTTTGTTTGTAATAGATTGTCCAAAATAGAAATTGTATTATGATTGTGACTTAATCTTATAATCATATAGTTAATAATTTGATAAAAAGTTGATATACTATTTTTCAAAAATATATTAAAAAATTATTATATTGACCAAATTTATTTTAATTTATTTTGTTAACTAAGGTATTTAATAACATAATATAAAAGACAAATGTTATATTTCTTTTGGTTTTTTTTATACACGGTCTTGCTTCCAAAAATTTATATTATGTTTCTTGAGTTTTTTCTTTTATATCTTTGCCAAAAATTATCTTATTAAACTATCTTTCTTGGTTGACTAATTTAAATTGTGTAGCACAAGTTATAGATGTCCAAAAATGTTTTATGTTGAAAAGGCCAAATATTTTAAGGGATTATATAATTTTTAAATTTACTAGAATTATTTTTATAGATTGCATATCTTTAAAAAAATTTACTTTAATGCCAAAGTTCATTCATCAGTCACTTTAAAAAGTATTAGAAAGAATTTCTTTTGAAGAACTATATTTTTTTAATTAATGAATTTTGTAATGATTATTAAAAAATAGAACTTTCATATCTAATTTTGAAAAATAAAAAACATCTATATATTATTTTTAATTGTATGCAAGAATTTGCCAAATAAGATGTAATATTAGAAAGTAAAATATTTACTTTTTGTGATTATATAGCAATATATAGCTAATTTTTTATCTCATTCAAGTAAAATTAAACTACAATGCAATATTATTTCCAATTAATACTTTACAGTGGTACTCTAATTTTTTTTATTGTAGCAGTATTGTGCAATTTGGTTTGATGAATCTTTTTTTTACTCATCAAGATTATGCTTTTTCAAGTTATAATTTTTAAATTTAGTATATATATATATATATATATATATATATATATATATAATCAGGCAAAGTTAAATAAATAAATAAAATCTTATGTCTTTAAAAGTCATATTCTTTTGAAAATTGAAGTCATAACTAACATTTTCTAAGTTAATAAGTTTTGATTTAATTATGTTTCAGAGGCCTTCTTCCACCTTATTATCCATATTGAAAGGATGGTTTAATGTAAAATTATGTAATGAAGACATGTTGAAATGCAAATAAAATTATAAGAATTTTTAATAACACTAACTAAGTTTGGAGTAAAGTATTCAAATTTTATTCAAAGTATGAAATTGAATTTATATTTATATATACACATACATGATAGGTCCTATACTGATTATAGCATAGTTTCTTCAAATTTATATATAAGTCATGTTTTTGGATTCTACCTAAAGTAACATAGATGTATTGTGTAATATTTAAAATCAAACCTGTTAACTGGGCCACCAACAGTGTTTGGTACCAATCATTTTGTGACATGGTAAATTATTGCATATAAATCAATTATTATAAAAACTCAAAAAATGACACTATATGAACCAATTCAAAATGAGAAAAGTTGATTGATATCTTAAATATGGTCTTGTAAGCAACAAATACATAATAAAGATGAATTGGTCTTGGTTAAATTGTTAGGTAGAGTGTAACTTTTGGTTGAAATAAGGTGAGAGGCTTTAGTTTTTAAATTTTTTGGTTGGTTGAAATGGAGAAGCTTCTTTAATTTGCCATTACACTTAGAAAAATAAGTCCAAAAGTCCTAAAAGGAAAAATATGAGGTAGTATGTATTTTTTCCTATATGGCATAAATAGTGTTGTCTTTTAGAATTTCTATTGTGTCCATCTTAAAGATGTGGTTTTTAAAAAAATCAAGAAATTTTTGTCAAAAATTCTTAAAATAAATATTAAAAAAAATAATAAGCTAAGTTTTTTATTCATTTTATAATTAAGATACAAGTTGACATATATAGACTTGTAATACAAGAATAGTTTGATCCATTTTATGACCTCTTTTCACTTAAAAATATATCCAAAGGATAAGGCTTTTAAAAAAGAATTTTTTATTATTAAATAAGAGACCTTTGGCAAGGCTTTTGAACCATGATCTTTATCATAGATATACAATGGAAAAAAATTTTAAATTTTTTAAAAAGATTCTATTTAATCATAGGACGTTTTAAAAGATTTTACTTGGTTCTAAAAGATTTTAAAATATTCTATTCGATCCTAAAAGATTCTAAAAGATTTATAATGATTTTGAAAAAATTCCTAATAGGTCCTAATAGGTTCTAAGAAGGTTTTGGAAGGTCCTAGAAGGTTTTAGGAAATCTTAGATGGTCATAGAAGAATCTTAGGCTTGCTTTACTTTCAAGCATCAAAAAAACTCTTCAAAGAGCTTTCTTGCACCTAGTATACATATGAGTCGAGGTTGAGAGGATCCTCAATCTTGACAACGCAATCTTTGTGGCTTAGCTTGGGCCTTCTAGTCTTATTTTTGTTTCACGTTATAATTCCTTGTTTGTGATATAAAGTGAATTCCTTTTATTTCAGTTTTTTGAACTTTTAAAGTTGTCTTCTATTTGAGTGGTGTATCTGTAATGGTTTATTAAGATTAAATAATATAATATTGGAGCTTAGTCTTTTTATATACAAAGCACATTATCCCTCTTTTTGAAAATACTATAGCGCTTTTGAGGTTGCAAATTATCCTCTTTTAGATTGATATTATTTTTGAATTTTCATATTTGTTTTTTTTATTTTATTTCTATGGTAAGAAGTACAAAGTTCAATATGGAAAATTTCAAAGAAGCTAAATTAGATTCAATTATAAATGCTCTTGAAGCATTGAAAGTTAAGACATAGATCTTATTTAAGCAAAATAAAGAACTTTATATGACCATATATAATGGTTAAAGAATAAAACCACCTCAATCACTATTACAATTTATTCTAAGAACTCCATCATTAAGATCTATTTCACTAGAAGATGTATGTATTTGAGATGGCAATTTAATGTCAACAACAAAAAAACTAAGAATTAGCCTCTTAAAGAAATTTGATAGAACTTGTTCAAAATTTCATGGCTTTGTAAATCAAGTACAACTTGTTACTTTACTCCAACCTCAATAATATTCTATAGTATCATATTGTATTGGTTTGATTGGAATTTTACTCATAATTCAAGCTTTTTCTTGGTTTATTCCATTAATTGAATAGAATGCTCCCGCATTATATAACTTTCAAATATTTTTGGTGGTATTTGTAGAAGCTTTTGAAAAACATGATAAGATTTTTTTTATTATAATTAAAATCTAAGTTCTTCAATCAATTTTTTTTTTTTATACTTGTTATACTTCAAAATTTTGACAATTAATATGTAATATTAAGAAGAATAAAGATGTGATGATAAATCAATTTCAGTAGAAATTATGAGGCAATATAAAGGATCTATCATTATTTATGTCTAATCCTCAAATTCTTAATAAAGCCATCAATTAAATAATGAAATGTAATAATCGACTATTTCAATATTGACAAAAAAATGTCTATTGTCTATATCATAAATTTATACTAATTACATGATATCTTCTATATCTTCTAATTTTAATAAATATTTGGAAGTAAAAGATATACAAATTGATGCAATTTTTTTTTAAATCTCTTTTTGAGTAAGTGAAGAAGTATCAAAAAGAATATAAATTATATTTATATTATAAATAATTTGGCTTCAAGGCTAATAATTGCCACAAAAAATATTGACATATATATCAAATGAAGAATATAGCCACATTATAAATTCTTAGTAGGAAAACAAGGGTGTTCAGCCATAATAGGAACTATGCAGCTGAATTCTTCTACTGTACAAATCAAAAAAGATCTTATATTATTATCTAAATTTTTTTGTTGCATTATCATACCAATATCTTTGGATGCCAAAAAATTCAAAATCCTTGCTTTAGTAGATTTAAAAGCCTCTGATTGCTTTATTGACTTAAATTTTTTAAGAATCCATAAAATTCTTATAATCAAAAAATTCAAGACTGCTCATATAGAGGTCATAGATGATTGACCTTTATCCTTTGGAGATATTACTTATGAAATTGATAGAAAACACCATACACCTTGTAGACCTAAAACCATAAAATCTTTGTTTATTGAAATTAGAGTTTTTATAAGAATAATCAAAAAAGACACTTCTTTTGTTATTTATACAATTTCAACATCTAAAGCAACAAATATTCCAATAACTCTTTTAAGAAAATACAAAGATTATCAAGATATATTTGAAAAGAAGAATGTAGATACCTTGCTAAAACATCATCTATATGACTATATTATTGATCTTCAAAATAATACACAATCATCTTTTGGTTCAATTTATAATTTATTATAAAACAAGCTTACAATATAAAAGAAATGTATTGACAAGAATTTTGTAAAGAACTTTCAGCCTTACAAATATATCAAATATTTTTTAATATTTGATGAACAACATATTTTGTGAATTCCTTAATGACTTTGTTATATGTTATTTGGACATCATTCTAATTTATTCTAAAATTCTAAAAGAACATGAATAACATGTTTGTCTTATCTTATAAAGATTATAAAATATTGGAATATACAATGTCATATTATGTATTGTCCTGTTTGAAAATATATCAGGCACTTGGCTGTGGAAGGTGAGGTTGTAATTTACAAATATTTAAGAATCCTTAATAGATTTTATCCATATATTAAGAATATGATTTAAATTTTAATATAAGATTGCTTAAGTCAATACAAAATGTTTAAAAAATACCCTTCTTGATAACTTCAACCACATATAAAATCCAATTGCTTTGTTACTTGTCACAATTAAACAACTAAGATTTTTCTTTGCAAGTCCTAATCATAGTCAATGAACTTTAGTAAGCTATAATTCTTAATTTTATCATCAACTTGGTGTAAAATTTTGCATATAAATGCAAATATAAGTCTTTTATATGCTCAAAAAGTTTCAGCCCAATCCAACTTACAAATTGTCAAAAATCAACCAAAATCTGTCACTTAGCTACCAAATTGAAAGTTGATGCAAATATCTCAATAGCAATTTCTCCTTCTCCAACTATTAACTTCAGCTAAAAATTGGTGTATAGCTTGAACTTCAAGTGTTCTAATTCCATACCAAATTTCACCTTGATTCAACTAATAGATTTGTAGATATTGTAAAAACCCTAAATAATCCTAAATTGCCAATTTTTGGTACCTATTTGTACTAAAGATCAAATAAATCTTGATTGTACTATTAGATTGTTACAAATGTTTATTTAATCTTAGCACACTTAATTATCCATATATTATCAAATGTTCAATTGTAGATGTCATTCCAATTACACACAATAGCCAAAAGTGCTAGTCCTAATTTTATTATATAAAAACCTAATTCTCAATACAAACCCTGATTTTAAATAACAATTGCTAAGTCTTTCCAAATCCTTTGAAAACAAGTCTAATGCCTCTAGAACAAGCTTGAAGCTAACTCTTCAATTCTAGTTGTCAATTTCCAAATGACCCTATACTTAGCCCTTGGTGGCCATTTTTGTAGCTAGAGATTTGATTTTGACCTTGTCCTATACATGATTGACCCCTCGATATCAATCCAACTTATTCTAAGGATTTTTCAGCTTGATCCTATCCTCAACTTAATCCTAGTATCAACCATATTAATTATTTATCTCTTCTATCATATTTTTATTAACTTATGGCTTTTTAAAAGCAATGAAAAAGAATTTCTACAACCTAGAAGGAAAATTTAATAATTAACTTTTATCTATTAGCTATTAAAGCAAGAAAATAATCTAAAATGCTTTTATAAAATCTTTTCTTAAGTATCTTAAATTTCTATTAAATCAATATAATTGAAAATTAAGTAGACATCATTCTTGTTCATGTTTTTCACCACATAAACGTGTTACAACATGACAATGCTGTCATACTGTATTTATATGCAGTATGTAAAAAAAATATATTTTTTATTTATTTTTGTTATCTATGTGTAAATATTAGAGGCTATTTTGGAAGATATTTTAAGAGAAGGGTTTATTTTAGCCACTTAAATAGTAATTTAGGATGGCTATTTGTTTTGTTCCTCCCTTACTTTTACCTTAGAATAGATTCTTTTATAGTTGGAAGAAAGATAAAGGCTATTTTATCTTTCTTGTTGACTTTGACGTAACATGGTCCCTTGTAAGGGATAAGAGAGAAGAATATGGAGTAAATAAAGCCTATCCAATAGGATTTTGGCTGCCCATGTAGACGTGGCATGGACTAATGTGGAGAAAAAAGGGAGGATATTCCTCTTATTGGATCTAGGATTTGACAATTTTTAGGATATACAAACTTTGGAGAGAGATTGCTCTGAGGGTACGAACAATTTTGTAATGAAATTTAGAGGGTGTGTTTTTAAAATTGTGAGGATTCTAGAACATACTCACTTGCTTATTTTGGAGTTGTGAGTGAAAAGTTATGCTTATTTTAGTAGAGTGAGGTCTGTTGCTATTGAGAAGTGAAGGCAAAAACTTTGAGCTACTACTGCGAATTTGATTTCAATTCTTTCTTAGTGAAATTTATAAAAAATATAAAAAATTATACTAGCTTTTTATCTAGTTATTTCTTGAAGCATTTGAAGTTGGAAAGAAAGAGTTGTGAGCTTGAGAGTAGAAAAAAGTCTCTTGCCACCTAATGAAAAGGGGTAGAGACTTTGTTCAACCACCTAAGTCGGACAATCTCTTCAATCTTTTTGATATTTTAGATACTTATAGTAGCTTGTGTAAGCTTTTCATAAGAATAGAAGTCAATGTATTTGGAGCTTCTATGAGAAATTTATGAGCTATGAAGTAGAAAGAGGGCAAATTGTCATAAGGGTTTGAGGGATAGTTTCAACTAACCATAAAATCTGAAGTTTGAGAGGTATACATACGAGATTTGA
The DNA here is from genome assembly GCA_036785485.1 of Physcomitrellopsis africana. Lineage (NCBI taxonomy): Eukaryota > Viridiplantae > Streptophyta > Bryopsida > Funariales > Funariaceae > Physcomitrellopsis > Physcomitrellopsis africana. Next base: position 282,971 of record JAWRVF010000302.1, on the reverse strand, counting down.
GAACAAGTTAGATAATGAAGTGAGCTTTCTAAAAAGCTATTGCATGACCAATTTAGAGAAGGCAAGTGATTACAACAGAAGCTGAAGTAAGAAGAGCTTTGTTGTCTTTGCAGTTTACTGGATAATTTCAATACCCATTTCAATTAGCCATAACTTTTAAGTGGTAAGACCTCTGTTTATGAAATTTTGGTAGATATTATTATATATTATTAGCTTTCTATAAATTATATGCATGCTTGATTTGACATTTAAGTGAATTTTTAGTGTTTTATTTAGTTTCAGCAAGTTATAAAACTTGTATTCCTCATATGCGGTTGTATTTTGAAGTGTACTTGAATATATACATACTTTGTTTATATTTATTATATAAGTATTTATACTTATATTTATATTAAATATTTATATAATTATTTTATAAATATTATACAAAATATTTGTACAAGTATTTGTATAAATATTATATAAAGGATTTATACTTTATATTTGTATAAGTATTATACAAAGGATTATACTTTATATTTATATAAATATTATACAAAGAATTATACTTTATATTTATATGAGTATTATACAAAAGATTATATTTTGTATTTGTATAAGTATTATACAAAGGAGTATATTTTGTATTTGCATAAATTTTGTATAATTTTAATACAAACATAATATGGAAACTTGAATAAGTATTGTACAAGTGTACAAGATACTTGTATGGTTTCCTTCTATGCTCACTACTAGTTCTAGTAGCAACTAGGAACCCAATGTTTTCCTAAGGCGGATTCTCTCTATCCGGTAATGCCAAAATTAAAAAATTATGTATTTCATTAGTCCTAAGTAGAATTCTTTGACTATATCATTTTAAATGTATACTTTATAATGGGTCCAAATAAATTTAAGACCATTAGCAATTGAATAATTTTAAATTCAATATATGACATTTAATGCTTTTTGAACTTTACAAACTTCTATAGGATCTTCATCAATAATTATTCTCAAATAGTCGCTCTATTTACACAATTGACATATAAGGATAAGCTTGAATAGAAATCAAAAGCTGAGAAAGCCTTTGAATGCTTGAAGATATCATTCACTATAGTCCATATTTTAGTTCATTTAAACTTTTTAAAGTTATTTTTTATGAAAATAGATGTCTCAAATTTTGCATTGAGAATAATCTTATCACAACCTAGAAGAGAAAGAAGATTGCATCCAATTGCATTCTACTCTAAAAAATTCTTGACTATTGTTATATAGTTTGGCTATCATGTGAAAATGTTGTATATATATTTTTAATGTATAATTTATTATAGAGCTAAGTGAGGGCCATATCAATAGATTTTTATTGATTATAAAATATATTTAAATTATAATTTTAAATAGAATTTATTTAAATAGATTATTTATGAGGTTTATATATATATATATATATATATATATATATATATATATTTTGATAGTGACTTTTGAATTTGATTTTATATTGATATTAAATTTTATATATTTTGAGCCACCTTTGTTAGACATTGGTGATCCTTGAAATCTTATTTTATGTCTTTTATTTGATATTTAGGGCACATATTATATTAAATTTATTAAAAAAAAATTAGTAAAGAGTCTTAGTATCAAAAAGAATAATTGGACCATCTATGTGGATAAATGGAGATGGATAATAGAAATCTCTATTTCTATTGGTCAAAAGTCATATCCAATAGGCTTTAAAGAAGCTGCTTAAGGCCTTATTAGGAATTAGGATTTTTTTTTGGAGGGATTTGAATATCAAAGATTAGGATCAGCAAGTGTAGATTTTTAGTTATGGTTTTGATACAAAAATTGAGTGATTTAGAGTTTTTATGAAAGAGATATACGTACTCAAAATTAAGGTATTAAATTTATACCTACTTTCATTCTTTTGATTATAACTCATGCATATAAAAAGTAATAAAAGATTGGTAGTTGGAATTGGAAAAAAATCTTTCTTGCCTATATTTTATATAAATAGCTTGATAAATTTTAAGCTAGAATTAAGGAGATGTTGGAAATTAAAGTCAATGCTTGCAATCTAAAGATAATAAGTGACTTGGTTAATTAGTGGTTGTTTTTTGAGCTATATTTTAAGCAATTTGATAAGATTTTGGCTCAAAATTTTTAAGAGTGTGTATTTTTATGTTACAAAATTATATACAAAAATTTAATGGGATTAAAATTTTGGAATTTTGAAATATATAGAAAATAGTACTTAGATATCTGTAAATTAGGATTTTAAGCACCTACTAGGATTTTTGAGATATCAAACGATTAAAAGTGAATCTATAATTAAATTTTCTTATAATAAAGCTTAAAAATATAAGCTATACTTTAGAAAAATTTGACAAAAATTAAATAATTGGATCAAAAGTTATTAAATTCTAAAATTTAAGAACAAATCAATCATATACAAATAAATGAGGTATTAAAAGATTTTGTTATAATTAAATATTTTGTACAAATTAAAAGGAATTTTTAAAAGCCAAGACTTTAAAGAGGTGAAAATATGGATGTATAAAGCTATAATAAAATTTTGATATGAAAATAAGATTTTGAAAGGAGATTATGAATATTCTTTGAAGTTATTGAGAATCTAATTTATTAGCAATTGCTTGATTGTGATTTTATATAGAAAAGGATATTAAAGATTTTCTATATGCTATAAAAAAAATTTATATAAAAATTATTTTAAATATAAGAGATTTTTATTGATATAATATTTTTTTAATAATATTATTATATTTATTTATCTTTCTTATTAATAAAAAATTATTTATTAAAATCTTACTAATAAGTTATAAGTAAATATTCTATAGCCAGGTACCTAGTATATTTTTAGATTAAAAATCATATCATATAATATTATTGAAATTAATTATGAGATTTATAATAAGAATTTTTTTATTATTATGGATTCTTTTTTAAAATAATACTATTTTCTTAAAGATACTTTACATCCATTAATTATATATGTAGATCACAAGAATCTTGAGCATTTCATATTGTCTTGTATTTTAAATCATCGTTAAGCCTATTGAAGCATGTCTCTATCATATTTTAACTTCTATATCATATATCAAGCTAAAAAGCATTAAGAATTATCAAATACTTTATTAGAATAATTGTATCTTATGCCAAAAGAAGGTAAAGTAATATATGACTAATAATAGATAACATTCTTAAAGTCCAAGAAGTTTTGTATTTGAAAAACTTCTATATCAATTCTTATAGATTTTTTTTTTTTTTTAATTAGATTTATGTAAATTTGGCTATGGACCTTTTTTTTTTTTGTATTAAATATTGTTCTAAAAATATCTACAATGATTTGAATATACTCAAGTTCAAAGATAAACTCTTATATTTTAAAGAATGTATGTATAATCCAAAATGACCATTATATCTTTGTATTCTTCAAATGTATCATAACTATCTAATTGTAAGACATCTTAAGTTCAATAAGACACTGAAACTTATTTCTAGACATTTTTGGAGGCCTCAAATATAAAAAGCTATGAAAAAATTTGTCTTCTCTTACAATACGTTGTCATATAACATCTTGCCCTATTTGGGAATGCATCGGGCATGTGGTTGTGGAAGGTGAAGTTGCAGTTCACATATATCCAATGACCCTTAACAAGTTTTGTCCGTATACAAAAAGTATGATTTGAATATCATATCAAGAGTACTTGAATCAATGTAAAGTGCTTAAAAATACTCTTTTTGATGACTTCTTCTACATATAAACTCCAATTGCTTATTACTTCTTACAATCAAGCAACTAAAAGCCTTTTTATAAGTCTTAATCTCAATTAGTGAATTTCAATAAGTTGTGATTTTTAATCTAACTATCAACTTAGTGTGAAAATTTTTATACAAATGCAAGCACAAGCCTTCTATATGCTCAAAATTTTTTAATCCAACCCAACTTACAAATTGTGGAAAATTGATCAAAATCCACATTGATATCACTTGGCCACTGGCTTGAAAGTTAATGAAGAGGCTTTCATAAATCCTTTTTTAAATATTCTAAGTTCCTATTGAACCAAGATAATCAAGTATTAAGTATAAATTATTCTTATCCATATTTTTTACTATATAAACGTGTTACAACACGACAACGTATTCTAGACCAAAGAATCTTTGACATTGCTTATATAGACTTCTTCTATCACTACCAATTTCAAATCAATCATAATTTTTTTCTTATATCTATAAACTTTGTATCATAGACATAAGATTTATTCTAATAATTATCTAGTTAATATGGATAGCTAGAAGTAGGTAAATGTCACGGATATAAGATTTATTCTAATAATTATCTAATTAATATAGATTAATAGAAGTAAGTAAAATAAATTAATTTGATAATATCTTAGAAAGAAGCTTCCTAAAAGCTTCATAGATGTGGAATCACCTTTATACATATCTATAGGTGATTGATAGGTTGAAAACTTGGTCAACAAGCTAAACATATGTTGTACATATTGGTAGCTTGTGGAACAAGCTAGCCATGTGTCGTACATGTTGGTAGCTTGCAGAACAAGTCAAGTAAGTGGCGCACATGTGGAAAAGTTGTCTTACAAGTTTGATATGTATCTTACAAATTAGACATGTGTAGGAGGTCCTATAGAATACCACCACGTAGCTCTTAAATAGATAGTATAAATAGAGACAAGAGTGAAGCCTTCTTCACTCTTGTCAATTCTTTTCTTGCTTCTAATCTAGTTCAAGAATCTCATGTATTTTCTAGTTTTTGATAATAGCCATTCCAGTTTCTTCTTGAATATATATATATGTTTCTTTTTTTCTATCTTATTATTTTCCTTTGACATAGATTTTACTAACTTATGCATGTGTTTTAGTTTGTATCCTTGACAAATTGAGAAGAATAAAGTTATAATATCAAAGCTTTGTCTCTTCTTGATTAATAGTGGATTATCTTTTTTTTTTCTAAGACATAAGCATATTAGAAGTTTTAGATTATCCACTTCTAAATTGATATTGTTTTTAAATTTTTTTCCTTTGTTCTTGAATGTTTTATTTTGTAATAGGAATAGACATTTCTTTCCTTTTCTATTGTGGTATCATAGCAGAGCTTACTGAAATAAAAAATGTAGTGGCACAAATGCAAAACCAAATGAGAGAATTAATACTCGCAATACATCAACTCAATGCATCACTATAAGGAGCAACAAGATTAGTAGGAAGTGAAGATATAGAGATGATTTGAGCTGCTTCAAGCCATACCACTTCACCTTCGATTGAATACCATTCAAGCATCAAAGAACCAAAAATTGATTTGTTGGAGAAGTTTGATTGCACTAGATCTAAGTTTCAAAGATTCATCAATCAAGTACAACTGGTGATTGAACTTCAATCCCAAAGTTACCAAATCCAGGATTCACAAATTAGGTTTATTAGAATATTACTGTTAAGTTTTGTTTTATCATGATTTTTGTCCTTTCTTAAATGACGTGATCTAGTATTGGATAATTTAGAGATATTTTTAGCAAAGTTTTTATCTATATATGAAAAATATGATACAATTCATGTCGCAACTAACAAGATCCATATCTTATGACAAGACAATCGATCAGTGACATCATTTGCTTCACAATTTTGACAATTAGCAATTGATACCAAGTAGGGTGATACTGTGCTTATTAGTTAATTTTTCTATGGATTACAATATGAGGTAAAAAAAATTGATGCTCAACTTATACAATCCTCAGACATTGAATCAAGTAATTGATTTTGCTGTGAAGTGTGACAATTGATTTTTTGAATTTCGATCAAAGACCCGCACAAGAGAGCTCCAATATTATTATAATATAATGGCAACATCAACATTTTCTCAATACATACATTCAAAAGTAGAAGACATGCACATTAACACGGTGCAGTTTAAATCTCTTACTGAATAAGAAAAGATTCATCAATATCAAGAAGAATTGTGTTTATATTGTGGAGAACCTAAGTACACTACTCAATATTATCTGAAGAAATGACACAACCATAAGATGAAGAGTACAGCTATCAAAAAGACAATATGTCGAAAAACAAGTTTGTCCAGTTACAATATGGACCCTACAGCTGGAATCTTGTACAATTCCTAATAAAAGTCCTATCCTCTCATCAGAATCCTCTCTTTATTTTATAATAGATGTCTATTTGGAACCTAAAAATCACAAAGCCTTTGCCTTATAAGATTCAAGAGCCTCAACATGTTTTTTAGATAAAAAATTTATTAAAAGTTGTAGAATACTTTTAATACAAAAAATTAAATCCGTACATGTAGAAATCATAGATGGTCACCTATTATCTTTTGAAAATATTATTCATGAAATCCTTCCTATAAATGTAACAATAGATGGTCATAATAGTTGAGTAGTCTTTAACATAATTAAATCTCTCTCTAATCTAGTCATTTCAGATTTATCATAGCTAAAAAAGTACAATCCTCAAATAGATTGGATTTCTCATAGACTTAATTTTTTTCAAAGTATTAATAAGACTTCTATAAATCAAGTAATAAACCATATGCCTAATATAATAAAATCCATACTTATAGGCGTAAAAGTGTTTATGAATGAAGTAAAAGAAGGATCATCTTTTGCTATTTATGATACACCCATTTTTGATGGTGGAAGGACTTCAAGTGGTATTCCAAGCTAATATCAAGATTATCAAGATGTTTTTGAGAAGAAGAATACAAACATTCTTTCGGAGCATTGTCTATATGATTGCTCAATTGATCTCAAAGAAAGAACTCAGCCTCCATTTTGACCAATCTACAGTCTATCCGTGAATGAATTGGCTAAACTCAAGAAATATATTGATGAAAATTTGGCCAAGAATTTTGTACGCCATTCAAAATCTTTAGCAAAAGCTCCTATTTTATTTGTAAAGAAAAAAGATGGGTTACTACGGTATCGTAGTAGAGAGAATTTGCCTCAAAAAAGCACTGGGCTTTTGGCTGCCATTAATTATTCAAGCAAGATCCAAGTATAACAAAATCTCTAAATTTATATAAATTCTCTTTCATAAGGCCATTACATCCAATACACAAGTCTTATTTCATCAAACCACTTAAAACATAACAAAATACTCTAAACCCTCATTTCTCTGTAAGGAGGGAATTTTTTCCAAATTTCAATGATCCATAACTTTTAATCCAATTGTCTAAATCTACTTCAAATTTACATGAAGTACTGATGTATTCTTCACAACTACCACCACAAATTTCAACCATTGGTTCATTACTGATCTTTAGATATTGCCAAAATCCTAATAGTAGCTTCAAACCCTTGTTTACAAACACCCATGTACTAAATTCTTCATATCTCACAATCTAAAAGTCCAAATGCTATGAAACTTTGATGTATAGCTTTTTAGCATAATAATACACCTTCTTGAAATGTTTGAGATAAAAATTCATCCAAAAACTTAAGATATGGCAAACCCTATCACTATCAATAAAACGGTCTACTTACTGCCTTGGAATTCAATTTGCTATCTTTGACTCCCAATATTTCCTTCTTTAAAATTTGAATTGTAATAATTCTTCCACATTATGTATAGAGCTTGAAATCACCTCTCTAGTTGCACCTTCCGATCTCCAAAAGCTTTCATAAAACTCCTTCAATTTTCAAAAGAGTGACAGTAGATACAATTTGTATACTCTAACTTCAAGCGCCTACTCCTCTCTCATTACAACTTCAAATCCCTCAATTTTTATACCAAAATTGTAGTCCAAAAAACAAGATTTTTAACCCTAGTCTCTGATTTTCTAATGGCCTCCTTGAAGTTGCCAAAACCCTTATTAAGGTCACAAGCAGCCTCCTCAAAGTCCATTGGGCATGGTATTCAACCAATAGGGATGAAGTTCTTCATTCCTTGCCTTCATCTCACCATGCCTTGATTTCATCCCTCCCAATTAGCCTCCTACTAGCTTAAATTTTCATCCTTAGGCTCCCACCTTCTCTCAAGGCTTCATACTAAACATTTAGATATATATAATTTAAATCCCATAACCAACCTAAGTAAAAATCTAAAATAAATTTTCTTATACCAACTTCTTTTAATTTACTTTACTAACCATTCTAACACATATCTAAATCTATAAACATATTATGTATTTTGAGTGGATTTTACATACTGTAAGCAATTACAGTACGACAACGGATGTGTGTAGATTATCGAGGACTCAATAAGATTACCATCAAGAATAGGTACCTTCTACCTTTGATATCTGGACTTTTTGATCAATTAAATCAAGCCAAGATCTATATAAAAATAGATCTAAAAAGAATATACAACCTACTACGCATCAATAAAGGTGATGAATAGAAGATTGCATTTCGAACAAGGTATAGACATTTCAAATATAATGTCATGCCTATTGGACTTACAAATATACCAGTTGCTTTTCAACATCTTATGAATGATATTTTTGTGAGTTTCTTGATGACTTCATTGTCTGCTATTTAGACGACATTTTAATCTATTCTAAGAACACAGAAAAATATGAACTTCATGTTTATTATATGTTACAAAAACTTGGAAATACATGGTTATATACCAATATAAAAAAGTGTGTATTTCATACTATTCAAGTTGATTTTTTAGGATACATCATTTTGAATGATGGTCTCAAAATGGATCCTAAAAAAGTCCAGACAATCATAGATTAAAAGATTCTAAAAACAGTATGAGATGTGCAATGCTTTTTAAAATTTGTCAAATACTATCAAATCTTCATCCAGAACTTTTTTCAAGTTGTAGCTCTACTTACACACTTAACTTGTAAGTAAAAATATTATTCAAGGCTTTGAAGATAATTTTTATTTCTGTACCAATCTTGTATCACGTCGACTTTTTCAAGACATTTTTTATGTAAACAAATGCCTTAGACTTTGCTTTGGGGGTAGTATTATCAAAAATAGGAAAAGATGACAAATTCCATCCAATAGCTTTCCATTCCAAGAAATTTTCAATAGCAAAGATCAATTACAAAATCCATGATAAAGAACTTCTTGTAATTGTGGATTCTTTTCAAGAATGGCATCACTATCTGGAAAGCACTTCTAGTTCAATCACCATTGCTGTACTATAATTGCTTATAGTATGTAAAAATTAACTAAAATATATAATATATTCATAGATAATAATATATATTAGAATAGTTAGAAAAATAAATTAAAGAGATTTGGTATAAGAAACTTTATTTTAGATTTTTACTTAGTTTGGTTATAGTGTTTAAATTGTATAAGATCTAAATATTTAGTGTAAAGCTTTGAGAGCCAATTGGAGTCCAAAGAAGAAGAAATAAACTACTAAGAGGCCTATTTGGGAGGATGAAGACAAAGTGAGGATGAATAAAGACAAGGAGTGAAGTTTTTCATTCCTATTGATCAATGGTCATGCCCAATAGGCTTTGAAGAGGCTGCCTACAAGGAGAACAAGGATTTCGGCATCTTCAAGGAGGCCATTTAAAAATAAAAGACTAGGATTGAAAAGCTTATTTTTTAGATTACAATTTCAGTATAAAAATTGAAAGATTTGAAGTATTATGAGGGAGGAGTAGGCAATTAAAGTTAAGGTATATAAATAGTACCTACTATCACTCTTTTGAGGATTTAAGGAATTGTATAAAAGCTTTTTGAGATTGAGAGGTGCGGCTAGAGAGGAGATTTCAAGCTCTACATCTAATATAGAAGAATTGCTACATTTAAAGTTCTAAAGAAGAAAATATTGGAAATCAAAGATAACAAATTGAATTCCAAGGTAGTCAGTAGGGTGTTTTATTGATAGTGATGGGTTTTGCCATATCTTGAGTTTTTGGATGAATTTTTATCTAAAACTTTCTAAGAAGGTTGATCCTTGTGCTAAAAAGCTATATATTAAATTTTCATAGAATTTGGACATTTAATTTGTGAGATATAAAGAATTTAGTACTTAGGTATTTAAAAACAAGGGTTTGAAGCCACTACTAGGATTTTCGTGATATCTAAAGATTGGTAACAAATCAATAGTTAGAATTTAGGATGGTAGTTTTTAAGATTATATCAGTGCTTTTTATTAATTTTGAGTGGATTTGGATAGTTAGATTAAGAGTTATAGATTATTAAAGTTTAGAAAGAATTTTCCTTTCTATGGGTGAATGAGGGTTTAGAGTTTCTTGTTATATATTGAGTGTTTTATGAAATAAGATTTATGTATTTAGTACAATAGCCCCATGAGAGATTTTTATATAAATTTGAAATTTTTATTATTTTGAATCTTGATTGAGTAATTAGTGGCAGCTAGAAGTCCAACGCTTACTTGAGGTAAATTCTCTCTATTACAACACCATGTATATGGATCACAAGAACCTCAAATATTTCATGTCCGCATATGTGTTGAATCATCGCCACGCTTGCTGGAGTATATTTTTGTCAAGATTCGAATTACTCATCATCTATCAACCAAGAAAACAACAAGGTCTATCCGTTGTCCTTTTTGGATGTTCTTATCTTATACCAAAAGAACAAGATTCAGCTTTTGATCAACAAAAAAAAAATCCTCTTGAAGCCGAATCTATTTCATCTTCAAGCAATGAAATCAACATTAATTGTTGATTCAACTTTTGTCAAATAAATCCAGTCAAATATACCTTTTGATCCTCTTATTTATGAGATTAAAAATAATTCGTCTAAGTCTCATGGTACTTCTAAGTTTGAATTCAAAAATGATCTATTCTACTTTGAAGGATGCCTATATATTCCAAAAGGTGTAGCACGACTACGAGCTCTAGAAGCTTGTCACAATCTCCCTGCAAGAGGACATTTTGGATATAATAAGACTTTGAAGCTAATATCAAGAGATTTTTAGTGGCCTCAAATGTGGAAGGCTGTTAAAGAATTTGTACAATTGTGCAATATTTGTTCAAGATCAAAAACTCCTTATCATCGACCTTATAGACTTCTTCAACTATTATCTGTATCAAAACAATCTAGGTCCTCTGTTTCTATGGATTTTATCACAGATCTTCCAAAATCAAGTTCATATGACTATATATTTGTGATTGTAGATTTTTTTACTAAGATGGCATATTTTGAACCATGTACAAAATCTATTATAGGTAAAAAAATAGCTAAATTCTTCTTTAATAATATTTATTGCTATCATGGATTATCAAGGGATATCAAATAAAGAAACACAATTTATATCAAGGTTTTCGAGGACTCTTTTTAAAATGTTAAAAGTGGATATAAAATTATCCTCAGCTTTCCATCCTCAAATTGATGGACAAATGGAACGAATAAATCAAGTTTTGGAGCAATATTTGAGATATACCATCAATTACCATCAAGATGATTGAACAATTCTTTTGCCATTCGTAGAGTTTGCTTATAATAATTCCATACATTCTTCTACTCAGCAAATTCCATTCTTTGCAAATTACAATTATTATCCATGATTTGATATTTTTGACTTTTTAAAAGCTGATAATCCTACGACGGAATACTTGGTGAATCGATTGTCAGAGCTACATGTAACAATGAAGATACAACTAAAGAAAACTCAAGAACAACAAAAAAAATCAATACATATGTCTATTGCAAGGAACAACTTCAATTCCACGTGGGTGATAAGATATGGTTACTTTGTTGTAATATCAATACTATCCGTCTTTGCGATAAGTTGGATTATCATAGGCTTGGACCTTTTTTGATTCATAAACAAATCAATCTAATTGCTTATTAATTATGCCTATCAAAATCTATAAAGATCCATCTTGTATTCTACGTGTTACTACTCGAGCCATACAAGGCAGTGGATATACAAGGAAGAAGACAAATGCCACCACCTCCTATAGAAACGGACAACAATGAAGAATTTGAGGTCGAAGAGATTTTAGATTTAAGGTGCCGCTAAAATCAACTGGAATATCTTGTATATTAGCGCAGATATAATATTAGTGAATGCACATGGGAGCCATCTAGGAATCTAGCAAATGCATTAACAAAAGTCGATGCATTTCATTGACGACATCTGTCAAAATTAAGATAAAGAATCAAGAAAATCTTTCCTATAAAACAAAGCAGGTTCTTGTCACGGACACAAAATACAAAGAGGAAATCTAAACAAGAATTTCAAAGAGAACTGGCAAGAACTAGATTGATTAGATGAATACAAGAGCAACACGAGAGAGATGAGCTAGAGCTCCAAAAGATGTGTTGTCGAGACTGAAGAACTCATCAGCCTCGACTCCTATATATACTTCTAAATAAGAAACTTCTTGAGCAACTTCCAACAACTTAGGAAGCTTCTCAAGCAGCTTCCATAAATTAGGAAGCTTCTCAAGCAACTTCTACTAGTTAGGAAGCTTCTTAAGCAACTTCTACTAGTTAGGAAGCTTCTCAAGCAACTTCTACTAACTAGAAAGCTTCTCAAGAAACTTCCACTAATTGCTAATGAAAAATTCTAGAAGGTTCCAAAGACTTACTTCTAGAATGTTCTAATTTCTAGAAGGTTCTAAGACTATGTCCTTAACATCACCCCCTCCTTTAGCTTTGAGGTCTCCGAAAAGCAATGTTGTTGTCAGTCAATACCAACACAAAAAAATGAAGATCTGTTGCATAACGTCTGCTATGAATTCCAATTGTCTTTCACAAGGCAAGTGGTTCATCGGTCCTTGAAGCCAACGATAGTAGCCCACGCCCTCAACTTCCGACCAAGCATGAACTTCCGTGTCCTCATTGTGGAACTGTCCTGCAAATATACCTTCTGGCTGACCATTGTAAGTAGGCTCGACTTCAAATACAATCACCGGTGATCGATTACTTGGTATCCTCCGTCGTCGTCGTGGTGCAGGTGGTTCTTCATCTCGAGGTCGCCTTCGTGAGCTAGTAGGTTGAGATGATATGATTGGCATGGTATCTATCTCTTGGCTATCCATGTTGAAAGACCAAACTATGGCTATCAGAAAAGATCTACTCTATCTTGGAGAAAATAACCACATCAACTATGAATTTTGGTAGTATTTTTTCCTCTTTTTATGTTACTAGATGAGCAAGCTTCAGAAAGAAGTTATCCTCGAACTGGCTTAGATTTCTGAGGATATTGTTGATGAAACTCTTGTACCTTTTGCGGCGCATTGGCAAGATTTTTGGCCGGCTTCCATGTTCGCTCATTGATATCGTAGCCTCTCCAATGTACAAAATACTCCAATTTTCTCCATTTACGCCGCGAATCTAGCACCTTTTCTACCTCGTATTCCTCGTGGTTCTCGATTTCGATACTAGGTGGCGAACTTTGCACTCTTCCAGGAAAAGACGATTCTCGATAAATCTCCAACAAAGAAACATGAAAGACTGGATGTACCTTCATAGCAGCTGGTAACTCCAGACAGTACGCCACTGGATTGATTTGCTTCAAGATGACAAATGGTCCCAACCTCTGGTAGTCCAATTTATCACACGGCTGCTTGGTCTTGATATTCCGTCAAAGTAGCCATACCTTATCTCTAATTTTGAAAATAGGTGCTTGATTTCGAAGTTTATCTACGGATGTCTTATAAGACTCTTGAGCAGATTGCAATTGCATCTTTAACATAGTTTGAAGCTCTCATAGCTGCTTCACAAATCGTGCAGCTGTTGGGTTGTTATTCGTTGATAGACTTAACAAATCAAGCTTCAGATGGTACCCATAGTTAGAAAAGAATAGTGTTTGTTGAGTTGACGCATGCAAGGTGTTGTTATATGCAAACTCGGCTAATGATAAATATGCGGCCCAATCATCTTGCTGATAGTTGATACTGCATCTTAGATATTGTTCCAAAACTTGATTCACCTGTTCCGTTTGGCCGTCAGTTTGAAGATGGAAAGCTGAAGAAAGCTTGATATCCACCTTCAATATTTCAAAAAGAGATCTCCAAAACTTTGATACGAATTGAATTCCTCGATTCGACACAATATCATCTGGTAGACCATGATATTGATACACATTATCAAGAAAGAGCCTTGCTATATCTTCACTTGACAATGTCTTCTTGCAAGGGACAAAGTGCGCCATCTTTGTAAGTCGATCTACCACAACAAAAATGCTGTTGAAATAATTCGATGGTGGCAAGTCTGTAATAAAGTCCATAGAAACTGAAGACCATGATTGCCGTGGAATTGGCAATGGCTGTAAAAGTCCGTAAGGGCGATGCCGAGGATTTTTAGATCTTGAACAGATGTCACAAGTGACGACAAAATCTTTCACATCCTTCCACATTTGGGGCCACCAGACATCTTGAGAAATAAGTTCCAAGGTCTTGTTGAATCCAAAATGTCCCGGAGCTGGAAAATCGTGACGAGATTGAAGAACTCGGAGCCGTACTGGTCCTTTTGGAATATACAACCGCTTCTCAAAGTATAAAAGATTTCCCTCCACTTTGAATTTATCATTATTGGCACGTTGCTTGATATCAACTGCTATTGAATCTTCAATGGTTGCGGTTTGTACCTGATTGAGGAAGTCAGCATCGATTGGTATAATGGCAGCGTGAAGCCGGAATTATTCTGGCTTCAATAGCGTCATACACTGTTGGTCGAATGCTGCCTCTCCAGCCTTTGGTGCAAGATACAATCTCCTCAATAATGCGTCAGATAGTCCTTGTTGCTTTCCAAGTCAATAAGTGATAACAAAGTCGAATCTGGATAGCAACATATTCCACCGAGCTTGATGCCGATTCAAAATTCGAGCCGACATGAAATATTCCAAATTCTTGTGATCCGTATATATGATTACCGGATGTGCCGCTCTTTCAAGAAAGTAACGCCACTCTTGGAAAGAATCCACTATAGCAAGAAGCTCCTTATCGTGGATCTCATAGTTGATCTCAACAGCAGAGAACTTTCGAGAATAGAATGCAACTGGATGGGACTTTTCATCAGCACCCATCTGTGAAAGTACGGCTCTCAAAGCAAAATCCGAAGCATCGGTTTCCAAATAAAAAGACTTTGCAAAATCCGGGTGGACCAAAATTAGAGCCGTTGTAAACGCCATCTTAAGATTTTGAAATGCTTTCTCTGCTAGGAGTCTCCATTTGAGCTTGTCCTTACACGTCAATCGAGTGAATGGAGCAACAACTTAGGAATAATTCTTAATAAAAATTTGATAGAAGTTAGCAAAACCAAGAAAACATTGTACGTCTCTAACCGTCTTCGGAACCTCCCATGACACGATTGCTTCCACTTTCTTAGGATCTATTTTCAAGCCTTCTGTAGTCGTGATGAATCCCAAAAACTCCATCTCAGTTTGGTGAAATAAGCACTTCTCCAACTTGGCCTAGAGTCCTCGTTCACGTAGTTTTTCAAAGACGAGACGAATATGCTTTTCATGCTCTTTTTCGTTCTTAGAAAATATCAGAATATCATCCAAATAGATGACAATAAAATCGTTAAGATGCTCCCGGAAGATGTCATTCATCATGTGTTGAAAAACTACCGAAACATTGATAAGACCAAAAGGCATGACATTATACTCGAAATGGCCATACCTTGTACGAAAAGTTGTCTTCCATTCGTCTCCTTTTTTAATTCGTACAAGGTTGTAGGCTCCTCTTAGATCGATTTTTGTAAAGATCCTTGCCCGTCCAAGTTGTTCAAGAAGACCAGATATCAAGGATAACGGGTAACGATTCTTCTTTGTTACCTTGTTGAGACCTCGATAGTCCACGCACATCCGTAGCAAGCCATCCTTCTTTTTTACAAATAAGATTGGTGCTCCAACTGGTGACTTTGAATGGCGAATGAAGTTTTTGGTTAGATTCTCATCAATGTACTTCCGCAATTTTGCCAACTCCGTCTATGACAAATTGTAGATTGGGCCAAAAGGGGATTGTGGTCCTTCTTGCAAGTCTATGGCACAATCATATGGTCGGTGCTCCGGTAGCATATCAATATTTTTCTTTTAAAACACATCTTAAAAATCTTTATATTGCTCCGGTATACTTGTTGTCGAAATCTTCTCTTCACTGGTTGGAGTTGCATAAATGACAAATGGTGTACCTTCCTTGGACGTTCTTATAAATGCTCTTGCTCCAATAAATAAAGATTTTTTGATTCGGGGTCTTCTAACTGGTTTACTCTCGGAACGTTCTATTGGAAATGTTATCTTTCGTAACCTCCAATCTATGGTTGGATTATACTTTTTCAACCAAGAAAGACCAAGAATAATAGGACTTGACGGAGTCTTTATAATGTTGAAGATAATATAACTACTATGGTCCTTAAATGCTATTTCTATAGGTTCTGATTCATGAGTGACACTACCAGACAGTAAAGGTCGTCCATCTATGACTTCTACGTAAATAGGTTTAGATTTCCGTACTAGAAGGATCTTATGATATTTAGCATATTCTTTGTCTAAGAAACAAGCGGATGCTCCTGAATCTAATAATGCTAAAGTTTTAAGCTTCTGAGGACCAAAAAACAAAGGGATTGTAAAACAAAGGGCAGGTTGGGCAGAGAGGGAGGAACCTGATTGTTGTTGCGATTTTTGACTGTCCAGCCGCACGGTTCCTATTGTGGCTGGGCATTTTCGTTTTCCTGAAAAAATGTGCCTCTGGTCTTGACAATGCGTCGATTCTGCTTCTTGGGGCAATTTCCAACCTTGTGGCCTTCTTCACCGCAATATAAGCATAGTCCTTCCTCCATGCGCCGCTTCTTCTCTTCTGGAGTGAGGGATTTGACACGTATCGCATCAATTTGCATGTCGTCCATCTCGGAATGTGAATTCAAACTGCTTGCTGACATGGTTGAGGCGTGACGAGTCACATGTTGTCTTGAGCGTTGGTCTTGGCGATGCTGAAATAGGCGGTTGTCACACTTCATAGCTTGGCTAATGGCTTCGTTGAGCATTCGTGGATCAAGAAGAGATAATAGCAAATCCTTCACATCATCCCTCAAACCCCAATAAAATTGACTCGTCAATGCTTCTTCATCCCAGTTGATGTCACATGCTAATTGTCTGAAGTCTGATGCATAAACTGATGCAGAGCGTGTCCCTTGTCGTAGTGATCGAATCTTTGTTGTAGCCCATCGAGCCTTGTCATGCTCGCCAAATGCTTCCGCAAACGCTTCCAAAAAAGTTTCGAAGTTGTTCAAAATTGATGATCCCTTCTCGAATAAAGGAGCAAACCATGATAGAGCCTGCCCCGTAAGTAGGGTTCCAACCAGTCCAACACGTGACTCCTCCGTTGGATAGCATTCGGGTTGTAAAATTGTTATTAACCTGATTTGATTGACAAAACCTCGGGCGTGTACCATCAAACTTATCTGGAAGGCTAATTCAAGGCTCCTTTCATTATAGAACTAGTGGTTCTTGTCGAATTACAGGCAAAGCTGTTTCTTCTGGTGCAGAAACTTGAGGTTGATGAATTCTAGATTGTGTTATTCCAGGTGCTCCATCATTATGAAGTCTTGCAAACGCTCCTTCAATCTCCGCAGTTCTTTGCGATAACATAGCAAGGGCATTCATAATGGCGTCCAACTTGGACTCCAAACTTTCAGTCATACTAATCCCTTGACCTCCAGCCATTCTAAAAGAGAGAAATAATTGATTCTACGAAGAAGAAAATATTAGTTTAGAAGAGGGTACTCCGCAACCTCTAAAACGTCTAAAATCCTTCAAGAAGAGGGATAATCCACTCTCTCCAGGAAGAATAAGACTCCAATATTGTAATGGGAGAGATATCAGTTTAGAGGAGGGTAATCCGCAACCTCTAAAATACTAGTATACTTTCAAGAAGAGGGATAATCCACACTCTAATAAGAAGGACTAGCTCTAATATCTGAGATGAGAGCAGTCTCGACAAACTGTCACGGACACAGAATACAAAGAGAAATCTAAACAAGAATTTCAAAGAGAACTGGCAAGAACTAGATTGATCAGATGAGTACAAGAGCAACACCAGAGAGGTGAGCTAGAGCTCCAAGAGATGTGTTGTCGAGACTGAAGAACTCTTTAGCCTCGACTCCTATATATACTTCTAAATAAGAAACTTCTTGAGCGACTTCCAACAACTTAGGAAGCTTTTCAAGTAGCTTCTATGAATTAGGAAGCTTCTCAAGCAACTTCTATTAGCTAGGAAGCTTCTCAAGCAACTTCTACTAACTAGAAAGCTTCTCAAGAAATTTCCACTAACTGCTAATGAAAACTTCTAGAAGGTTCCAGAGACTTGCTTCTAGAATGTTCTAATTTCTAGAAGGTTCTAAGACTATGTCCTTAACAGTTCTATAAAGGTTTTATTCTATTTGGTATTATTATTTGTTATTTCTTTGGATTTATTCATATTGAAGAGATAGAGGATCAACAACCAGTGGATTCAGCTCAAGAACCATCATTTGCTAATTTATCGGATGAGATATTATAACTATCACAACCTTCAAGACGACGAATTAGAGATGAAGATCCTCAAAAACGACATGTCCTTCCTCAAATTGATAGCAAAATATAACATGTTTGGTATCACAACTTTGGAAGAGACTCTTGATATTTGGTGATACTTTTAGAGGTAGGAACTACTCCTGATGGTGTTTCAAATATTTTCTTTGAAGAAAGTTATGAAAGCCTCAACAATGATCAAATAATAAGGTGGTCCTCTTGCCTTGGTATGAGATACTATCAATGGCTGAAAGGACCTATTAACTATCTTTAAAGGAAACAAAGATTAGAATACGTGGCAAGCACAATTCAACGTATCCTAGACTTTTTCAACATGTAATCACCGCTCCTCGTGGAATTCATCTCTAGAAGGGAAAATAATGTCACAGACATAAGATTTACTCCAATAATTATCTAATTAATATAGATTAATAGAAGTAAGTAAAATAAGTTAATTTGATAATATCTTAGAAAGAAGCTTCTTAGAAGCTTTACAGACATGGAATCACCTTTATACTTGTCTATAAGTGATTGATAGGTTGGAAACTTGGTCAATAAGTTAGACACGTATTGCACATATTGGTAGCTTGTGGAACAAGCTAGCCATGTGTTGTACATGTTGGTAGCTTGCGGAACAAGCCAAATATATGGCGCACATGTGGAAAAATTATCTTGCAAGTTTGACACGTGTCTTGTAAATTAGACACGTATAAGAGGTCCTATAGAATATTGCCACATAGCTCTTAGATGGATAATATAAATAGAAAAAAGAGTGAAGTCTTTTTTACTCTTGTCAATTCTTTTCTTGCTTCTAGTCTAATTCAAGAGTCTCATGTATTTTCTAATTTTTGGCAATAGCTATTCTAGTTTCTTTTTGAATATATTTACTTCTTTATTTCTATTTTATTTTTATTTTTTTACATAGTTTTTACTAACTTATGCATCTATTTTAGTTTGTATCCTTAGTAATAAAAGTAAATTAATTTGATAATATCTTATATAAAAGCTTCCTAAAAGCTTCATAAATATGATTTTATCTTTATATATGTCTATAGGTAATTAAGAGATTAGAAATTTGGCCAACAAATTAGCCACATATAGTATAGGTTGATAGCTTATTTCATAAGCTAAGTATGTGGTACACATATAGGAAACTTATCTTGCAAGTTTAATATGTGTGTTATAAATTAGATACATATTGAAGATCCTATAGAATACTGCCATGTAGCTTTTAGGTAGATTGTATACATAGGGACAAGAATGAAGCATTCTTCACTCTTGTTAGTTTTTTTCTTTCTTTTAGTCTAATTTAAGAGTCTTTATATTTTCTAGTCTTTGGTAATAGCCATTCTAATTTCTTCTTGAATACATATACTTTCTTATTTTTATTTTGTCACTTTATTTTTACACAGATTTCATTGATTTATGCATCTTTTTTCAATTTGTATCTTTGATAGATTGATAAAAATACATATACAATATCAAAGCTTTGTTTTTTTTAATTAAGAGTAGATTATTTCTTTATCTTGATAAGACATAAGCATATTAGAAGTTGTGGATTATCTACTTTTAAACTAATGTATATATATATATATATATATATATATATATATATATATATATTTTTTTTTTTTTTTTTTTTTCTTGAATGTATTATTCTATATTTTTTGAATAAGAGTAGATAGTTTTTTTTCTATTGTATTACCATAGTAGAGCTTATTAAAATGAAAAGTGCAATGGCACAAATGTAAGAATAAATGAAAGAGTTAATGCTTAGAATGCATCAATTCAATTTATCACCACAAGAAGCAACAAGATTAGCAAGAAGTGAAGATATAGAAATGATTGGAGCTGCTTTAGTATCTACACCAAGCCATACTACTTTATCTATGATAGAACATTGTTCAAGCATCAAAGAACTAAAAATTAATTTGCTTAAGAAATTTGATGGCAGAAGATCTAAGTTTCAAGGATTTATCAAATTAAATACAACTGGTGATTGGATTTCAACCTCAAAGTTATCTAACTCAAAGATCACAAGTTAAGTTTATTTGAACATTATTTCTAAATTTTGATTTATTATGGTTTTTATCTTTTCTTGAATAATGTGATCAAATATTAGATAATTTGGAAGTATTTTTAACAGAGTTTTGATTTACGTCTAGAGAATATGATGCAATTTGTATTGCAACCAATAAGATTTATATCTTATAATAAGATAATCAATCAATGATATTATATGCTTCACAACTTTGATAAGTAGCAATTGATATCAAGTGGAATGATACTACATTCATTAACCAATTTTCATATAGATTACAAGATGAGATAATAAAATTGATGCTCAACTTATCCAATCCTCAAATATTGAATCAAATAATTGACTTTGTTGTGAAGTGTGACAATCGACTTTTTGAATTTCAATTTGAAAGTTGCACAAGGGAGCCTCAACATTATTATAATATAATGGCAACACCGACATCTTTTCAGTATATACATTTGGAAGTAGAAGACATGCAAATTGACGCAGTATGTTTTAAATCTCTTACTAAATTAAAAAAGATTCATTCTTGTTAAAAAGAATTGTGCTTATATTATGGAAAATCTAAGCACATTATTCAATATTGTCCAAAAAAATGATGCTACTATAAAATGAGGAGTATGGTTGTCAAAAAAGATAATATATCAAAAAATGAATTTGTCCAATTAGAATAAGAATCTTTGTTATGTTGTGGTTTGGCTACCATGTAAAAATATTGTATATATATATTTAATGTATAATTCATTATATATCTAAATGCAAGCCATAATAGTGGATTTTTATTAATTACAAAATATGATTAGGTTGCTAGTTTTAAAAAAATCCATTAAAAAGACTATTATTGAGGTTTATATAACCTTTTTTTTTTTTTTGATAGTGACTTTTGAGATTGATTTTATATTAGTAAAAACTTTATGTATTTTGAATTGTCTTTATTAGACATTGGTGATCCTTAAGATCTTGTTTATTTTTTTTATTTGGTATTTAGAACACAAATTATATAAATCTTATTAGAAAAAAGATTGAGAAGGGACTTTTAATATGATAAGGAGTAGTTAGGCCATCCATGTAGATGAATGGAGATGGATGATAGAAGTTTCTATTCCTATTGGCCAAAAATCTTATCCAATGGGCTTTAGGGAGGCTGCCTAAGAGCTTATTAGAAATTAGGATTTGTTTTTCAAAAGATTTTAAACATCAAAAGGCTAGGATTAGCAAGTTTGGATTTTTGGATATGGTTTTGGTACAAAATTTGTATGATTTGGATTTTTTATGAAGGAGATATAGGTGCTCAAAATTAACATCTTGAAATTGTACCTATTATCATTCTTTTGAATATAATTCATGTAAAAAAAAATAATAGATAATTGGAAACTAAAATTAGAAAGAACACTTTTTTAGCTACGTTTTTTGTACATGGCTTGATGAAATCTAAGCTAGGATGAAAGAAATATTGGGAGTTCAAATTAGTGCTTGTATTCAAAGGATAGTAAATAATCCTACTTAACTAATGGTTATATTTTGAATTATATCTTAGGCAATTTGATAAATTTTTAGCTCAAAATTTTTAACAATGTATATGTTTATGTCACAAGATTATATATAAAAATTTTGTGGCATTAGGATTTTAGGTTTGTGAGATACAAAGAAAATAGTGCTTAGGTATCTTCAAACTAGGATTTTAAGTACCTGCTAGGATTTTTAAGATATCAAATAATTGGAAGAAAATCTATCATTGATTCTTTTATTATAAATCTTAAGAATAATATCTATATTTTAAAAAAAATTATAGAAAATAAATAATTAAATTAAGAATTATTAAATTCTAAAGTTTTAAAAGAAATAAATCCTTGCATGTGAATAAGCTATTGAAGGTTTTTGTTGCAATTTGAGTCTTTTATACAAATTTATTTAAATATAAGAAGTTTTATCAATATAATTTTTTTTATAATATTATTATGTTATTTTTTCTTTCTATTAAGGATAAATCACTTATTGAAATCTTGCTAATAAATTATAAATAAATTTTTCACAACTAAATATCTAATATATTTTCAAATCGAAGTTCACGCCATATAATACTGTGCAACTAGAATCTTGTACAATTCCTAATAAAGGTCCTATTTTTTCTTTAAAATCCTCTCTTTATTTTATAATAGATGTGAATTTGAGATCTAAAAATCACAAAGCCTCTATCTTATTAGATTGAAGAGCCTCAGCATGTTTTTTAGATAAAATTTTTGTTTAAAATTATAAAATATCTTTAGTATGTAAAATTGAATCCGTACATATAGAAGTCATAAACAATTATTCATTGTCTTTTAGAGATATTATTCATAAAATCTTTCCTATAAATATAATTATAAATAGTCATAATAGTTACATGATCTTTAATATAATTAAATCTCCCTCTAATCCAATTATTTTAGATTTATCATAGTTGAAAAAGTATAATCCTTGCGTAGACTAAATTTCTTGTAGACTTGATTTTGTTTAAAGTATTAATAAGAGTCTTGTTAATCAAATGAAAAGCTATAAGCCTAATATAATAAAATCCATACTTATAGGTACAAAAAAATTTATGAATATAATAAAAAAAAGATTACCTTTCGCTATTTATGCTATATCTATTTTTGATGGTGGAAAGACTTGAAGTGGCATTTCAAATTAGTACCAAGATTATAAAGACGTTTTTGAAAAAAAAAATGCAGATATTATTTTGAATCATCATCCATATAATTACTTAATTGATCTCAAAGAAGGAACTCAACCTCCATTTGGACCAATCTATAATTTATCACAAAATAAATTGATTGAACTCAAGGAATATATTGATGAAAACTTGGCCAAAAATATTATAGAGTATTCAAAATTTCTAACATGAGTTCCTATTTTATTTATAAAGAAAAAAGATGGATTACTACGGATGTTTGTAGATTATCGAAAACTCAACAACATTACTATAAAAAATAGATATCTCCTATCTTTGATATCTACACTTTTTAACCAATTAAATCAAATTAAGATCTATACAAAAATAGATCAACAAAGAACATACAACTTGGTTCACATCAAAGAAGGAAATGAATAGACGACTATATTTTGAACAAAGAATAGATATTTTAAATATAATATTATGCTTTTTGAACTTACAAAGGTATCAGTTACTTTTCAATATTTCATAAATGATATTTTTTATGAATTTGTAGATAATTTTATTGTCAGTTATTTAAATAATATTTTAATCTATTCAAAGAATATAGAAAAGCATAAATTATATGTTCATTGTATGTTATAAAAACTTAGAGATATAAGATTGTATGCCAAGATGAAAAATTGTGTATTTTATATTACTTAAGTTGGCTTTTTAGGATACATTATTTTGAATGATAGTTTACTTGAATTTGTCTTTATAAGAAATAAAAAGTATTGTTTGAAGCTTTGACAACAATTTTTACTTTTATATCAATTTTGTATCACTTTGACTTTTTTAAGGTATTTTATATAAAAACAAATGTATCAAACTTTGTCTTGGATATAGTACTATCAGAAATGGGAACAGATAACAAATTCCACTTAGTAGTTTTTTATTCCAAAAACTTTTTAGTAACAAAGATCAACTATAAAATCTATGATAAATAACTTTTTATTATTAAAATAAATAGATAATAATAAATATAGAATAAATTATCAAATAAAAGATATTATCTTAAATAAATTATTGATAATTAAAAGATTATCTTTTGGTAAGTAAAAAGACCATCCTATAAATAAAAGATAAGATCAAGGATTAAGAGACAAGATCAAGAGGATAAAGGATATCCTAGAAAATATTCAAAGACTAGATACCAATATAAAATATATACTATAGGATATATTTGAGGTAGATGAGATGCCAAAAGATCCTATGGATATATTAAATATGCTAAAAATATATCTTTGTAGAAAATAAGATATCAAAAAATATATTTGATATATTCTTTGATAAATATAAAAGTCAAAAGATGGAAGTTTTCCATTAAGGCAACAATCACCACCTATAAGTAATGAATATTGGAAGTGAGAGGCATCTTATTCCATATTTTTTTTTGTGTACAACCTTACTGATACTAAGTATTATAGCTTCTAATTTATCTTTCTTTAATACTTGTAATAGTAGATTTTTTTTAAAAATAATATTATTATTTAGAAAGTGCTTCTAATCTAATCATCATATATATAGATTATAAGAATCATATCAACACGTGTATTGAATCATCATTAAGCTTGTTGGAATATATTTTTGTCAAGATTCAAGTTTATTATCACTTATTAGCCAAAAAAATAATAAGATCTATCTAATATTTTTTTCTAAACGTTCTTATTTTGCACCAAAAGAAAGAGATGCAGCTTTTAATCAACAAAAAATGATCTTCTTGAAGTTAGAACAATTTCATCTTTAAGCAATAAAATCAACATTGATTGTTAATTCAACTTTTTCAAACAAGTTCAGTTAAATATGTCATCAGACCCTCTTGTTTATGATATTAAAAATGATTCTTCTAAGTCTCATAATACTTCAAAGTTTGAGTTTAAGAACAATCTACTTTCTTTCAAATGACCCTTATATATTTTACAAGGTAAAATATGACTATGTACTCTTGAAGCTCGTCATAATTTCTCTGCAATATGATATTTTGGATATAATAAGACTTTGAAGCTAATATCAAGAAATTTTTGGTGGCTTCAAATGTGAAATACTATTAAAGAATTTATATAGTTGTGTGATAATTATTTAAGATCAAAAATTCCTCGTCATCAATCTTATAAATTTTTCTAACTGTTACATATACCAAAATAACTTTGATCTTTTTTTTTGATGGATTTTATTATGGATCTTTTAAATTCAAATTTATACAATTTTATATTTGTAATTGTAGATCATTTCATTAAGATGACACATTTTGTATCAAGTAAAAAATCTATCATATATAAAGAAACAGCTAAATTCTTCAATGACAATATTTATCATTATCATGGATTACCAAAGGATATTATATCAGATAGAGGGATGCAATTTGTATCAAAATTTTAGCGAATCCTTTTGAAAATATTGAAGGTGGACATAAAACTATCTTCAACTTTCTACTCTCAAAGTAATAGATAAATGAACTGGTATTATATAGTAACATGGCCATTAGATGAAAGAAAGAATGAATGATTAAAAAATATAGAAGCTAAATAGAAATATTTTAGCAAATTATCTTAGATTTATAAATAATAGAGAAGAAAGTAAAAAAAAATTAAAAGATTAATGTTGCTTTTTTATAGAAGAGGATTCTATTTATTTTGTATGGCCATAAATAAGACAAAATAAATTACATTAGAAAAATAAATAATATAAGCATCTTTAAGGAAGAATTAAAAACAGATTTTAAAAAAAAATTCCTCAAAAATCTCAGAATTGATATCCAGAGAGGACTAGTTATCTGCCTAAATCAGAATCAGATCCTAAGGTACAAAATTATATCCTTATGGCGGGTTGGGAGGTCTTTTACAGATTAAAGAATAAGATTAGAGAAGAGACTTGAAAAGGTATGTTTTAGTATTGATTTTGAATGATTTGAAGAAGAATTAGCTTTGTAAGAGCTTTGCAATATCAAGGTTGTATTGAGTGACTTTGAATCTTGTGAAGTAGAGAGGGATTTACAACTTTGAGCATTTAGCAAGTTTGATTTTAAATCTATGGATGAAAATTTGAAACTTTGTGATTAGAATTGTGTTTAATGTATATTATAAATTTGAGGTAGATCAAATAGTTTAATTGGGAGTTTTTGGAATTCAAATGTGCTAAGGTCTCGGAAGTTGAGGTTTGAGAATTAGTGAGGATTTCTTAGATATTTAGCAATATACCAATTGGATTAAAGTGAGAGTTTCTAATATATATAGTAGACTAGATTTCTTATTTTTGTATGAAATTTGAGAGCAATTAAACAATATAAAGAGGTGATACTTGTGCTAGAAGTTTGATATTAGGATTGGAGAAGGAGGACGGTTGATACCCAAGTAGAAATTTAAATATAACTTTTGTTGGATAACTTGGATCTCTTTCAAACTTTTTGTGTGTGTTGTCAATTTAATTATTAAAAGGTGTATGAAATTTGGACTAAGATCAATAGTTAAATCATCAGCCATTATAGTTTAAATTTGCTATAGGATTTGGTTGGGATTTATTAGGATTTGGATAGGGTTTGTTAGGATTTAATTAGGATTTGATTATGGTTGTTAGGATTTATTAAGATTCCATTAGGATTTAATTAAGATTTGACTAAGATTTGACTAAAATTTGATTAAAATTAAACTAAAATTTACTTAAGATTTGATGAAGGTTTGATTAGAATTTGTTTAGAATTTGTTTAGGATTTGGTTAGGATTTGACTAAGATTTATTTAGAATTTGATTAGAGTTGTTAAGATTCAATTAGGATTTGACTAGCGTTTGATTAGAATTTTACAAAGATTTGATCAGGATTTGATTGGGATTTGTTTGGGATTTGATTAAAATTTAGTTAGAATTTGATGAAGATTTGACTAGAATATGGTTAGGATTTGATTAGGATTTGATTAGAATTTGGTTAGGATTTTATTTGAATTTGACTAGGATTTGACTAGAATTTGACTATAATTTGTTTAAGATTTGATTAGGATTGTTAGAATTTAACTAGAGATTGACTAGAATTTGGTCAAGATTTTATTAGAATTTATTTAGAATTTGGTTAGGATTTAATTAGGATTTGATTAGGATTTATTTAGAATTTGGTTAGGATTTAATTAGAATTTGACCAAGATTTTACTAATATTTGGTTAGGATTTAATTAAGGTTTGTTTAGGATTTGACTAAGGTTGTTAGAATTTAACTAGGGATTGATAAGGATTTGACCAAGATTTGACTAGGATTTGTTTAAAGTTTGGTTAGAGTTTAGTTAAAGATTTGATCAAAATTTGACTAAAATTTGATTAGGATTTGACTAGGGATGTTTTGATTCAACTAGGATTTGACTAAGGTTTAATCAAGTTTTTTCTAGAATCTTTTAATATTTTTGGTATATTTTTTTATAACTAATTGAAAAATCTAATTAAACTTTTTAACAATTGAAGCATACTTATTACTCTTAATTGCAAGTTTATATAATTCTATTAGAGGTGTTAGAACTTATTATTGTTATTTCATTTTTATCTTCTACAACCAAGTACCCAATACATTCTCAAGCAAGACTTCAAGACTTACAACACTAGATAAATCAAGTTTTGAAATAATATATAAGGTATACCATCAACTATCATTAAGATGATTGAATAACTCTTTTGCCAATGGCAGGGTTTCTTTATAATAACTCGGTACATTCTTCTATTCAATAATTTGTTAATTATGGTTATAATCCATGAGTTAATACTTTTTAATTATCAAAAGCTGATAATCTTGTAACAAAAGATTTGATAAATCAATTATCAAAGCTATATGTAATAATAAAGGTACAATTAAAAGAAGCTCAAGAACGACAAAAGATCAATGTAGATGTCTATTGCAAAAAACAATCTCAATTCTACATGGGCAATAAAATATAGTTACTTCATTGTAATATCAAAATTATTCATCTTTGTGACAAATTAGATTATTATAGATTTGGACCATTTTTTATTTATGAACAAATTGTTTATCAATTATATCTATCAAAATCTATAAAGATCCATCTTGTATTCTACATATCTTTGTCTGAGTCATACAAGATAGTAGATATATAAGAAAGAAGACAAATGCCACCACCTCAAATAGAAATAGATAATAATAAAGAATTTGAAATAGAAGAGCTCTTAAATTCGAGGTAGCATCAAAATTGGTTGGAATATCTTATACATTGGTACGGATATGATATTAGTAAATACAAATAGGAGCCATCTAAGAATCTAGCAAATGCATTAGCTAAAATTAATATATTTTATTGACAACATTTATCAAAATCAAGATGAAAAATCAAGAAAATCTTTGCTATAAAACAAAGCAAGTTTAATAGAGATTTCATTCTATTTTGTATCATTGTTTGTTATTTCTTTAAATTTTTTAGCACCAAAGAGATAAAGAATCAACAACCAATAAATCTAACTCAAGAGTTATCATTTGTTGACTTACTAAACAAGACATTACAATTATTACAACCTTCAAGATTACAAAATAGAAATAAAGATCCTCAAAAATAACATTTTCTTCCTTGGATTGATGGCAAGATATAATATGTTTGGTATCATGACTTTGGAAGAAACTTCCATTTTTTGGTGATACTTTTAAAGATAGGAACTACTCTTGATGGTGTTTCAAATATTTTTTTTTTAAAAAGTTATAAAGATCTCAACAATGATCAAATATTAAGATGGTCCTCCCGTCCTAGTATAGGATACTATCAATGGCTAAGAAGACCTATCAACTATCTTTGAAAGAAACAAAGATTAGAGTATGTGGCAAATATAATTTGGCCTAGCTTGGACTTCCTCAACATGTAATTATTGCTCCTCATGGAACTCGTTTTTAAAAGGGGGGATAATATCATAGACATAAGATTTATTCTAATAACTATCTATTTAATATAAATAGATAAAAATAAATAACAATAAGTTAATTTGATAATATCTTATACATAAGTTTTTTAAAAGTTTTATAGACGCAGTTTCATTTTTATTCATGTCTATAGATAATTGATAGATTAGAAACTTGGCCAATAAATTAGCCATATATTGTACATGTTGATAGCTTGTGAAACATGAAGTACATGAAGTACATATAGGAAACTTATGTTGCAAGTTTGATATGTATCTTGCAAGTTGGGCATATATTGGAGGTCTTATAGAATGCCGCCATGTAGCTCTTAGGTAGATAGTATACATAGAGATAAGAGTGAAGCCTTCTTCACTCTTGTCAATTCTTTTCTTGCTTCTAGTTTAAATCAAGAGTCTTTATATTTTCTAATCTTTAGCAATAGCGATTCCAATTTTTTTTTGACTTTCTTATTTTTATTTTGTCGCTTTTTTTTGACATAGATTTCATTCATTTATGCATCTTTTTTCAATTTGTGTCTTTGACACTTTATCATAGATCTCCGATTATCAAATTTGTTTTATATATATATATATAATTGTCAACCAATTTAGCAAGATGGCACATTTTGTCTCTTGCAAGAAGACCATTATTGATAAAAAAAGTAATCAAATATTATTCTTAAAGTTTTTGTAAATATTATTTTTAAAGCTTCTTATTTCATTTTTAAATATTTATAATTATTTTTTAAAAAATACATATATAATCAATAAATTTTTATTAAAATATTTCAAGCAATAATCTACCTATTATAATATTAAATATATCTTTTTTGCTTTTACAAATATATATATATATATATATATATATATATATAATTTTTATTAAATTAAATTTTAAAAAATCAATCAAAAAAATATTATAAAAATATTTATTTTTTAAAATATACTAAATATTTAGCAAAACCATAATTATTATAGAAAATTTAAATAAAAATAATAAGTTAAACTAAAATTTTAATATATAATTTTAAAAATTCAAATTTAATCTAATATAATATATTTATGAAGATCTTTACCTTTGCATATTTTAGTTTGTTATTTGATACAAAAGAATCAATTCAAAAATAAAAAGATATTTTTAAAAAAAATTAAATACGGCTTAAAATTTGCCTTATGTATAAAAGAAATTAACTTCTTAGTTTTTAATATATAGAATAATTTTAAAAACTAAGAAATGCCTTAAAAGTAAATTTTTGATTTGAAAAAAGTTAAATAAAACATCTATGTTATTTCTCTAACCAATGTAACTCAATGATGATCTTTCTCATGGATTTTAATGTAAAAACCTTACAATTCAAACCCATGTCTGAATTGTCATCATGTTTTGTATGAATATTGTCAAAGCAGTTCTTTGGCAGTTCAATTTACAAGGCTCACTATTTTACTCTTCTACACAATACCCTAGTTCAGCCCAATCTAAACAAAACCAACTTATTTTAACTCACAATGTTGTCAAGTCAACAACTACACACAGGGAAAATCAAATAACTTCTGTATTTCATGTTATATCTTTTTGATATTCTTTTATTCTTTCTTTCACCAACTCTCATTTAATTGCATGGAATCAACACTTGGATCCAAACACTAGACTCCAATCACAATTAACAGAGCGCTGTTGGTGTCTCAGCTCCTAGCTACCTTGTGTTGCATATGACTCACTGAAGTCAGCAAATGCCAAGAGAATGAATTGTCTTTCTTAGATCTATACAAGGACCCAACATCTGAAGCACATGGGATGCATGCAACCAAATTTGACCAACAACAAGCTGACCACATGCTTTGGTCACACAAAACATGCCTTAGAAGCCTCAGAAAAGGGAGGAGGATACCATCCATTTGTGGATGAATATATACACAATGAGTACAATATGCTTAGGTCTAAAATGGATGTTGGGCTTTGTGGATAAAAACCATTGATGTAGCTTGTGTGATTAATTGAGATTTGGGTTTTTATAATGAGTGGAAGCCAATGAAAGGGTTTGAGATTCTACTCTTCTTATGAGGTTGAGTTGTTCAAAGGATTTAGGAAAAGGAGACAATATTAAGGTGAAGATGGTGGAGGTATAAGCTTAGGAAACTCTAAGATATACCCAAATTAAGAGGTGTTTTAGATGGAGACTTTATAGAATATGTCATCTTGAGCTTCTTTTTCTTTCTTTGTTATATTTATTATTCTTTTCTTTTGTCTCTTCTTTGTATTTTCCCTCTTTTTTTAATCATTGATTTTATTTTTAAATAATAATTTTGAAGTGATTGTAAAGTTATTTGTATTTATGCATTGCATACAAATCCAAAGCACTATAATACAAGAGGGAGCCACCCAAGTGTGGTCCAAGATGCCACCTCCTTCCTGACATCCTTCTTCACAGAGTAGTCAAAGATTCTTCCATTCTATGGTGGCTTCATTAGTGACTATCCAGAGCACCTAAAATACATACCACATGGCTTGCTTCTTTCTTTTTCATTTCTTTTATAATAAATTTAGGGCATAGCCCCTAATCTTTATCTAGTTCTATAGAAACTTAGGCTTTTAAAAGGATCGCAAAAAGAAGCATGTGTGTCTTCCTTGTTCCCATGCAGCAGAGTCAATATGAAATTTATTGCACACTTACAAACAATGTTTTCAATCTAGCATATTTTTGTAACATATGAATATGAATATCAGACATAATGATCTTAAAGGTGAAAACTCAATCCAGTATTGATTGTTTTACTTATTTTTTTGTTTCACACAGGTATGATCTTGTAAATTTTTTGATGGAAAATGATTCACCCAATATATTAACTGAGTGTAGTAATTTTCAATAATAGCTGTAGAAAAAAGAAAATATTTCCATTGTACCTTACTTTCTTAATTACATCAATTTAGAAAATTGGCAACAATACTTGCTGCATTGTTGGTCGACCTTCATTATTTATTGCTTGGAAAGCAATCTAAAATTCAAGAGTAAAGTTAAAATGCTAGGCAATCTTGAGTTTAATTCTCTCTCTCTCTCTATATATATATATATATATAAAATAAGTACTTTTCAACTGCATGTGCCCTTATGTGAGTCAGCTTAGTTTTTGGCCTCCACCATCTAGAAGCTGCCCTTGACTGTTGTGAGGAAGGATGATGTGGAGTTCACAATACCTCAATGCTGATGTGGCAAGATGACACACATGGGAAGATCTCACAGCATTCACATCAGACAATGGCCCAGAGAGCCTCAAAAGAAGTTGTCCTGTGTGGCAATCAAGAAGCTTCCATGGCTACAGGTCAGCACATCCTTTGTGACACCAGCAGAACCTTCTGGGTTGGGTGAGGGCGTGTCCTTAGTGCTGTGAGTGGTCAAACCTTCCCCAGCCCCTTTAATGAAGCAGAAATGTCATGGGTAGGAGACCCCATGTGGAATCCCACAAGTCTTCCTTCTATCTTTGCCATTTTAGCAATGCAGTTATATGTGAAGGAAGTGCAAGGACATTGTAACAAGTTGCCACATGTTTAAAGTTGTCTGTTCTAGAAGATGGCAATGTCACAAGAAGGGGCCAAAATCATAATATTATTAATGATAGTTGTTTTATTCTAGTTACACTGTAATTAGGATAATGTAACATGGAATCAAAAGTACATATAATGGAATCAAAAGTACAGGTTCATGATCTTTAATCATTCTTGCTTTAGAGTGGATGCAAGATAATATTCATTGGAGGAAAACATCCAACAAAACAAAGATATTCAACTTTATTGGTGTGGTTCTCACCAAAATGACATTCAGCAATGGTTAATACATACACAAGTACAATTTTATAAAAACTAATACTAAACAACATTGGAGCTTTATAACGGTTCTCTACAAGCATTGACATCTTTGTTGCAGAATTTCACTTCAACAATTGTAATTTCTGGTGATACACACATTTTTGGCATCTCATCAGCTTATTCATACCAATCTTACATGATTGAGTGAAGTTAGCATTCTCAGTTATTCTCTATGAAAATCATCACAATAAAAACTTTTTCAATAATCATACCCTTTTCTCAAGTAATTGCAGCATCCATCCATCCATCCATCCACACACACACACATCCATCTCGCCGTCTGTCAATTCATCCGTCCATATATTTATGCATCAATCAAGGCTAAACCAGTGTCAAAGCTTGACCTTTACATCCACCAAGGTTCAAAGTTCCCAAATTTGTTCCCACATTTGTTCCCACGTTTGTTCCCATATTCTCTGGTCTTTATTATTTACGTATTTATTTATTAGCGAGTTAAAAAGAATGCATGCTTTCTATTACCAACTCCAGCTTGTTGGGAGAGGATGTGGCCAGATTTCACAACTTTAATGACATCTGATTTGCAATAGAAGATGGGATTGTATCTTGCGAAGTTGAATACTTTCAAGAAGACTGTCAATAGAAGATTCTCCAACTGTATTACTTACCTATTTCTTCAGTCTCTAATACACAGCTTACTTCCTACATGCTTTACACACTACTTTCTAATCACAAATCTCTTGGTTCAACACATATTTCTTAGCATATTTTACATTTATTCACAATCTAAAGAAAACCCATATTGCACAATTGTCTTTTTCCTTTATCATATTCTTTAGAAAATCTCTGCCCAAAAATAGGGTTTCCGGCTGTCAAATTTGTTATGGAGTAGACCGTGAGCATGGTTGATTGAGTCCTCGGAGGATGCAGAGGAAGATTCGTAGCCGGTTTTTTTTTTAGTAACTGGAGAGCCATTCAACGTTCGGGGTGAAGGGTTGGTTTGAGCAGTCGCTGCGGGGAACTAGTGAGCTCAAGAGGTTGAGTATAGAGCAAGGCACTGAGCTGGGCAGCGAAGGCAACAGATTCTCCATTCTTCCTCGGTTGTTTGGTTTCGGTTTTGACAGCTCGGGGAAGATTTAGATGTGTGTATTCGACACTGGGTGTGAATGGCAAAAAGATGCTATAGGAGCACAGGAAGTAGGACTGACTACGAAATTCAAGCTTCGAATTCGACGTTCTCGGAATACGACAGCGGAAATTCTCCTCTAAAGATGTGAGCTGGAGCAACCAGTGGGATCATGACGCGGTCATTTGCGGCAGAGAACAAGCGACGACGACGACGGAACGTAGGGCGCCGTGTGCTGGGCAATTGGAGCTGAAAGGGATTACTTCGAAGAAGTCGAAGTTCGATGAGGCCTGGATTTTGTCGGCGGGGAAGGATTTTCATAAAGAATTTATTAGTTTAGTAGTGCACTAGCAGTTTTTTTTTGGTTGCTGGTGCTGTGTGGTGGGAATGGCGACCCCAAGTGGATTCGCTTCTCTCGGTGGAGGAAGAGGTCCATCTCCTTATAACTTCAACGAGACCGCGAGGTTTAATCCGACTATGGCCGTGATCATCATCGTCCTCATCGGGGGCTGTTTCATTCTCGGCTTCATCTCGGTGTTCATCCGCAAATGTATGACGGACGAGAATGCAGTAAATCCCGCAGAGAGATCACGCGTCTTGAGCATGAAGACGCGTGGCCTCGACAAGGCGGCTGTGGATGCGCTGCCAATTGTCCACTTCAAGGATTTAGACGAGAAAAATGACCGGGAGTGTCCGGTCTGCCTGACAGATTTCGAGCTTGAGGATAATTTGCGCTTGTTGCCCGTTTGCAAGCACATCTTTCATCAAGAATGCATTGATATGTGGTTTGATTCGCACTCGACATGCCCTTTGTGCCGCGCCAGCTTGACTGGCCAGCTCGGGGTTGTTGAGGATTCAAATGACGGGCAAGTCTCGTCGAGGGAGCCCGTGGAGATTGTTGTCGAGGACTCAGGAAACGAGGACGGCAACAGTGAATTGCAACCCGTTGGTGACGCGCCCGAAGAAGGTAAGGATTTTCAACAGCTCTGAAATTGGAGGTTCTAGTGCTCATTTCTACACGAATTAGTGCCCTATCCATAGATTAGATTCTGATTTGGTCGAAAGAGGACTAGCGTCGGAGACATGAATCCTAGTTGTTGAGGTAATGCACAAATTATGAGGACTTGGTTACGTTTCGCAATCGACAATGCAAGATCGAAGAAAGTAAGTGCTCTGCTCACCACAACACGAAATTCTCCGACACTCATGTGCTGGAATTTCGAATTGCAGATGCTCGCCGAGAATCTTCAGTGGGAGCGATGATATCACGAGAAGACGTCAGGAGCAGTGCACGCGGAGCCCTATCTCGAAACTCGCAGTCGTTCAAACGCGCTGCGCGAGGTGTTGTAGCATTAGAGAGAGCAGAGTCGTTCGGAGCCGCGGGAGGGCAATTGTATGTGAAAAAGCCATCGTTGGAGCAACCGACAACACCGAGCATCCACCGATCGTCCTCTCTGGAACCCGACCTAATAGCTTTGCGAAACATGCTCAAGGGGGGCGGAACTTCGGCCTCGCATCGATTGAATGCCGCTCGGTCTGCTGGGCCTAGGTCCGACGCACTCAGAGGCTCATGGTTTACACGCGCTAGAAGCATGGGCTCAGTACCGACAATGGACCACTCCCTCTTGAACGGATACCCTACTTCTTCAGCAACTTCCAGAGAGGAGTTTGTCGCAATTTCCTTGGGAAACAGAAAAGCTTCCGCTGGATCCAGCACGACTGTGGGCGAAACCTCAAGCCCAGCACCACAGCGGTCCTGGTCTGACAGATGGACCTTAGCAGGTCTAAGAGGCGGCATGTTTCCCCGCAGCATGTCAACCTCGGATGTCTCATCGCGCACAAATCTGAATCCGCAGGTCTAATGTGAGATGTCCAAGCGGTTGATTACTGTCGACAATACGCGAGTCACTCAACCGCGAGGAGAATCACCATCGCAGTTTTTTTCCGATGTCCAACAAAGTGTAAAACTCTCTTTAGTTCAAGCCAGTTTGGCCAGATTTTTACAGAGTAGATAGCTAGTTTTTATGCATAATCTCTCTGTTTTTTTCACTCATTTGTGTAGGATGATTGATTCTTGTCTCGTAAATGCTGAGGACGGAGAGTGTGCAGCGTTATGGTGACCTTGTCTTGAAGCGGATGTAGATGTTCTAGAGACTTTAGGTTATGCGGAGGATTGATTGTTTTTTCGAAGGAGCTTTCAATTTTGCATTGCAGAATATGTGTCAAGGAGAGTTACAGGATTTTCATGCATCGTTGTTTTTCCTGTGGTAAGAAGTTCACACAATTGGATATTGCGGTGGATGTTTTTTTTTTCTTTCTTTTGAAGTGTAATGTATATATATGTACAGAGAAGTAATAAGAACAGTTTTGTGGCTTGGGCTGCAGGAGGTCTTTTTGTTTGTCTGAAGGAGCTCAAGATGTTTTGGTTTAATTGCTACATCTACCACATGAGTTTCAAATATAATGTATTGTACAAATCAATTCTGCATCAACAATGTCACACAAGGTGCAATTTTCCTTGCACTTCAATGTTTCATTGGTACCACCATGGCTACTTCTGTCTTGTGGAACTTGTTTGTGCAAAGGTGTGGCTTGTTGGATGTATTTAACATTATATAGGATAAGTTGATATATATATAGATAGATAGATATATGCAAGCTTGAAAGTTATGAAGGAGTAAGTTGTTTTTATACCAATCAAGTAGAAGATTAAACTTTCATTAATCCTTCCTCTCAAATACAAATGTTAAGGCTTTGGCCTGAAGCTATGTTCTCTCCCCACAAATTATTTTATTCATAATTAAGTGCAAAAATGAAATAAAAAATGACATGGTTTTTTTTCTACATCTTGCATTTTCATTCTAAGTAATTGGTAATAAAATTTTCAAACTTACCATATCTCTAATACTAACTATTTTTTTCTTTTTATTTTTTTATCATTTGTTGTTTAAAAATAATGATAATTCATGTTATATTACTTGCTTTGATGTTGTGGTGCTCATTCTACCTAAAGCTTATTACTTCATATTGAGGTTTGGGTTGTTTATCATAGTTCAATTGCTTTGCAACTTATTTTGTGATAGTCTTTTTAAATCTGTGCTGAAAATATATTTACATCCACAAATCCTCAACATAATTTTTAATATAAAAATTAATCATTAGACATTTGTGATAACCTCAATTATTAAAAATAATTTATTACTAAACTCAAATAGAAGATTATTCTAATGCTATTGTATTGCAAATTGGTTGCTTAGTCAAACATTATAATCAAATAATCATTACAACAATTGTAATAATATCTAGTAGTTTATTAAAATATTCTTTGTTTTTTCAGAAATATATATTTTAAAATGTCAATAATAACTCTTAGGAGAAAAAATACTTTTTGAAGTACTAAAGTTTTAGGCTCATCATTTAATATTCTTAAATTTTCAACTTCGTTATCATATACTGTATAATTTTTTTACTATTAAAATAACATATTATAGGTGTGACAATCATTTGAAGGGTTTTTTACAATTTCATTAGTGACCAAATCACCTTTGTTATTTTCTTAACAGTAGTAGGGTGTACATTTCATATGGTATAGCATATCATGATCCACAAGGTTTTCAATAAGCAAATCCATAAAAGAAATACTTAGAGCTTTGACAATGTAAATTAAATTTTAAATATACAACCAAATTCATGTGTAAGAAGATAGTTTTTTTTTATATAGTGTGGTTTTTTCTTAATTTTTATTTATGTATTCTCAATATGATTAGTACCTATTAAGGTTTATTAATTATCAGTAGGCTTTTCACCTTTAAGAAGGCCAATAAAGTCAAGATCCTATTTCATAAAGAATTCTATGCAAAAACTTGTCAACAAATTGGACATGATGGATTTAGATATGTCATTATTTTACTTTATATATATATATGTATATATATCAGTTGTATTTGCAACAATATATCATCATATTTGTGTAATATTAGTCATATATATCTTGCATCTAATATCTTGTGCAATGTGGTGCATGCATGTATTTGTGTATGTATATAAATAGATTAGTTTCTTATTTAAAGTTCTTAGATGTCTTATGTGGTTTACAAATTGATAACATACTTTAGCTACATAACTTTTTGCCTTGGTAAGTTCCATCAGTTAATTTAAAAAGTATGATTTTACATGTTGCAAGAATGTGCTTTATTTTTTTCTAATAATAAACAATACTTTTAAATCACATTAATCATTAAAAATTAAAAATTATTGTGTAAAGGTATTTTTTAACACTTATTATTGCTGCTAATATAATATAAATAAATAAATAACTTAGATAAGTTGTCATAAATAAATTGATCTATACTACCAACAAGATTTTTTGTAATTTTTTGTATATCTTTTTGTTACAATTTCCAAAGCGTTAGAATTGTATATGTATGTATATATTTTGTCAACCTAGATTAGAATAAAAGTATAAGAGAAATATTAATATATCATACAACACATCTTTGTGTGTCTAAGCCTATTAAGAAGTATTTGTTTTTTTCATTCTAAAAGATGTCATTTTTACATCACTTCATTTAATTATTTATTTATTTTTGAATACAACATTGGTAAAGTTGTGCAGTTCCAATAAAGTTTTTGGAAGTTATTGAAATTTTTAAAATAAAAAACTTAAATAAATACCTTAGCATCTGTAAAGTTATAAATAAGCTGAATTTATTTTGATAAATGCGCTTTCAATAGTTAATATTGCATCTTTTAAATCTCAAGTAATAGGTAGGTATATATATATAATGTCTCAAAAGTGTATTAAAAAGTTTTTAAAATAGATAGATATTGTCACATTATCTACCATCAACTAATTACTTGTATATAATATAGATTGTGTTTTTATGACAAATTAACAATTTTGCATAAGAGGTATTTAGCTTGCACTCTAATCTTTTTACTTCATTGCTTGTCATCCATGTGTGTCTAAAGACATAGATATCAAGTTGCCTCAGATTTTGTGAGCAGCTCATTAGTAAACAATCAATTGTTGGGAGTCTCTAAAATAATATTGTTAGGAGGTTCAAGGTTAAGAGTTTGGGGTTTTAAAAAAAACACACAAAATTATTTATGAGCAATTAGACAAGGTTAAGGGTTTAGAATTTATTAAAATATTTTGGTGCAAGGAGACATTTGAATTTGTTGTTCATCTAGTACCAAGTCCTAGCTGGGTACCTATTTTGCTATGGCCTTAAATTAATAGTATAGTTTTTAAGATATGTTGGAATAACTATCAATCAATTTATCTCTCTAAGTGTAGATTATTCTTTAATTTTGAAAAACAAATTTTGAATATGTAAACATGATTTTTTTTTTTTTTTTTTTTTTAAATACCACTCATCAAAGTATCTTGTTGGATATATTTCTAGTTTCTGTTGTCAACAATAAAAATGATGTTATTATACAATAACATTTAGCAAGTAATTGAAAATTGACTTAATTCAGATTTTATACAAAGAGAGAGCACGACATATCATACCTTGTTTGGGTTTTAATTTTAAAAAAACAAAAGTAAATTAAATTGTATGCTTGGTTAGCGTAGAATTGAACACCAAACTTCCTTTTTCTTTTTTTTAAATCAAAGTAGAATGATATCTCAAATTTTTATTAAATGCAAAAAGTTAATTGATAAAACTGTATTTTGAGATATATTTGGTTGTTCACCTCAATAAATGGTTCTATGCCAATGATCTGATCTATTGGATTCATATCACTTGTTCTTATTTGGTGTCTTTCATGTTCTTATTCGTCAAATCTTATTGATTGCCAATCATTGTTGGTAGTTCTGCTGCAATTATTTAATCTTCAAACTCTACCCATTTCCTTGAGAGATATTGTATTTCTTTATTTTATTTATTTTTAATTGCATCCCCTTCTTCTACACAACATCAATATACATTCTCTCCTTGCAATTTGGTCACACCATGCCCACTTTGCACTCTTCTCCCTTGCCTCTAAAAACTTTTTCATTTTTTAATATATAAATATAATTTCATAAAGTCATACTTAACATTCATTTTTTAATATTTAAATATGTAATTTGATAAATTCATACTTAACATTCATTAAAATCTAAAGGCTCTCTCTCTCTTTCACCATTTTCTTCTTTGTTTGGATACATCCATTCTGATTCTGAACTAGATTGTTGATGATATTGATACAATAAACATCTATTATCATACATAACTTTGCTTTTGTTCAAGTTTAGAGTTGTTTCATATAATATTTAAACATTCTACCATTTAATCTGTTATTAAAATGGTTGCATTGTCGCGTGGTGAACTTCTATCTAGGAATACACCGGGTACCTAGCTGTAGAGAATTTTACTTAATATTTATTGGCTAAACTCTAATGAGTTATTTGTCCTTAATAAGAAGGACAAATACACACGATAATATAAGAAAAAGGTTTTGTATGATTAAAACCTCTTATTTTAAAGTAGGTTTGTACATAAGTTTTCTCTAT
The DNA here is from genome assembly GCA_036785485.1 of Physcomitrellopsis africana. Classification (NCBI taxonomy): domain Eukaryota; kingdom Viridiplantae; phylum Streptophyta; class Bryopsida; order Funariales; family Funariaceae; genus Physcomitrellopsis; species Physcomitrellopsis africana. The sequence goes on along the minus strand of JAWRVF010000302.1, from coordinate 242,474 downwards.
GATATGTAGAAAATCCTTAAAAACCTTTTAAAGACTCATCTATATACCAAAATCATATCATGGCTCTATACATCCACCTTTTACACCTCCATAAAGTCTTGGCTCCCAAAAACACCTTTAGTATGCACAAAAGTCCAAATTTGCAACAAAAACCCTTAAAAATATATTTTCCCGCAAAGGATGTTTTTCTTTCCAAACTTTAGAAAATCATATCTTCTGATCCAGCCGTTCAGTCTTCTTCAAACTTTCAGGAAAGGTAGAATTCACCTTTAAGCTTTACCAGAAAAAAATTCAACCGCAAATATACTTCCGATCGTTCGATATCTCAAAACCCCTAGCAGGTGCTTAAAACCCTAGCTCAGAGACACCCGAGCACTATTTTCTCTATATCTCACAAACCCAAAACCCTAATGCCACAAAAATTTTGTACATAGTCTTGTGACATAAACATATATACTCCTGAAAATTTTGAGCCAAAAATCTATCAAATTGACTAAGATATAGCTCAAAATGTAACCGCTAGTTAAGCAGAGTCACTTACTGCCTTTAGCTTACAAGCACTGACTTCAACTCGCAATATCTCCTTGATCCTAGCTTGGATTTTATCGAGATATACGTGAAAAGTGTAGCCGAGAAAGTGCGCTTTCCAACCTCAGTCGCCGATCTTTGATTGCTCTCTGTATGCGCGAGATATATCCAAAAGAGTGACAGTATGTCCAAAATCGACACCCTAACTTTGAGCGCCTATAACTCCTTCATTAAAAGTCCAAATCATGCAAGATTTGCACCTAAACCATACCCAAAAACCTAAACCTGATGACCCTAGCCTCTGATGTTCGACTCCCCCCGAAAAACAAACCCTAACTCCTAATAAACCCTCGGGCAGCCTCCTTGAAGCCCATTGGGCATGATTTTTGGCCAATTAGAATAGAGATTTCTATCATCCACCTCTATTCATCCACATGGATGGCCAAACTACCCTTTTTACACTAAAAACCCTTTTCTAACCCTTCTTCTTATAAGATTTACATACTTGGTGCTTTAAGCACCAAATAAAAGAAGTAAATAAGATCTTAAGGATCACCAATGTCTAACATAGGTGACTTAAGATATATACAAGTTATTATCCATATAAAATTAACTTCAAAAGTCACTACTAAAAGAAAATAAGGTTGTATAAACCTTAATAATAATCCTTTTAATAGATCCTTTCTAAACTAGCAACCTAATCACATCCTATAACCAATAAAATCCACTAATATGACTTTCATTTAGTTAAGTAGTAAATTGTACATCAAATATACATGTACAATTTTTTTACATAGTAGCCAAACCACAACACGACACGTATGCTTGTAAATATTACATTTTTTTGACAGTACATATCATTATTTTCTTTATTATTTTGTGTATTACATACTGCTGATCTAATTGAAAAATCTGAAAAGGAAATGCAAGCACAGAATTGATTTTATAAACATGTAGTAAAACATAAATTTTTAGTATAAAAATTAAAATCTCTTAACACTATGTAATGAGGTTTAAATGTGTGTGTGTGTTTTTTTGAATAAAAATTCAATCTTTAAGAAAATTAGAATTGAAAATTAAAAATGATGAAATATTGTGGATAGCTTATGCACATGTCATATATATATATATATATATATATATATAGTGTTGCTAATACCACCATAGTTTTTGCTACCACCACCACAACTTGCCATCCACCACATGTCATCACAATTTTTGCTAATGCCACCACAATCTGCCTTAAATTTGTATTGCATATCACAATGCACTTTGTGGAACACTAAAATACACATCCATAAAGAATGTGCACTTTATCCATTGTGGTGTGAATTAGCAATGTTCCATAAAGTGCATTGTAATGTGTAACACAAGTTTAGGGCAACTTGTGGTGGATGACAAGGACAAGTTGTGGTGACAATAACAAAAATTGTGGTGGCATTAGCAACATCCTATATATATTAAAACAATTTTTAATATTTTTCTTAGAATGACAGTTGAAAATGAAAATATATTCAAATGATCATAATGGATATTATTGAAAATACCAATGATTAAAACAGAATGAGTATCATGCATACTGTGTGCTCTTTAATTACTGCAACAATAAATATTTAGTATAAATGTGTTTGGATATATATATATATATATATAACTTACACCATGTTTTTTTAGTATAACTTCAATCACTATCTATTTACAACTTGAAATACAACTCTATTGCTGAACTTTAGTACAACTAACATAGTTTTGTTTTTTTTTTGTTTTTTTGTTTTGAATCACAATATGACATTTTGAGCAACAATGTGGGATGCATATATCCTGTTTTTTATTTGATGGGAATTAAATAATGAAAAACAACTTATTTAATCACATAGTTTCTTAAGACATTTCAACGCTGCTTTCAAATCAGCCAATAGTGTTGTTCCCCACCAAAAGGTTGAATGCAATGGTACCCTATGTTTATTTTGTTTTGTTTTATATTATTTGATTACTTTTACTTTACGGATAGACCAGGAGGACCCACAAGGCCAATATTGCGTGGGTTTGCGAGCCGTACGGTGATGGGATCCACTTTCCGCCACCAGGCCATCCATCGATAAGTCTCGTCCATAAATGTCATCGACAGGTCCGTCCGTGCATCTGTTCATCCAAATGCTCCGGCATGGCTATCTGTTTTGAACCAGCCGTGGTGCTCATGCACACACCTCATGGGCCTAGGCCTAGCCAAATTCCAACTATTCTACATTGTGGATGAATGAATAGTACGTTGGATGAATTGTGGATAGATGCATCCATCTTGCATTGTGTGACGGTTAAAAGTGAGGAGTGTGATGAACATTTTAATTGGTATATGGTCATCATTTCTAATTTCAAATGGTTAATCACTTTGTCTATTAGGCAAAGCATTTGCTACTATGAATGTGGTAATTTGAACATTAATAACAAACCAGTACAGTGATGCAATAAGTATGATTGAAATATGAAAAGATATATTGAATATTTCTTAAAAGCTCTTCGTAATCAAAGGAAAAGTTATTATGATCAATTTTACTATTGATTTTAAATGACTTTATGCACAATTTCCCTAACAAAATGTTTTCAAAAAATCAAAAATAATATCAATATGATGGAAATTTGGACATTGGCATTTGTTTTCAAATTTTTTTGGCTACAAATGAGGATGTGGTATTGAAGTTGTTTAACAACACTATCAGTACTAAAGAGGCCAGATCATTACAGGACCCATGTGCTAAATCAAAGTCACTTTAACTCCATTTTTTTTGTTTTTTTTGTTTTTTTTGTTTTAAATAAATTGATGAAAGCTTTTAACAATGGGAGTATTCATGGAATTAAATTTATTTCTTGAAAGATTATTTTTGTTGTTATTTTGAAAACCAACCTATATATATAATAATGTAATAATAATGTAATAATATAATAATGTTATAATGTAATAATAATGTTGTTCTTTGGAAATTGAATCATGATTTATAAAAATATGTAAAATCAAAAAAGAATAAATTGATACTACATAAATTTTAGACAAAATCATGAATCAAAAACTTCTAGTCCATCTGTGTTCTTACATGTATCATAATCAAAATTAAAGTATATTTATACTTTTTATATATATATATATATGTATATATAGATATGTGTGTGTGTGTGTGTGTTTGTAGTATGTACACACATACAACATGAGCACACATTTATGAACAGATACTGTTTGGTCAAAATCTCTTCAGTCTCTTTAGGTCAGTGTATAAAGCCATGTATGACAAGTTTTATTTCATATCTGTTACACAAATGCTTTGTCTATATTTAATATTTATGGATTTTATTTGTTAAAATGTAAGGTAATTCTTACAATCACTTTTCATGACTCATTAATGTAAACATGATCAATTTACACAGTTACTTAGTCTCACATTAGTCTTACTTCACATTGTTCACAAGTTAGTTATATTAAATATTATTCAAAATTAAAAAAAAAACAAGATTGGTTATAAACTAATAGAGTAAAAACTCCATTACTTTCATTGATATAACAATTGTGACTAACTTTGATGCTTCTACAAGTTATGATAAAACATAGTTAGTTTTTATTTCCTTATAACACTTCATTTACAACTTTCTATGCATCTAAAAACATTAACTTGGCAACAAAGCTTAAAATAATACACCATCTATTTTTCCAAAATCAACTTTTAATCTTGGAAGTATTATTAGAATCAATTCTTCCAAACCAATTCTCAATTTCTAATCAACTCTAAATTTACTTTGCTTTAACTCCCAATATAAATCCATGTTAAAGATCAAACAATAAACCCTTAAATCCCTAATTCTAGTACAAAAACTATAATTTATCATGCACTAAAGGCAAAATGCACACAACCAGATACAAATCAAAAGTAAAATAGAAAGTGAGAGCAAATGCTGCTGAGCTTCGGGATTTAGCTACAATCTGATGATGTTCCTGAAGACAGCCCAACAGCTTGGTGACGGCGAGAGGATTCGATCCCATCCCTCCGATATTCTCGTCAACTGCAGCTTCGACTACTCCTTCATCCACGCGATTCCATGCATCGCGCAAGACATGCACAGCCGATTGGATTTAAGCTACTTATCAAGTTATTTGGTTTTTACTGAGTTACGCCTCTGCGATGTGCAACCGAGGAGTGTGTGAAGGAGTGCACAAACTCATCACAACGGCACATGTATACAAGAAGAATTGGCCCGGGAGTACAATGCCAACCATCACTGCGCCGTCCTGGACGTAGAAGACGAGACGCAACAAGACGGGTAAATTTAGAATGGGAGGGGTGATGAAATGGACCTTTGGCGTGGTCGTGGACGTGATTCCGAAGCATGGTTGCTTTTTCAGGGAAGAGATCTGGCGCGTTCCTGCTGCTCCCGTTCCTCTTGCCTCCACTCCTTGCATTCGCCGCTGCACCACTGCCTGTCTCGCGCTGGAAGCGCCTCACAGTCCTGTGTTTAGTGGGTATGGTGCTCCGAGTGTGTTCCTCAGCTTCCGTCCTCCGAATTCGGCGGCGTTTTGGGTCGTCGTCGCTCCACTTGTGCAGCTCTGAGTCGCTTGGAGATCGCTGTAGGTGCACTGTTCTCGCATTCCCTGTCTCTCGGGGTCTCTAGGACCGATTTGTTGTGTCGAACTGTGTCTAGCCGTGTTGGGATCGATCACCGCTCCTTGGGCGTGTAGGACGTTGGTTTTCTTTTTGTGCTTGAATCTCGGTTCTCATGTTTGGTGTTGTTGGGTCGAAGCTTTGATCTTAGAAGAGTTGGTAAACGCTGTGAGTTGGAATGTAGGATTGTGTAACCGGAAAGGAAAGGTTTCTAAGATTTCTGCCGTTTTCAAGCATTATGATACGTGTTGCAGCCTTGATTGTGCTCATTTCAACACCATTGTCTTTGTTGCTTCAAGATTCTCCGTAGCCTAAATCGTCCGTTTTCTTCCGTTTCCTTTGTTTTCTTCTTTTTTTGATATATACACACACACGCAGTTACTGTTAGTAATTTAAGACCTGGCCTGATTAGTTTGTAACGCGAGTAGAACATACAAGGGATAGAAAACCACGGATCAGTTAGAGTTAGATACAAATGATTCGTGTTACTGTCATGACGCTCAATGACGTCGAATGTTTGAATCACGCCGGGCTTTGAAAGTCGAGCAAATGTACGAGATGGGCGTGGTATAACTGGTCGACAATGAAATTACAGGTTGGAAGAAACGTGTGGAGCAGCTCGGCAACTGGGAGCGTCGCACAGGAATATCTTTACGCTTCAGCTTCAAAACTTAGGTTGGGACTGGAAGTCATTCTAAAGCCACAGTTTGCTTCATTACTTTCCGTTGATTGAATCCCGCTTACTGTCATGAGTTGTTTTTCTTTTATCCGCCACATTGTATAGTCGCGCCGAAGTTTGATGTCGTGCTTTCAGGGTCAAATCCTGTGCAATCCGTCTTGATGGTCACACGAATCCACTCCGTTGCAAGGAAGTTCCTTAGGACCAGCAGGAATGGGAGTTTTGGCAGTTAGTAACTCATGCCCTAATGTCGGAGACTTGCTGCTAAATACGGATACCTAGGCCGCGGTCACTTACTTTATTAGCTAATCTATTGATCAAAAAGTAATGTGCATGCGCCACTATTATTTTTAATCACCATGTATCGGGAGCGCACTGCTTTTCTCTCTTTTAATTAAATGCTTAATGATTTTTTTGGTCACTGAAAACATATTAACTTTCACTTTCTTTTAAGGTCAATGGCCAACGAGCTGGCTGCACCCCCCAGTTGCGGCAACTGGTTTTGAGTTTAGCCTTTCGAATAGGCGTTGGCTGACCGAATCTCAATAGCATTCAGCCTCACTTCCTTTTCGTAGTACTCTAGCAGAAGATCGACATGTTTTGGAGGAATGTCACAAGCTCACGAATTTTGAGGAGCTGAATGGACTCCAGCCAGTCTCAATATGGTTAGATCAGTCATGCAGTTGGGCGTGTATCGATTTTTTTGTTGCCGCTAGGCTTGTGGTGTGCCCAGCGTAGTAGTGAATATGGTTGACAATATGTAGGTGTTGGGTTTGCTGCAATGACAGAGAGCTTCAAAACATGTACAATCCGCTGTGCCGCAAAGATGTCGAGTTTTCGAAGATCAGTTGATAATAGATCGTGCACGGTTTAGGAACTTGGGTTGTGTCCATTAACTCATCAACTGCTCTTTGTGCAGATTGATGCGGGCTGCCGGTTAATTATGAATGTCTGTAGTGGGGTACAGCCGCTACGTCCACTGGGAGTGCAATCTACAAAGCAGGAATTTAGATGGAATTGCAGCAATCCCTCATTGATACGGCGGAGGGCGGCAGAAAGCGATTGCGGGATGAGTCTACTATTTCTCCATCTTCCTTCAAGGTTTGAAGCTATTCGTCTTACTTTAAACTTAGGACATTTGATGACGTCTTGAGGACCTCGTCAAACCCCCTTTTGGTTTCGACCTGGGACTTCCGAAGTTATGATCAAACATGACCCGCATTATCATTCCCTTGTGCACCAGGTGATGAATCTCCCCGGATCAGTGTCAAAATGCGCGTTGCGATGAAGCACAAATATGCGATTCGAACACGCTACCTCGACACGGAAAGCCCCAGCTCCCTCAATAATCCCTATGCACCAAGTCCATACATTCCAGCGCCAATTCCGCCGGGTTCGTCTACCCCAAGGCCGAACGCATTCAGTCCAGCAGTGGTTGCGGTGATTGGAGTGCTAGCCGGCGCCTTCCTGATCGTTAGTTACTACAGAATCTTCGCAAAGTATTGTAATCGGCACCACTTTCCCTTCTGGAACACCCGGCGTAATGGTCGAGACGGCGGCTCCTCCACCATTGTAGGCATTTTCCTCCTCTTCCGAACCTTCTTTGATTGAATCCGTTTTTGAGATGACCCATTCTAATCTTTTGATACTCTTCTTCTTCAGGTGTTGATGGAGGAGCATGGCGCATGGCCTTCGAATGCGGTCGGCTTGGACGACGCCCTCATCAGTCGGATTCCAACCCTCAAATACGATCCTCAAGAGGGGTTAGTCGATGGGACGGAATGCTCCGTCTGCTTGGGAGAGTTCGAAATTGGTGAGGTTCTCCGAATCCTGCCGAAGTGCAATCATCCCTTCCACATACCTTGTATCGATACATGGCTCGTCTTGTCCTCCACATGTCCCTTGTGTCGAGTCAACATCGTTTTAGCTGTTACGGTGCCCTACTCCCTGATGCCGGTGGAGAGAGAGCCGCCCGCGCACAGTCGCGGACCCACCATGTCGGTCATTCCGGCGTCAAATCCTAATCCCATGCAGGCGCTCATTAACCACGAGATTGAGATCCTGCAAGAGCAGTACGTGCAGGAGTTTTTGGAGAGCGGACAGTTGTCTGGTCCTTCGAGGTCGATGTCGCCACCTTCTAGCCGTGGCTCGTTCATGTCCGGTAAGATCGACCTCCTAATTTTGTTGTTCCTGTTCCAACCTATTCGCAAACATACGCCCGCCTCTCTTGTTTGTAGAAAAGATGCTCTTATCGTGTGAGCTTGTTTTACTTTTTAGCTGAAACCTTGAAACCCCAAACTATTGCAGCTCCGGATGTCGGAACTCCAGACAACCACCAGATTGAGATGGAAGGAAGTTCACTGCAACACTCACGGCATTTGTCATTAGAAACTGTCGAGACTCCCACGAAAGAAATCCATCTCGTCAACAACCAGAATTTCACCTTGGAGCGAAACTCGCACCTCAGCAGGCAATTGTCCGTGTCCACCAAGCGGAGGCTCTACAGCCACGCTCGCAGCGAGAGGCACCGCTATCAAATGGAATGTCGGCCTGGCCATAGTCGGGGAGACTATGACCACAAGGGAAAGCACCCTCTGGTGCCTTTCTCTTCACCGCAAATGGAGCGCTTCGCTCGCTTTATGGGGTCATCCTCAGCTCGGTCCACGAGCTCAAGCTCAAACCAAGTGGTGGTTGAGCTTCTGGCACAGGAAATATTCCAACACAACAATCTAAGCAACCACTCTAAAACCCTCTCAGAATCAACTCTGGAGACCAGCGTCAGGAAGCATCCATACTCAGCGAAAAGCTCTCAGGAGCTGATGTCTACCTGCTCTTCTTCTCACAGACCTCAGCGGTTACGACACGACAAAGCGAGCTTCGAATTGATGTGGTCTATCAAGGAGCAAGAGCATCCTCCCGTAGACATCATTGAATCGTCAAGTAGAGCTCCGTGTGGTTACAATTCCCTGGAAGTTTCGAGTAGAGAACACGTCGAGATGCCGTTAGCTGTAGCTGTGAGCTCAGACGATGAAGACGAAGAGCTTCACCACAGAGACCATGTTAGCTCTGTCAGGAGCTTGAGAGGTCACAGGCACACACGGCTCAGCAAGCATTTCGCATTTAAAAACTCCAAATCGAGGTTGAAGAGGTATGGGTCCGTGAAGAATGTCCACACATCTGAACCTGTCTTGGAGATTTTTGACTTCTGATGCTTCCATCTTTTTCCATCCTCTGCAGCCGTAGGATGCGTTCATGTACAACTAGTAAACCTGGTCATAATCACCATGAAGGTAGAGAGCAATACAAAGTACATAAATTCAATTCTGATATGCAAGGGCAGCTTGTAGCCTTTTAATTCTTGACTCTTGGACAGCCTCGGTGAAGGGAAAATCTCGAGACCCAATGAGCTCAGTAGACTGTAATTAGTTTATACTTGCATCCTCACATGATGCGATGCTCCGATGAACTCCCTGCCGATTGCATGGCCTTCGGTGGTGATGAGATGTTTGTTAACGAAAGAATTACTTTTGCAGCTAAGTAAACATGCAGGTGTGTTGCATTCCTTCATAACTCAAGAGCTTGAAGAAAAATTTAACGTGGTACACCTCATGCTACACCTCTACTTCTGGTTCATGTGCCTGAACAACAGGTCTTGATGTGTGAAGCTCTGTTTTGGCTACAGTGTTGTGAAGACAGTATAATAATGTATATTAATGATAATTGAGAAAATATATTCTTGTCATATTGTTCTCTGGTATATTTACATGATGGTTTATGTGGTATTAGATTTATTTATTTATTTTTGCCATAATCTATAATTTATAGAGGGGAATCGAATTCCACAATTCATGGAATCTTTCTTCACAAAATTTAGCTTTGTTTAAAAAATTGGGAACAAAATTCTTTTTGGTTAATAAAATTTTAAGATTTATAATTATTAATTTATTTGAAATATAATGGAATGAACTCCTTTACTAATTAATTGGTTTCATGTAACTTTAGAATCTAAAGAGAGACTCAAAATGGGGTGGATTGTATTTACTTTAGTTGCTAGATAGAATTCTATTTCATACCTTGTTCTTCCTCTTTTTGGCCTAAATAGTCTTTTCTAATCCAAATCATTTTAGATATTTTTAGGTCTCTTAGTTTATTAAAGGTCTTTTATAAATAAATACTTTAGTCATATTGTATTAATTTAAATCAATGTGTTTTATTATTTTTTTGATTAGATTGCATTTAGTATTTAAAGATGAAGTTACTTTGTTGCTTCTAAATTGTCCAAAAACAAGCTAATATAATTAAGAACTAAAGTATTTTTATATTGGTGATGTTTTTGAGGATTCTCTAAAAATTATTTTTTGAAGTTGTAAGATAGGCCATAGAGTATTTCTTGGGGCTTTTGTGCTAAAATAATACATATTATTATTTTATTTTATTTTTATTTTTATATCCTTTGAGTTATTTAACAAGTCCAAAATCTATGTAGGATTGTCTTTGATGCATCCATACTAGATAAGAGGCAATGTTCATCCTATTCATTTTTAAAATTTTATTTTCAAATATTCAATACAATTTTTTGATGCCAAATCAACCATATTAATACACTAATTTTTGGCCTTGGTTTTATTTCAAAGTGCTGTTTAATTCATATTGAAGTTTTAGTCAAGAATCTTATTCCACTTAGTTATTTATAATGGAATTTGAAGAGTGCATTTCTAAGTAATTTTTGTTCTATTTTAGCATTATATTCACCTAATGAGTATTTCCTTCTTTGTAAGAAATCTTTGGGATTAAAATTAAATTTTTTTACAAGATTAAAAAAAATAATTTTTTTATTAATAGAATTGATTATCTTGTATTAAATAATATAAAAAAATATTGATTATATTAGATCTAATTCTATTTTTACTTTATTTAGTATATTTATTATTAAATCTTTTTTTAACATAAATTATATATATATATATATATATATATATATATATTTTTGGTGTATTCTTTGAAGTATGTTGCAACTCATTATGAAAAGATCTTTATTAATTTTTTGTGCAATTCTCTCTTGAACCAAAAACATATAGATATGCTATTTTAGATTAGTTGGATAATACACTCTTATTTAGTCTTTAATTAAAAATCCCCTACATGCTTGGGATTAACAAGTAAGTCTAATTTGGGAGAAATTGTACTAACATAAAATCTCGTTTTTGTTTATTTGATGGAATAGTGTTGTATTGAATGCTTGATTCTTTTTAATGAATCTAACTTTGAGATTTCTTACTCTATAAGTCTTTAACTTGTTATATAATAATCTGAAGAAACTTAATGGTTATTTTTTTTATAGATATTAAAACAATGAGGTTTAGCTTTATTTTTGTATAGACTAGAAAATTGAAGATTGAGTAATAACTATCAAAGAACTTATATTTAAGGTCATTTTTATTAAATTCTATGCCTCATACATCCTTTTCTATGATTTAGAACTCATTATAAATTTTGAAATAAATAATGTCATCAAATGTATATTAGATGACCATTTTGATCTTTTTAAAGGTTATATTTTTTGTACTATATAACAAAAGATATTGAGTAGAGAAGACTTGATTGGTAAAAAAAACTTTGAGGATCCATTGAACTATTAGAGTATTTAGAGTAGTTTTTGGATCTAATAAGTTCAAACCATTGTATTGAATATATTGACCTATAAATTTTTTAGGCACATAAGCTATAGTATTAGTTGCTTATAAAAAGTTCCTAGTAGGTTAATCAATAAATTTTACAGCTTATATAAAACTAGTTTGTAATGCAATAATATATAAAAAAAAAATATTAGAGTGATTAAATTAACAACCAAGATCTTTCTAGCCAAACTCAATTTGGTAGAACACCAATACTTTAGTTTGGTTTCTATCTTTTGTTTGAAGAATTTTGTCTATAATTTAGAATTTAACTCTAGACCAATAAAAACTTAAAGAAGTAAATTTAATTCTTTCTTTTTAGCCTACTTCCATTGGTAGTTATTTGTCCATGTTGATTTTCTATAAGAATATTATATTATAGTTGTTTTAACCTAATTGACTTTAAGATCCAAAGATAAGTTAAATTTTTTTTTGATATTAGTTATAATATTAATATTGGCTTTTTTACCTTCTAAAAAATTAATAAAATTATCTATATATTAACTATAATGATAACTTGTTTTATATCTATATTTATATATTAATTATAATTATCTATATATTAACTATAATAATAAATTATTTTAGGTTTATAAGTAAAATAAGTCTTTTAATTATTTCTTAACTAGTTGTAAATATGAAATTGAAATTAAAAATTTCATCAAAAATTAAAAATAAATTACATCCTTGGATTACTTCTTATTGGATTTGGAATTTTAGAGAAGAATGTCCATTAGTATTAATTTATATTATAAATTTATTAAATAATAGCATTATTATGTTAACAAATTAAAGATTAACAAATTTTCATATTAGTAAAATAAAAGCTTCCACAACCTTAGATATAAATTCCCAATTTATGCAATCATAAGCCTTTACAAAATCTAGCTTAAGTATTATAAGACTTTGACTTGAGGAGTATGCCTAATGTAATATCTTATCTATTAATAACTTATTATCTAAAATGTATTGTAATAGAAAAAAGAACTATTTGATATTAATTTATAAGTTTAGAAAATATTGGTTATACTTATAGATGAAGATTAGACAACTTCTTTAGAGGACTTTAGCAAAGATCTTATATATAGAGTTTATTAAAATGATTGGACAACCAACTTTTACTCTATGTGGCCCTAATGCTCTATCTTTTTTAAAAGCTTTTATATCTAAATAAAATTTATCAAGCAACAAAATTCTTTCAAAGAATTTTTTAACTTTGTCTCTTAATTTATATATATATAGGCATTAAAGATAGAAATAAGAGCTTTTTTATATATCTAAGACTAATTTTTTCTATCTATAAAAATTAAAGTTAAATTCTAATTCTACTTATATCATTTTTCTAGCCTCTTACTTGATATTTCTATTTAGAAATTTTAAGCCATAAATTAGAAATTTAATTTTTTTAATTATTTATTTTAAATTTATCTTAGGATAATTTTTTAGTTGATATTTATTTAATTATAGCTTATGCCTAGTAATATTTTATTTTATTTATTTATAATTAAAAAGAACTTTATGATAATATTTCAAGTCACTTCATAATTGGATATTTTAAGAATCAATATATAGTTTGGTGTGAGTTTCTTCTAGCATTGTCTTACAAACGTAGTCTTCTTTCAATTGTTGTTGAATTCTTGTTTTGTATTGGTTTCTATAAAATTTAATAGTTTCTTTAAATTTTGTAATAAAAAGATTCAATAATTTTTTTATTTAAATTCTTTTAAAATACTAATTTGATCTATTCTTCTTTTAGAAAGAAAAGTTGAATTTTTATCTTATTGAAAGTCTTTTAGAGGGAAATTTTTGAATGGAATAGCTTATTAAAAGATAATTTGATAAAGGATTGTCTTTTTTAATTTGATATTCTAAAACCTTAGGTTGTTGAAATATTTAGTAGATGCATAAAATCTATCAAGTTATGCAAAGACTAAAATATCATTATTTTTTATTATTCTAAGATTATTTCATTATATTGATATATGAAAAATTATCTTCAATCTTCTTAATCATGTTTTAATTACCTTTTGATGTTCAATCAATATACTTTTACAAAGAGAATGCAACTCTTCTTATAACTAATGTATAATTTCATACATTAAAATTTTTTTAAAAGAAAAACACATAACAATTATGCTTGATGATATTCTTTTGAAGGAACTATAAAAATTGCCATGTTTAGTGTGTATAGGAATAGCTTGTATAAATGACAATGTTGAATTTTGCTCCTTAGCTTTGTTCCTTCTAATTCTACATAGTTATTATAGATTGTTTTTTTAAAAAAATTATTCCAAAGACACATGATACTATCTTCATCTAGATAAATGGATATCTTTTTTTCTATTTTTGGCCTTACCATATCAATATATGAGCTCTACAATAATAGCTCTTCTATATAGGATGTACATTGAAAAATGACTAAAACTTGTGGCCATTTCAAAGCGTGGCAAGAACAATATATGTTTTATACTAAAATAATAAAAACTATATAATGTAGTAAAATGAAAAGACTTGAAAGCTATTTAAGATGAAATACTTTAAGACAAGGTATCCTTTATAATGACAAAATATTCCAACAACAACTTTTTAATTGAGCTCTTTCAAATTTATTTTGTCCATTATTTCTTAATTATTTATTTCAATATGAATCACAATACTCTTATTGGAACCATTATAATCTTTCTTTATTGATATTATTCATGCCATTTTTTTCAAAGGACTTTTTCAATATTTATATACATTTTTGAGTAGTCTCAAAAGAATTGTATTACTATATATTGCCTTTGATCTAAACTAGTTTCTCTATAATTATACCAAAAATCTTTCTTTATAACTACATTGATTATTTAGAATTAATTTATATGATGTAAAATCTACACAAAATATATTAATAATATTACAAATTATTTAAATAGATTTTATCAAGTAGTGTAATAAAAATAACTAATATAATATAAAGATATTTTAAACTTGTGCCATCTTTACAATCTTCAAAAATAACACCTATAATATAAGTTTTTTGATTAAAAAGTCTTCCAAAATATTCTAATCTCTACTTGAGCAAAAAAAATACCTTTTGATCTTGTGCAAAGGAGACTTAGACATGGATTTAGCAAGTGCAATCAAAAGTTGTGGCATAACATCTCAAAATTAATCAACTAAGATGCTAGTTTTGGATCACTTTAGATTTAAGGTCCTCTTACAACCTTTGCCTCTTCTAACACCACAATTTGTCCAAAATTCTTTGTAATATCCTAATTTCATTGCTCCTTTTCAATCCTTTATTACATCTTATATCACATATTTAGATCCAAAAAATTATTTTTTCTAAGATTTTCTTGCATTTGGATTATTTAAAAGCACCTATAGATGTGTTATCTAAAAAAAATATTTTTTGACATTACTTATTGTCCAAATATAAAAGCTCAAAAAATTTATACATTTCCAATTGATATATAAAAAAGCTCCAAATCAGATTGCTTGTAAATTTCACTTGTACTTTGGTTTCAACTCATATATTTCTTAAATTATGACAACTAAATGCCAATATTGGAGCAAAAAAATTTCAAAAAAAAACTTCCACAAGATCTATAATAGAACAATAGATACATCGAAGGTAATTAGTTTTAGAATTAGATTTATTTATTAAAATTAAACATATATATTAACATGTATATATTATCAAAATATTTATATATATATATATATATATATATATATATATTTCTAATCATCTTTATATATTGATCTAAATCTAAGCCATCTAAGTTATTAAGATTAATATTTAGATCTAGATTTTTACAATTAGGACACTAAATAACTTGTCTTGTACTTTATTACAACTATATAGTATATGTTCTTTCATAACTTATAAAGATAGACTAGATTCATTTATTGCCAATAGAGTGGCCAAGTCCTATTTTGTGGATTGAACATTTATTGCTTTTGAAGTCTACAAGGTAGTTGGTATGATGTGACATAATGAATAGTATTACTTTTTTTAAATACACTTATTACATATATTATTTTCTACTTTTAAAAGTCTATATAATTTCTTGTTGATATTATATTGAATTAATAAACCATGTAATGTTAGAAGGACTATAGGATGTTTTTCATATATTAATATTATTAAAGCTAAATTATGTAGGATGTTGTGATCTACTAAGATTTATTATGCATTTGTAAAAATATTTGTTAATATATTTATATCTAATAATGACTTTTTTGTGATATAATTTGGTGGTCTTAGTTGTTTTAAGAGATTTAGGTATAATTTTTGAATGCCTTCTAACAATATAAAATTTATATATTTTATGGTGGTCTAATGATTAGGCTATGTGAATGTTCAAAAAGTTTTTTTTTTCTATCCCTACTTTTGTGTTGTTGACAATGTAGAACTTATTGAACTGATGCAAAGTTTTGATTTTTCTTTTTTTCACTCTCTTAACTCATCATTTCAAATTCTTGTCAAATAACCCATCTTCAATTGCAACTTGTAAAGAAAAACACCATTCCAATTAAGATCAAAAAAAATTTCAATAAATATCTTCTATTTCATATATAAAAACAAGTCATTACATTATTTTTCTTTCATTCTATGTAAGCACAAGCAAGATAGCTTTTTTTATGCATATGGAGCAACATACAATCCAATTTTGCTTAATAACTCTTAGTTATTATATTGTTTGTTTGCCAAGACCTCCCTTCCCCTCCATCTTCTTATATTAGTTGAGAACCTATCTTGATATTAATCTATGTAGTATTTTAAAAACTTTCTACATCTTACAATAAGCGGCTCTTAAAAAGAGGCTACTTGTTTCTTGATTTTCCTAGGTATAAGTCAAAAAAATGAGTATTAACTTTTATTAGAATATGTAGAGAGTTGATTATATTAATTTTGCCAATTATCAATTATTTATAGAAGACAAAATATTATCTATGACCTTACTACCAAATAAATTATTTTGATGATCTTCCTATTATTGTGTTCTATTACAATTAATGTAATAATTTGAATTGTGTAGTGCTTTGATTTGATTTAAATTTTTCTTCTAAAGCATGGTTGGTGCACTTGAAAAGGACTTTAATGCTAAAATGCTTAGAGAGACATTAGAATTAGAATGTTGAGCATGTAAAAGAACTAGTATAAGTTTAGAAACTTCTATGATATCTTTTGTAGTATCTAATATTGTATTTTATCCAAATAGATTTAAATTTGTTCCATTCCTTCTCTCATTATCCCTCTTTGTGAAGATTCAAATATAAAACTTATAACTTTCATCTTATATAATAAAAGAATTTTATAGGGATAGTATAAGTAAACCTTGTTTTATTTGTGTAACTAAATCAATGTGGATTCTCTTAAGTTTCTTAGGAAGATGAGGCATCTAATGTATAATTTTTCTTTGGTTTTGCCATTGTATCTAATTTTTTTGTTCTTTCTATTTTTAATGTAATTAGATTTTTTAGTCCCTTGAATATTTGTAGTAGATATGCATCCTCTAATATTGCTGTTATTTTTACTTCTTGTGGTGAGAATATTCATCTTTGTAGACTCTTGAGGGTGTTTAAATCTTGGATTTAGTAGCTCAATTAAAACTTAATAATCTTTAATCCTATGGTTAATATCTAAATAATATTTGCATCTTATAAATAAAAAGCTATAATTAATTATAATGACTTTTTTATATTTTGGTAATAGAATTAATCATTCTAAAAGAAGACTTTTAATCTCTTCTAGTCTAAATGATAATACAAAAATAAGGATTTGTATTTATTATATTGTTAATATCTTCTTTTATTAATATTTTTAATTTTTTTCCATTATATTATTCACTATTCTAAATTCTTTTGTTAAATTTTAAAAGCCAATCTAAGTAATAATTTAACTTATTTCTAAGCATAAAAGAATGGAAAATTATTGGTTTTATTCTTGTATGGTGCAAATCTCAATTATTATATTTAAAGATTAATCTATTATATTTTTTTAAATAGATTTGGTGAAGTAGTCTTAATCAAGAATAATTTTTTTTTCAAAAGAGTGACCCATTTTGAAACTATGGCTTATTTTCTATTACAAGTTAAAAGACCACTACTACAAAGAAAAATTTGAAGATTTGCATTACAAATTCTAAAATTAATTAAAATTATTTAAGATTTTTTATTTTTTATTTGATTATTTTTAGATCAAGTTCAAAAATGTAATTTGAATGGCATAGAAATAAACTTCTAAAACTATATGTGAAGCCTACAAAAATCTCTTTGAAAAGATTGCATTAAGTGAGTCTATTGTTACTCCAATATCTTTGGTTGTATTTTTAGTAGAATAGATCCCCTTGTCACTATTATCCTTACATATTCTACTCTCTAGGAAATCAACCTCTATCATTTCTATGTCTTATTTATATGTTATTTGAGTTCATTGTGTGATAGCAAATTATAATTATAATATGTGAATTTGAACAAATTCTTAGTTCAAAATGATCCTCTTCTATCCCAAATCACACTTAGTATTTATTCAAACTAATCTAAAAAAAATCTAATTCACAACTTCATTGGTGATTCTAGTTTAATAAAGATAATTATAAAGCTTCAATAATCAATTATAAATCTAATTGCAATGTGTAGAACAAAGTAAACTAAGATTTGTAAAGTAATGATATGCACATAAAAGCACAACCATATCTATCAAATTTTTATGCATAGTCATATATTAGCCATATTGCACTAAATATTAATATATTTATTTACCTTTGCAAATCTACTTTTATATTAATTCAATTTCAATTCAATCCATCTCATATTTGTTTGTTTTTAATTATTTACAAAATATAATTTTAAAGTGTCATATCTATAAAATAAATAATAATAATAATAATCTCTATACACATATACATTTAATTATACATACACTTTGAAAGCCCATAAAGAAAATGCATGATTTACTCCAAGAATTTGCCACCCCCATTGTTACAACATCCTCAAAATGAAACAAAGCAGCATTCTCATCCAAACTCAATGCAAGTCCCAATATGGGTCCCAATTCAGGTCTCAAAACAGGGCCAAATTACGTCTCAATTCAGGTCTCCAAAAAATCCCAGTACAAGTCCTGAACAAAAATCCAGGTCTCTATACGAGATCCTCAAATACGACACAGGCCCCAAAGGCGCGCAAAACATGGGAGCGGAACTCCCAGTTCTCAAAACCGCGCGATCGGGGACGAATTACCGACCGGCGAGTGTGGCGAGCGGCGGAGATTGTGAAAGCAGCGGGAGAAGATTCCATGACGAGAGGAAAGGAGAGGAGAAGGGAGAAGATGGAGATGGAGCTCGCAGGAGGAGGAGGAGGAAGAGAGTGTTGCATTGTGGAATGGCCCGGATAGCCAACGATTGGTGAGCGAGAGCCAGCCCCACACCGGATGTCCCAGATAAGGCGACTCTAGCTCCCCGTTCTAGCCCCCACCCCCGCTCCCTCCCTCGCGGATAAGCCCCCCGCCTGCGCCGCTCCAGCCACCCTCCTCCCCTTCCCCCTTCCCTGTATGCCCCTGTAAAAGTGTCCCCGCATTGGATACCACCTTTCATCGCAACCGTGTCGTTCGATTGCGCAATTGTCGTGGCAGCCATGGCCTGCACTACTGCTGCTGCGTCCAGTGTCTCCACCCCGCGCCTGGGTGCCGTGTCGGGAGTCAAGACCAGCGCTGGAGCTACACGCTCCGTGCAATTGACGTCTGCCTTCCATGGCCAAAGCGTGGCCAGTGTGAGCCACGTCGCGGCGTTGAAGGCTGCGGTGACGTCGAAGAGCAGTGGCCGAAGGGCTGTGGTGGTTTGCAAAGCTGCTGATGGACAGACGGTGGTCATCGGACTGGCTGCGGACTCCGGGTGCGGGAAGTCTACGTTCATGCGGAGGTTGACGTCCGTATTCGGAGGCGCTGCGACGCCCCCGAGGGGTGGCAACCCTGACTCCAACACGCTGATTAGTGACACCACCACCGTGATTTGCCTGGACGACTACCACTCCCTCGACAGGTATGGTCGCAAGGAGAAGGCTGTGACCGCGTTGGACCCCAGGGCGAACAACTTTGATCTCATGTACGAGCAGGTGAAGGCCTTGAAGGAGGGCAAGTCGGTCGAGAAGCCGATTTACAATCACGTGACCGGTTTGTTAGATGCCCCCGAAACCATTCACCCCCCTAAGATTCTCGTCATCGAGGGTCTGCACCCAATGTAAGCTTCTTGCTGCTCTTGTGACGCAATTGGCCACAATGCTAAGTGCGCTCTTCCGGTTTCTGCTGTAGTTTAGTGGTTAATTCACTCGTGGAGCAATTCCATTTTTTGAATGTTGATTTCTACATTGGATGATGTTGTCAATGCTTGTCGGAGTTGCGGTATGCAACCCAGAGGTACGGATTAGTGCAGTATTCGTTGTCCAGGCACATCTCTAACGAAACGTTGTCGCCAGATGGCTAGACTCGGCTATGGAGAGGTTGAGTTTGGATTGTCTCTCTGATTTTGTAGGGTACATCTTCCTGTACTTCTTCTGATAAGTCAATTGCAGGAAGACGAGAAAATTCTTGTGATAATGGCGAGAGTATCGAGTTTAGCTTTACCGTGTAGAATGTAGATCGAAATTTGAACCATGGACACGAATTCGTCACGGCGTTACTATCCAGGCCATGTACGGTGAAGGAAGCGAAATGTGCATTTTGTAGCTTGCTCAGAGGTAACAAGATGATTCACATTCGATCAATAAGTTCTAGACTCCACAATCTCTGACTGCGATGTTCCAATGTGCAGGTACGACGAGCGTGTCAGGGAATTGTTGGACTTTAGCATTTACCTAGACATCAGCGACGATGTCAAGTTCGCTTGGAAGATCCAGGTTGATGCACTCTCCCTTTCTCCGCTCACAAATTACATCAGTCACACACTTGTCACCGGACGTGTTCAACTCACTCCACTCCCCCTACGAGAATCATCAATGATCTCAGAAATAATATCACTGTAGATTGCATTAATCAAACTGCTCTGCACCATGGCCTGTGAGCCAGGCAGTGGACCTTTGAATGTGGAACTGACACATCGTATTCCTCCTGCAGCGTGATATGGCAGAAAGAGGTCACAGCCTCGAGAGCATCAAGGCAAGTATTGCGTCTCGCAAGCCTGATTTCGATGCTTACATTGGTAAGCTCTCTGTCCCTTGTTTTGATCTTGCGGCGCAAGTTCGAGAGTACTGTGCATACTTTGAACTCCCGTGAGTATTCAGAATAGTAATTATGGGATTGGAATTGTGAACAGATCCCCAGAAGCAGTATGCCGACGTGGTGATTCAGGTCCTGCCCACACAGCTCATCCCCGATGACAACGAAGGCAAGGTCCTCAGGGTGCGTATGGTAATGAAGGAAGGCGTGACTTTCTTCGAGCCCGTCTACCTTTTCGACGAGGGCTCAACGATTTCCTGGATTCCCTGCGGCCGCAAGCTCACCTGCTCATACCCTGGCATCAAGTTCTTTTACGGCCCAGACACCTACTATGGCAACGAGGTCTCCATCTTGGAGATGGACGGCCAGTTCGACAAGCTCGACGAGCTCATATATGTGGAGTCACACTTGAGCAACATCTCTACCAAGTTTTACGGTGAGATCACCCAGCAGATGTTAAAACACGCAGATTTCCCCGGTAGCAACAACGGTACCGGATTGTTCCAAACTATCTGCGGTCTCAAGATCAGGGGAGTGTACGAGAGGATCCTCGCAAACCAGAAAAATGCTGTCTCATTGGAAGGCGCCAAGGCTTAGGATCCGTAACATGACCGCAACTGTATCATGGAAGAATTCATTGTTAGGGTTACTGTAGATTCAGATTGTTTACGAACTCTTTCTAGATCAATCGCAAACCTGGTTAGCTCGGTGAGGTTGAGGTTAGTTTTCAAGTTTTGTATCTTTCTATTCGTTGACTAGTCCCCTGAGCAGAGCGTCGATGATCTATCGATTGATCTCTGCCTGTGCAGGTGTATACAAAACCAAGTTTTCCTCTGCTGAATTAATTTCTTGTAAAATGCGCACTTGCGTTTGTTAATTTTGTTTTTCTTTGTTCTTACCTGCCATGTTATATGCGTCGAAAACGACTAGCAGATGAAAAAGTTACAATCCTCGTGGACAGTAGCATTGATATTTTTTGACCGAATGTTAATTGAGTACGAAAATTCTCTTCTCCATATCGTAAAATAATCGCCTATAAATATCTCTCGTTACATGCATCACAAATGCAGACACATTACATTATCCAAGTTGTCGCCGTTACCGTAAAACGCTCATCGATAATCTTACTTTTAGCAGACACGCAAACTGATGTACATTGCATATATTTACTTATAATAAGTAGCCACTTCGTAAAAAGTGAAAACATAGAATTTCTGTTAGTTAAAAGATACAAGAACAGTGGAATAACAACAGAAATGTCAACAAGAAATATGTCGGTGTTTACAATACACTAATGCAGGAAACATTCGTGAAAGAGAGCGTCGAGTAGAATGTATCCTGTCAGAAGGTGGAGCTCAAAACCGCATGAGATAGACCCTGAAGTTGCCCGGAGGCGACCTCCACCTCCTGGTTGGATGGATTCTAGCCCTGGCTGTGAATGAGAATGGCATGGTCCTAGGCTCTCGGTGAAGCTGCTACGTTCCCACTGCCTTGTGTTATATGTTTTTCTCCAGTCGCCGATAAGCACTCAGACAGCAACGGCACCGCCACATCCTCGTCAAACAGGATAGATGGTTATAAAATATACATGATTGCCGTTCGGTGCACACTTTCACCTCGTGTCGACAGTTGTTAAATAAGTAGGGGTCAGAAGAGCGCTCTCACATTACCAGCTCCCATTTGTGCGGAAAACGGCAAACTAATCTATACTGAGATGCTAGTGGTCCCGACGCTCAACAGCAAGAATGATAACGTAACATGTCATGCACCTCTCGTTCGTAGCTTGACCTAACTGAGCAACTTTGGCCGTTTGTACGTAATTTGGTAATTTGCAGCAGTATAGTTGACATGCAGTATATTAAGAGACGCCAAATCATCATCTACAGTGCACTATTTAGGGTTGTAAAGCTTCAGGATCAGCACACATGTTCCAGAAACATAGACAAGTGCAAAAAAAAAAAATCAAATTTCGGAATTGCACATCGTGGTGGTCGTAATCCGTAATATATTCTTAACCAATCTCTAAACGGCATCCTATCCAATAAAAGGAGCTCTTACATTCGATCAGTAATGGCATATAGCGTGTTTTGCTAAACGTGTTACAAGCAACTCTCTCTAGAAAGTCGAATGTACGAACTTTTCACTATTCCGAACACCTTGAGTGCTCTCAAAGATTCTGAGCTTGGTTGGTACTTCTGTAAACAACGTGACGCAGACGTCCAACTCGTCAATATCAATTAGCTTGGATGTGCTAAGACGCGGCGGCAGAATTCTCGTGTAGCAACACATACTCCCGGCTGCATGTTTCAACTTCAAAGTTAGACATTGGCAAGTGTTGAACTCTTCAACTGGTTCCTTGTATAAACCTGTGCAATGTTCCAAAGCTATTACCTTCAATATCGAAGTTGGTTAACGTACTAGAATTACTGACCTGCTGTTTCCAAATTTTAAAGTATCCTTCTCCCGGAGTTCGTAGTATCGTTGAGATTCAATGCGAGTATTCTGCAGACGAATACATCATCCCAATTTATGAGGCATTCATAAAATTTATCCAAAAAATCACGACAGATAAACTATCTGAATTGTAAACGCTAACACATCCAATAGCGCTCTGTCAGACAGCTGAAAACTTTTCTTACATTCAAATGAGTTCCGTTTGTGCTTCCTAGATCCATGATGTAAGGCCTGTGAATACATGAAGCAATCATAATCAGCATTCAGAAGGCTTGTCAGAGTTAAAAGCAGAGGCACCTTAAACCAAATAAGTAAAATAATTGCAAGGAAAAAACAGGAAAATAAGAAAACAAGAAAGAGAAAAAAGAAAAACAGAAAAAAGACAGGAAGTGGGAGGAGGAGACTCAATACATACTGCCGCACGGAAAACCAGGCAGACTAGGTACACCTGATTCAATATGAAGCATAATAGTTGACCTCACTGTTCAACCCCAGCTCTTACAGTAGCAACGACAAAAACGTGGTGTAGAAGAATCTACATTTACAAGTAACGAATAAGCTAGTCTAATTATAACTCTACTGACTTATACCACCCCGCACTAGTAAAGAATGGACCCGGGCTAGTCTCTTTCACACGCAATTGTCATGAATCCAATTAACTATCCAAAGCACAGGGCATGCATAAAATTCAAAGCTGTGACTACCCAGATGAATGTAAGCAACTTGTGCAGAAAGTAAAACTGAAGGAAATCAAACCCAACTTATTTTAGTGATCCACTTGGTTAAACGCACTACAGAATTTCGATCTCTTTGACCAAGAAAACAGAAACCACAAAGTGTCTTACCTCACTTTACTCTCCATCATACCGTCGGGGCCCTCTATCTCAGTCAACCTATATCCAAGCCCGAGAAATCAAATAATCAGGGGACATCTTCATCTCTGAAATCCACATTCAGGATACGTATTCAGCGGCTTGCAATACATCTAACCGAACATGGAAAATACAAAAAAGTAATACAAATTCTAGAGCAAGAGAGTAGACAAACATATCGCATAAGAAACTTAATTTGGATGCCAAATATTGAGTTTAATTTGGATGTTAACGGTGAATTTCGTTGTACAGAAATACAAGTGACCGGCCGCAATGTGGCTACCGAAGTAAGATATGGAGCTTTGGAACGATGACACAAATTCAGTCGCGACTCTACGCACGTATTTCGATCATTAAATATGCAGCCGAAAATCACTTATATGCTGCACTTTACTACTGGGCAACAGACTACTTGAAGAGTTACCCAATAGGGCACGTACATAGAAAAACCTAACCTAACACATTCGCCGAGATTACATAAGATAAAACTGAAATAATAAGCAACACTCAGAATATTCATAGTACTCAAATGTACGTAAATGCTGGAGAAAAGCACAAGATTAGGAACCGTGTGGAGGCTTGTACCGGTACTGAATCACAGCATGTTGCTTGCTGCACGAAGGATGATCCGTGGGTACATCTGCTACTTTGCGTTCTCTTCCAAACAAGTAACAGGTTTGACGATGTATGTATAGAGGCTCTGCATGAGGTTCAGTTTCTTCATCAGTGTTCGAATGATCCATTGAATTTTCTTAACCTTGCAGTAAGCCAGGAACAGAGCAGAAACCAGAAGTAAAGGCCTGGTTAATAATAATTCCATCGTGAAAGCTTGTCTTTCTAAGTACTTCAAGTAAGATACATTGTTGGAAAACATACCATTCAGAGGCTCTCCGTCCTTAAAAACATACAACCGCCACCTCATGGAAGGCTTACGCGCTTCTGGAGGCTCCACAAATGCTAGTGTCACACCTGCCAAGACCACAGAATTGGCGGAACAGATAGTATTGAGTCGTACATACACGTTTGTTAGAGTGGATAGCAGAGAAGAACCAAAAAACCTTTCTAAAGCTCCAGAGTCTAATATGCAAAAAGCAGCATTGATACTCAAGAGATCCAATATGCTTAAGTGCAAAACCAAAGGAGTTGAATTTCCTTTATACCAAGAAACACACGTCTCACCTCGCACTTTATTCGTCTCCGCGGCAAGCTTTCCTGAGTACTCAAACGTGGGCTGGGCCTGCACCAACCAGCACGTCAATAAACTGGACAGTAAGCTATTGAAACATACAAAGAAATATCGCTAGTCAGCACTGATATAGCTCCGGACAAGTTCTTTGCGGAACTTCCCTCGATATTCCAAGCAGTCTGACAAATTTCAAAAAATATCCAGTGGAAGTAAGCATGTGACAGGCTTTTCATACGCCAATAGGAAACTTTCCTAGAGAGCCAAGCCTAGAACCAGCTTTTCTAAAGAATAATAGCCCCTTTTCGTCTTCTACACAGTAATTGTCAGATCTACCTTGAGGAACCAGAAAGCTAAATTCGTGTCAGGTGTTTACTATGTTATCGACACAAAGGGTTTAAAAATAAATTAAATAAATAAATAAATAACTTCAATCGTGCAGCGGCGACATTTCCTAGATCAAAAATTTGCATGAAAGGTTTTTAGAAATAAAATAAAACAACCTTCTCCTTCTCTTTAGCTTCCAAGGCAGCTTTCGCGGCTTCCATTTTGCTGACCACGTCATCAACACTGTCAACATTCCGTAATTAAGACGTAGTTCAGTCCACATCCACCACAGTCCCTCACAGTAGATGCGAAAATTATTTGCAAGTAAAGAGAGTATGTCAAATAAATTTTGAACTCAAGATAACATGCCCATGACATCTACCAGAGAATTATGAGTTGCAACGGCATTAATATTATGCAGAATCATACCTTGGCTCGTTTCCTGCGACGTTCGTGCCGCCCTACATTAACCCAAACACAAATACTATCAAAAAATGGGTCTGCAAAGATCAAGATAGAAGGCAATACCCTATTTTCGTCAAAACTATTTTGACATTTTTTTCTTAAATTTCGTAAATTAAACCTAAACGTTTGCTTTGCAATAGTTCATCATGACGTCATTATAGCAAGGCTATCGATCGTGCATAGCGATAAAAATATACCATCAGGACATAGTTTCCAAGGGCACATTCGAAGACATATACTACCTAAAGAACGTCCAGCATTTCCCTAAAACTCTCAGTTTACGCAATGTCGAATGTACTTAAACAGTTTGAAGGTTAGGCATCAACTTGCTCTACCAAAGCCATCCTTAATTAAGAGGAACAAGGCTAGTTACAGTAGTTCTTGCTAAGAAATGTGAGAGAACGAGACTAGAAAGGAGTGGATTTCACCAGACACCTCATTCGCAGCAGCGTCTTTTTCTTGACGTGGGCTTTTCGTGGTATCCCGAACAGAATCAGTCATTCTTGCAGTCCGACTCCCTTTATCCGCCTTAAGCTCATGTCTTGGCGACCTCGACCTCGACCTTGAACGCTTTGCGGGCCTCGTCTCTGGTTCATCATACCGTTCTCTGTGGTGGTGCATCCCAACATGGCCGCGGTCCCTGCCCCCTCTCTCGTGCTCACCCCTATCTCTGTCCCTACTAACTGCTCGCAATTTCTCCCGCTCTCTCTCGTCATCTCTGCTCACTCCTTTCTCCCTTCCTCTTTCTCTTTCTCTTTCCCTGTCGCTACCCTTATCGTGGATCCGAGCTCTATCCCGGTCCCTATCCCTATACCTATCCCTCTCTCCACCCCTCTCCCTATCTCTCTCTCCCTCATAGTCCCGCCCTCTCCCTCTTTCATAATCTCTATCGTGTCGGCTTCGAGACATAGAAAAACCCCGCGGCCCTACTCGCCAATACCACACTCTCAACAACCCACAGTGGACGCAAAACAGACGCTCAAAATTTCCAGAGCGAACACCGACACGATTCTTCAACTGCCGTGAAGGAAAACCAATTCAACTCTGCGTGAAATAGCAATGCACCAAGCGCACCAAATCAGGGTTGGCGATAAGCTGCAGTGTCAAATCAATCCGCACCAAAGTGAAACCGAACTTGGACCAGCTGCCGAGAGACAGAGAGAGAGTGCGAGGGAGACTCACCACATAAAAGCCAGCTCGTGTTCACACAGAACTCGCGGGAACCTGTTAGGGTTTCCACGGGGGCACTTCACTGGAGTGAAGACCACCGTTGGAAGGAAACTTCCCTGCGCTTGACCGGCAATTGCCGGTCGTCGCAGAAATAACTGTAAGCCTCTATTCCACATTCAATTTCGTTCTTTTTTTCTTCTGTGAGATAATTGTTGTTATTAGAGATAATTGCGTGAAGTGACGTGGGTTATCTGGAATGTATTTGAGTGAAAGCCTCTTGATGCCTAAGTAATTGTAAAAATATAAGTATAGACCTTTGAGGGATTCTCAAGGTTAATAGAGTTGTAAATATGAATTGAATATTATTAGGTGAGAGGGTTGCATTACTTAATTGAATCTCAAGAATTAGATTAGATTTTGATTTTCTTTTTAAAGTTTATTTTATTTTTGTTGCAAAATAAATAAAATTAGAATTTGTTTTACGAAATAATAATAATAATAATAAAGTAGAAAAGCATTAGTAAGTGATTGTTCATGTCAACATTTGTAAGTACATCATTTAATGTGATGCAGTGAGTACTGTGAAAACATACTGTATATATCAATATTAAACCAACTTGTTTAGAAAAACCCTTAAAGAATACAATTATTTTTCAAAAAATTCAAGAAAGCTTAGGTACTAGGTTTTCAAATTCTCAAAAATAAGTTGTTGACTATTTGTATAGAAATAGTTGTTTTTAAAACATTTACTTTAATATAACATATTATAATATTCATACATCATATGGCAATATGATGTTGAATATAACTTTAAAAATATGATGTTGAATATAACTTTAAAAATAAAATCAAAATTATCTTTAAAAATAATATCAAAATATATCATTTATTTAAAGATAAATTTTATTTTAAATCTCATAGCTTTGAAAATATTAATAATATTTTATAAAAATATTCAATTTGGTATTTATTATCATTTTTATTATTATATCCTAATAAGTATTAACATAAAAATAAAATAATAATATTCCAATAATATAAAAAAAGAAAGTCTTTATATTATTTGCATTATAAGACAAACTTTCAAAACTTGCACAGACTACCCAAATACACAAGAAGCAAACTTTAGTAATGTTCCCTTCACAAGTTTTTATAACCTAAAGAGATTTCAAATTTCAAAGTAAGTATCATTAATTAAAATTCAATGTCAAAATGTAAATAAATGAAATTTATCTAGATTAAAAAAATCGAATAAAGTAAAATTAAAATCTATCTAATGGATTAGTTTACCATAATAACAACTCTTGCAAATTTTTCTCTTCAAATAAGAACAAAAGGTACATTGCATTAAACCAGCAAAAAATGGAGATGTTGAAGAGAAAAACAATTCATATAATTCCATTTAATCTTCCACTTTGGAAACATCTCCCACATAGAAATTTTAAGACATCTTATATAAACTTACCACTATCAGTTTGAAAGTATTTTTTACAAATTCTATGAAAATTCTTGCATCTACTCTCTCCAATTTAAAACGTCACCTTTGAACTCAAGTATATACCATAGATGATAAACACACAAACATAATTTTGACCACTAAGAAATAGAAAGACTTGTTTATGTTTGTTGTTAATATTTGTTCGTTTTTGCTGCTTGTCTCGCATGTAAAACCCATCCTGAACTGGTGGCGACCGAGTGCTTCACCCCCCCCTCAAAAGCTTCAGTCAATCACTTGCCCATTGTTGGTACCACCAGCAATTGAATTCCCTTTCTGGCGTTTGGAAATTCCACAGACAACTTCAATTCTGATGTCAATGTATTGTGCAACTGCGAGACACGTCAATATGGGCAATTACATTGCATGCTAAACAGACCTTATGCATGCCAACGATACTAAAGGCTCACCACAAGAGTCTAGTCACAACCACCGAATAAAATGGGTCCATGTCAGACAATAACTCTCCAGAACTCAACAATTCAAGAATCGATGCAGGTGAGAAAATGGATAAGCCACTTAAGGATCTGTTGTTTTCAGTAATAACTAGAAGTGGTATGTTACAGTTGTTACTCGCATAGTCAACATAATGGAAAGAAATTAAGAGATGGAGGCGTTTGGACATGTGATTTGTGTCAACCACGACCGTGAAGAACATCAGGAGTCTTAATACCCCGAGGAAATGGAAGCTCCACGCGCTCCTTAACTACGCACTTGACAATTCCATCGTCTTCTATCCGCTTGTAACCTGCTGGACACTCAAAAATTGGCATCGGCTTTGGCCTGAGCTCTACCTTCGGATCTGATCTTGACTCCACCTTCGACGGTGGCGTTTGTGGGGGCTCTTGCAACTGTGGCGCTGAGGGAGATTTGGGCTCTATTTCACTCGGTTTCTGAGACTTTCTACCACTCGGAGATTTGAGGTTGAGCTCGGAAACTACCAAAAAAGCTACAGCAGATACTACCACTAATAACGTTTTCCTTGTGCAACGGAACATGCCGCTGAAAAGCCTAGAGAATCCGCTAGATGATGGACTAGTTTCTTCGTCTATATGCACCTCAGCGCCGTTTGTAGTGACTTTTTCAGGACCTCCTTCGATGGCCAAATCACCGCCCACATCAGTGTGCATCTCAGTGCCTCTCTCAACCTTTGCAGCTTCCGAATCAGATACTGCTTCATCTACAAGAAAGAGGCTGTCATTGAAATACAATCGATCATCCAATTGCTTGAAGAGATTGGGTTTCTCTGCCTTCAGTGATCGGAATACAGGAGATTCGCTGTAAACGGAGGGGGAGATGGGATTTAGGTAGGGTGGCAGGGGAAGATCATCCGTCTTTTTCACTGGTTCCCCTGCAAATGTCATAGCTTCCTCAACCACCTGCATTTCCCGGCCATCGTGCTCTTTCAATCGTTGCAACAAGATTCTTCTGCTTTCTTCAAGCTTTGCAAGAACTGCGTCCTTCCGGATCCGCTGTTGCTGTTGTATAGACTGGGTATTGACACATGAGGAGAAATCACCATCAACACATGTGACAGAAATTTGGGCAGAAATTGAGCGTATTCTCATTCCAACTTATAATTCAACAGCAAAGTGCTTATATACCACGAATGTGTCAATCCAATAGAAAACCCAATCGTCCTTGCTGGTACAAGGTTAAACAGATGGACACTAAAAACCCTCTTCAAAACCCTTTTCAATGGAAAAAAAACTGTAGAGAAGGATTCCCAAGCAGATAATTCCAATTATATTTCTGAATTGCAAACTCCAGACGAGATGAAACTAATGGAATGTTGCTAGAACGACATGCGACACGACAAAACAGTAGCGTGATCGAGCTTCAAGGAGCCAGACATGCACTTCGAAAATCTCTTAAGTACAGAGGAGCAAGAAAAGCTGCGGAGAAACAGCTCCGGGGCAGCAAAACTGTCATCAACTTCATTTCTAGGACACTGAATCTCGGACGGCATTTCAGTGTATTGGTCTTTCCTGCTCCTACAAATGCACTGAGAAGATGCAGACAAATGATTGCAGAAACTCAAAAAGTTTCAGTACAATGGAAGTGCAGGTCTCAAAACGAAATCTAACCACTGCGTATACCAACTCTGAACTGGAAACATACCAACCCTGGATTGCCACAACTCAGTTGTAGGTAAGCCCAATGTAGAATTTAAGTTCTTTTTCTACGACCACAACCAAATCCCCTAGGAAACAAACGTTGCAAAATAGAATAATGTAAAATAACAGAGGAGATATGTAGGCACCTGTAGTGACTCCAGCTGCGTTTCCAGCGCCTCTAGCGCCTCCCGAATGCCTTTCAAGCTGCGCATCTCGTCCTCGTGCGAATTCCCCCGCGCTTCTGCGTCCTCGTCGTCGTACTCCTCGCCATCATCTCCAAAACTATGCAGTAACCACTTCCCTGAATGACGCGACTTGCTCACTCTCTCTATGGCGTCACAAATACTGGCATGCAGCTCACTGGCTCTCGTCATCACCACCCGTATGTCATCGGGTTCCATCGCCACAAGATCTCTAACGCCACCAAATTCTCCACGACAACGAAAACATAAATAAACAAAAAAATTCCGAGCTTCACCCAGCACCAACTCCGCCTTACTCACAGAACTCCAAAGCACCGCTAATTCCAGAGCCGCTCCATCTTTCACCGAGTCCGCATCTGGGTCGATTTCATCGCAGCTTTGGATTCCCACCACGCCCCAGATCTACAGCCGGCGATTGTCCGTAGCTTGCGACCTTGCGTGTAATTGCACCAGCACGCACTGATGGTCGCATAACCAGCGAGATTATAGGAAAGACCTAGAAGTTTAAGTAGAGATTAAACAGATAGAAAAATGCCAGAAGGATTACAGTTGATGCTGGATGGCGAGTGCTTATTGACGTTGTTGAACAGATACTCTGTCTATCCCTTCCCATTCTCACGAGTCCTTTTTCTTTCGGCATCGTTGTTATGTCTCTCACATTCCTTCATCATCGCCATCACTTTTCATGTGTCAGTGCCAGCTTGTGCCGTTAAGCACATATGAGGTCTCCGAGATTTCCACATTCGTCAAGGCCTCCGCGTGGCATCGCGACCAATCTGATTTTTTAGGGTTGATTTGTAGGCACTGAACTCACCCTCAAATGTTTCATCGGAAGTTAGGGTTATGCTTATGATAAACTCATGCAATAAAAAACATACTAAATGGCTTCAACTTATCAAGGAATCGAATGTGAAATCTACAATCTCAGTGACTTAGCTTGAACTCTCCGGGCCAGTCAAAGTAAAATGAAACCCTAACTCCACGGAGATGAGCAAAGCATGAATTTCACTGAGCTTTGAATCCGGGGTTTCGGAGGGAAATTTGCCACGTCGGCCGGGTCCCGGGACCCATCCGCAACTGGGAGTCGCGGGCCGGTACAGTCAGCGTTATAGCCGACCCAGGGTTTCGTTGGGTGGTATCAACCAGCTTCAAGTTGTGGGGTTCCTGCGCTGCTGAGGATGTGAACACAATTAGCCGCGCAGAGTCAGGGTTTTGGTTTGGCAGGGAGTTCTCTCTAATCTCAGTGCAGCAGAGGAGGAGGGGTTAGGAGGAAGAAGGAGTAGGAGGAGGACGCAGAGGCGCTCCGGTTTCAGCAGCCATGGCTACGGCATCAGGTGCGTTTCGAATTGACGAGTTTCAGTGGAATTTTAGGTTCAGTTTTGGTGTTGCATGGGGAAAGAAGTTGGTTGGAGATTTGTGGTGTGTCCGAAGGTGGAATTCAGTTGCGCTGCAGTGTTAAGTGGTTTTCGATGTTGTGTTGATAGCCGCTTTCAAGAGCAGGGAGGATCATAGGAAGCAGTTGGAGTTGGAGGAGGCTCGTAAAGCGGGTCTTGCTCCTGCCGAGCTCGATGAGGATGGAAAGGAAATTAACCCTCATATTCCGCAGTATATGTCCTCTGCGCCTTGGTATCTCAATGCTGAGAGACCGGTAAGCGTCGTTTGCTCGCTGTTTTTTTTTTAAAATTTAATTTTAATATTATTTTTTTAAATTTTTTTACCCGAATTACTTCTTAGGTTTTTTTGAGGGCATGGGTGGCCTTGGGGTTATTGTCTTTCCCGAAGACCGACATGCAATTTTTATCATGTCATAATTAGGTTAAAGCATTTGTTAGTTAGCATTTGGGTTATTGATTGACGATTTCGGAGCATCTATTTTGTAGAGTTTGAAACATCAAAGGAAATGGAAATCGGATCCAAACTACACCAAGGATTGGTACGACCGCGGTAAGAAGGTCTTTCAGGCTGATAAGTTCCGCAAAGGAGCTTGCACCAAGTAAGTCCCTGTGAACGTGTCCAAGCTTTGTACAATTAAATTCAGTTTACTGGTGGTGGCTTTTAACGGTTTAGGGTTCGTTGCTTCTTACGAGGGTTTCGGCTTTCTCGACATTTTGGTTTTGTCTCCTTTATTTGTTTCCATATCAACCTATAATGTGAAACCTGATTTGCAGCTGTGGCGCTATGACACATGAGTCGAAAACTTGTATGGATCGACCACGCAAGATTGGTGCAAAGTTTACCAACAAATTCATCGCTCCAGATGAGAAGATCGAGATGTTTGAGTTGGATTATGATGGTAAGCGCGACAGGTGGAATGGTTACGATCCATCCACCTACAGTCGAGTGATAGATACTTACGAAATGCGGGATGAGGCTAGACGCAAGTTTCAGAAGGAGCAGCAGCTGAAGCGGCTTCAGCAGAAGAATAGCAATCCTGAAGCTGACCAAGGCAAGGACAGTGATGATGATGATGATGATGAAGACGAGGATAAAGATGGAGGAGAAGTTGATGAAGCGAAGGTTGATGAGAGTCAGCAAATGGACTTTGCTAAAGTTGAGAAGCGTGTGCGTACAACTGGAGGAGGTAGCACTGGAACTGTACGGTAAGTGTGACGGGTCAATATAGCAATCTCTTTGGTTGTGCCAGAAGTTCGTTTGTCTGGTGCAGTGTTGTGCTGCCTTGGTTACAGTTAATCGATTTCATTATCTGTCACAGAGTGTGGTAAATGGTAACTCTTTAGTAACCTTGGTTTTTGGCTTTCTTTGCTATGGACATGACCTTGTGCTGTCAGAGGCTACGAGGATTAGTGAAAGATTGTTTGTGGTGCTCCTAACATTCTCTATCGTGGTTCTTCGCAGTAACTTGCGAATTCGAGAAGATACTGCAAAGTATTTGCTCAATTTAGATGTTAACTCTGCGTACTACGATCCTAAAACTCGATCCATGCGTGAAGACCCACTTCCAGATAGCGATCCCAACGAAAAGTTCTATGAGGTATGCATGTGCGTGGTGTCTTTTTAGTGCTAAGTGCACTTGAAAAATAAATAAAAAAATAGAAAAATGTCTCACTGGTATTGATTAGAGAAATATTGCAGTAGACGTCTTTTAGGATTTGTTGTAGCATGTTGCAACCTTTTCCCTTCCAGTCTTTGTGGTTCAATGAGCAGTTTCTGTATGGCTATGTCTCATCCTATTTTGAAAGTTTGCCTTGCACATCTGGATACAAAGGATCTTATTCAAGAAACTGCTCCGTATGTGAAAACAGGGTGACAATTATAATAGGAATTCCGGCCAATCGAATGAGTTTAAGCAACTCAACATTCACGCTTGGGAAGCTTTCGAGAAGGGGCAAGACATTCATCTCCAGGCTGCACCCTCACAAGCAGAGCTGTTATACAGGGATTTCAAGGTTAAGAAGGACACTCTGAAGACGCAGACTAAGCAAGATATCATGAACAAGTATGGTGATGCAGCGTCGGCGGACAGACCCCCCATGGAATTACTGCTTGGTCAAACCGATAGGCAAGTGGAATATGATCAGGCAGGCCGAATCATTAAGGGGCAGGTAGGCTTCTCTTTTGTACTCACCTTGTGGCTGCTAGGAGATTATTTTAGTCACTGTTAATCTTCACAGCTCCTCATTTACAATTTGAGCCTTTGCAATGTATGGGTTCTTTGGGATGCCGTACATTACACTATTTGAATGCGGGTTCCTTTAGTTTCCTTTGTAGCTATCTTTGTATACCTTTAGGTACCTGCATTTCGACGTTTCCTTTGTGGCTCATTTTCTTAGCATTATTTCTACGTTTTTGTGCTTTATGATTGCTATTTGTTTGGCTGAATTTCAACCTATAATCATATCCTTCTTTTGGTTAGCTTTAGTTGATTTAATATTGCATCTAGGACTATTGTATGAATGTATGACTAAGAGGTTGCTAACTTTGACTCTTGGTTTTTTTATCATATCTATCACAGGAGAAGGCTGTGCCTAAGAGCAAGTATGAGGAGGATGTCTTCATCAACAATCACACAACTGTGTGGGGTTCGTGGTGGAAAGACCATCAATGGGGATATAAGTGTTGTAAACAGTTTACTAGAAACAGTTACTGCACAGGACAAGCTGGAATTGAGGCTGCTGAGGCTTCTGCTGAGCTGATGCGAGCTAACATAGAACGGAAGGAAGCTATCCAAGAAAAACCTGCTGAAAAAGTGGAAAAAAATCTAGCTAGTTGGGGTTCAGAAGTACCTGATGATTTGGTCCTTGATAAGAAGAAGCTGAAGGAAGCCTTGAAGAAGGTAAATGCATGGGTCCTTCATGTGCATTGATCATGCATGACTTATGAGACAGTTGTGGTTGTGGCGAATTGGCTGCTGTACACACGTATTGAACTCGTTGCTGTATGGACGAAAGCATTGAAAGCATTGAAAGCCTGAAGTAGGTTAAATTAGGAATAAATTACATTTGTATTGCTTTTACTAACAACTCGTGTCTTTGGTTCAGGAGGATGAGAGGTTACGCGAAGAAAAAGATGATAGGAAGCGCAAGTACAATGTAACTTACAGCAATGATGTAAGCTTTGCTTTAAAAAACTTTTTGTTGCTTTTTGTATTCCGCTAGTATAGTATCATATATGGTCATATTCTATCCACTACGAATTTGCACCCTCCTATGGATTATCGAACAGTTGTTTTCTGATTGTTTTGTAAATTCTAACCCACCATGTGTGTTTGGTGTTCCATTATGTTGATATCTTTTTCTCTTGAAGTTGTGAGTCTACTAGTGTTCAGGTGTTTGACGGTTGGATGAACTGAGAGTACGTATTGAGATTTTAAATTTGGTGTATGAATTTCTGCTACATCTGCTAACTGTCGAACCTGATCTGGAGCAGGTCACACAAGAGGAAATGGAAGCCTACAGGATGAAGAAGGTTCACCACGATGACCCGATGAAAGACTTCCTCTAGGAGTGGGCGCATATTGGGTGAAGATGGACTCAGCTTAACTTGCTTGTGCCCTTTCAGATTAGACTAGTTTTGCATAATTGCTGATCATTCTTTATTGTATAGTCTAGTCTTTTGACGAGGTTAAAGAAAATGGTCGGCTAATTGCTGTGTCAGCTATGTACCATATTTACTTCAAGATATTTCTTCTTGCCCTCTTGGTTTTTGGATACCCCATACGTGCTCATCAACAAATTTTTCTTAATGAATTTCCATGACTCACTTGTGGCTCTTCGTTTAACTCTTCAAGTTCTTTGTCTTGCTGTCTTACTTTATGTGCATGTGTGTAACGAAATTACAGGGAATGTCGTGGTACACTTCGTTCCGCAGAGGTTTTATTTTTGTCGAAAATTCTTGTTTAAACCAAAAACACATCTAAACTACAGTTTTCTTCAAGGATGTGTTATTACTTTATATATATATATTTGACACAAAACGGAGTATACCAGATGCTTCAGTTTGATTAGGAAAAAATACATAGCATCTTGGATCTTTACATCTTGAAAACAAGGCAGGAGCAGGAGACTTCCCATAATAAAATTGATTACAACAAATAAGTACGGAATAGGGAGGTAGAGTATATTATTTTTCTTGCGAATGCACTCAGAATTACTATTTTCGTTTATTTATTTAGTCAAGCTGACTAGATGTATGTAAAGATTAACATGTAGAATTTCCTTAAAATGTGATAATTTTATATTTAAGTTGAAGTCTTTACATCAATATATATTGCAATTTATCATGTATATATTTAATGTAAATTATAAAATTTTAATGTTTAATACATATGGTACATAGATGTATTGGATTTTTCATCGTATTATTAAAACTTTAACGAACTTATTGTTTGTTGATAGTTCAAAAAATTTTAAATTTTTTTTCTTATTATAGCATAGACAAACGATTTAATGTATATATATATATATATATATATATATAACTTTATAGTAAATACATATCAAAGATATTTATAATTCAAAAATAAACAAAGTTATTTCAGATTGCTTGATACATGTAAAAACATGGTATTGATGTGAAAATTGGTAAAAGTCCAACCAACACAATATATAAATATATATATATATATATGATGAAAGATACACAATTTGCTGTTTTAAATGTGAAAAGCTTTACAAGTAGCAAATTGGTTGTTAAATAATTTAGATAAACTTATTGTATTATTAAATAAATAAAAATAATTGTCTACAACTATTTTGAATTTAATTTTGATTGATAAATCAAGAAAATAAGTTTAATAAACAATATGATAATTTTGCTTCTTCTTACAAATAATTTTTTTGAGTGTAAGTTAGATAATAACGGAAGCACAACACATTATCTTCATGAATTCAAAGCCCTCATCAATGAACTTATTAGTTGTATGATACCGTATTTATATAAAATGCTAAAAATATGACCACGTTATTATGGTTTTTGATTTGCATGGGAGGTCTTACAACTTTCAATTGCATCTTGACAAATTCACTCTTTAATTGCCAACTATTGAGTTGAAATTGAAAGATGTTTTAGATTTAGCCTTGCAAGTGTTGTTATATGTTCACTTTTTTTTTTTTTTTTCATGCTTAAAAAGTTAAATGATAAGAATAATTTAAAAAATTATGTATCTAAATACACCGTTGGATAAAATGTTGTATAACATTAAAAATAATTAATGATAAAAAAGACTATTAAGCATTTTAAGTATGGCAAACTACAATGCAATGACAAAATCAATTGTTTAATATTGAAAAAGTAAGTGCATATTAAAATTCTTGATTGAAAACTAATATAAAATAAAGTTACATTATTTAATTTGATTCACTCCAAATGGATCAAGGATTCAAGGCATAATATTTGGAAGAATATGGATACTCTACAAAATTGCTTTAAATCTCTTTTAAAACCCTCAAAGATTGTGTTAGTAGCATCAAGAATGTTAGCTTTTGATAGAACATCAATATGCTTCTAAAGACCTTAAAAAAGAAAAAATTACTTCTTAGTATTATTTTTATAGAATTTAATATATATGTGCAAATACATATTCTATCTCTCTTTTTGTCTCTCACAACATTAATTTACAAATGGCTACATTCTTTTAAAGACAACTTAACAATTTTTTGGATGGTTTTTAATCTTTTTTTAATTAAAAATAAAGCCAATACCCTCATTGCCTTAGGTTTGGTTTTGGTTTTGGTTTTTTGTATGAAAAGTTTTTCTTTTCAAGTGTCTTAATATTGATAACTTTTAATTGATGTGACATTTGTTTTTTATACAATATAATTTTGCTTCTACAATTTGGTCAATTAAATCATAAAATAAAATATTAATATTCCATAAATCATATTAAAAACATAATACTACTAATTTATTATAAAGTATGTATATTATAAATTTTAAATGTGTTCATTATTTCATTTTAATTAAGGTAGTACTAGTCTAACCATGGTGGATCTTATTGTTTAATTAGTTGTAAATTTATAATTAATTAAGGTAGTTGTAAATTTACAACTAGGGTGGATCTTATTGTTTTATTAACTTGTTTTAATTGCAATCCAAGCTCTCTACCTTAAAATATAAAATAGCTTCAATTTCTTAAAGGTAATATTAAACCTATTCAAGTGTTAAATAATTTTTATTCTTCTTTAATTTTGTAAAATAAATATACCTAAAAAAATATTAAAATATTTTTAATTAATATTATATAAGCTAACAAAAATAACAAATAAATTAAAATGTTAAAAATTAAATAAAATATATATTAAAAAAATTAGAATTATAAAATTAAAATCATTATTTTATTTTTTTAAAAAAAATATTTAATTATTTTTTTGTCTTCAAACCTCTTAAAATTTAAGCTAATCTATGATCAACAAGTCTTTATATTTGACTTGAAAAAATACTTTTTAAACTAATGTAAATAATAAGTCAATTTTTTAAATAGATTTTAGAATTTAGATGAAATTTTCTTATATTATTTTGAGTCTATTTACAATAAATAGCACTTAATAGATTCTAATATAATAAATAGACAACAAACTATTACATTTAGTTTGTAGTTATTTTATATTTTTTAACTACAAAATATTTTAAAATATATTCTTACAATTCTACTTCTATCCTATTAAAAATATATTTTAAATTTACCTATTATTTAATTATTTTATTTGATACAATATTTTCTATTTTAGATTTATCATTATTATCTTTCTATAAAAAATGCTACTAATAGAAGTTTCTTGGACTTCTTACATGTCCATTTTATTTTTATTTTTAGTATTTTATCAATAGAAAATACTTTAATAGTTATTCTCTTAATGTTATTGGTATTGGTATTGGCTTATGTGTCTTTCTTGTTAAGAAAAAATAAATAACTTAAAAATGATTTTTCTATATAGTGGACATTTCTATAAATCTCATTAATAGTTACTTATTATCTCAAAAAAATTCTTACAAGTTTTAGCAAAAAAATGTCTTAAAATATAAAATTGTGTAATAGATGCATATAAAACTCTTTAAAATTATAGTCAAAGAAATCAATGTTAAACTAAAATATTTTAAATTTTTGTTTTAATAAGTTGATATAATAGAGACTTGGAAATTTTTGCTACTAGTATAGATAGTATAATTTGCATTAGATTCAATTGATAGATAGAATATATATATATATATATATATATATATCAATAAGGCATTTAAAATATAAATATATTTTTTAAATTAGTTTAATAAATTAATAAAATAGTATCTATGTTATTTTTTTAAAAAAATAAAAAAGGGACTATATTCTATTTTTTCATTGATAAAAAGTATGATAAAATAAAAAATAAAAAATAATGATGTAATAGAAGTTATTTGTTTAAAAGGATCTGCACCACCTTGACCACAATAGACTAAAAATTTTAGTAGAAATTAGTACTTAGAGAATAATGAAAAAAATTATACAGCTTGTTTTATTAAATGCTTTGAACTTCTCCAACAAAATTAATGAGAAAATCCACTTTATATATATATATACACATACACACACATTTTATTTGACCTTATTCTGTGCTCCAAGAATATTGCTGTCCAATCTTTGTGAATCCACAACAGCACCACTCACAAAATCCCAAAAGCATTCCCAAATATTAAATAAGTAATGAACAAACAATACCAAATAAAACAAAAACCATTCATACCATAAATTTTTAGTTTCATGAAATCTGTTTCTACTGTTGTATTCACTCTTACTACAACAGAAAGCTTTCGTACATGCGTTATACTATATATTCAAAACATGGCCTTCACAACAAGCTATAAGATCAGGCACTAGCTAAAGATGGGATGGGATGAAGATGAAGCTATTGCCTCTTCATATCAATATTTGAGTTCATTTTCGCCGATTCCGTCCATATAAAATCCATTACATAGTCCACTGAGACGGAGGAATCGTCGGATTCGAATTCGAAGATTGTTCCACAGGTGGGTTCTTCATCTTGGCCACGATGAGAGGCCAAGTAAGGGTGAGCCAAAGCATCATCGACTGCAAAGTGGGGCACAAAAAACAACCAGGAATCCTACTCAGAAACCACAATTACAGCATTTGCTTCTTGCAGTGAGAATAAAGCACACACGAGAGGTGCACCGCAAATTGCAGTGATCTACATCGGAGGCGCTGCATATGCTAGAGTGTTACAGTCAAGCTGGTGTGCTGTAGGAAACTGATTCAGAACTCACCGTTCAACAAGACTGTGACTAGCACAAACAATGCCAGTCATCAGGAATGGGTGGATTCAACTCTCTAGTTCAGAAGTTGCATCGCTGGAATGATATCTGAGATTCTTTTCGCTGGGTTGAAGACTAGCATCTTTTCGGCAAGATCGAGAGCAGTCGGGTCGATGCCTTCGAATTTTTCAGTGAAAGGAACGTGTGGTTTTCGAGGCAAACCCTCCTTCTCATATCGCCTGCAGTTCACGTCTCTTAGAAACTGGAGGTTGTCGTCGTCGGGAGTCCCGGGGAGCTGCCATTCAGAAAGAGAATTCAGAGGCCACGAGATGGGTCGTAAACTAGTGGAGGAGTAACGTTGCAAGTTCAGTTAAGATCGAACATGACAACCTCAACAGCAGTTGCGAAATAGATCTGCAGTGTAGATGTGCCAGGGTTGTGTTTAGATAGGTAGGGTTATTAGTGTGACTTAGTAATGCTACTTTTTGAACCAATCCCAACTTACTGAAAGCCATTGCAGCTGATAAGATAGGCTTGCAGATGCAGTGCAGAGAAAGTGGGATCCTCCACCAGGTCATTTTTAATTTCAGAGGTCAATATGTCCCATGAGAGTTTCATCAGAACCAATCAACACAATATCAGAACCACATTCGTAGAGTAATGTTTAAAGGATTCATTCCCAAGTTACCTCTCTTTCGCCGAGACAGAAGCGTCAGAAACAGCACAACCACAAGGCGTACCTCTATGATGAGGAGGATCTGGTGTACATAGTCATTGCCCTGTAATAATGGAGCTCCGAGGTATAACTCTAGTAAGATACATCCCACGGACCACACATCAACTGCAGTATCATATGTCGGG
This sequence comes from Physcomitrellopsis africana, assembly GCA_036785485.1. Taxonomy (NCBI): domain Eukaryota; kingdom Viridiplantae; phylum Streptophyta; class Bryopsida; order Funariales; family Funariaceae; genus Physcomitrellopsis; species Physcomitrellopsis africana. The sequence goes on along the minus strand of JAWRVF010000302.1, from coordinate 200,901 downwards.
CAACTAAATAGTAACTCTGGTGCTCTGTACCATCTTGTTACAACATACTCCGTCAAAGATTCTGCTTCAGTGCATTGGCGTGCCAAGCCAAAATCTGCAATTTTCAGTGAGCAATTGAAATTGACCAAAATATTGGCAGGTTTCAAGTCTCGGTGCAAGACCTTCGCTGTATGGATGTACTTCAACCCCCGCAAAATTTGACTGAGGAAATACTGCATCCAGGTTATACGTGTTAAAAACATCCCCTGCGTTAAATGGGGAATCTGGAGATCTCTTTACATTCTATAAAGACCACAAGGAATACTTTCAATCTTCAATTTCCAGTCTAACTCTGCATTGACCGGAGCAATTCAACGTGTGGCCACTGGTTCATGGTAGCAAATACAGACATATCCATGATCGATAACTCAGACCTCAAGTTATGCCTATTCTAGTCATTCGTGATTGGGCTTCTGTAGAACAGAGAAATCTATTCGAATTTTCGATCGTGCAGATTCCTATGGACAAGAGTGATTTCACATTGACTGAATAGGCGAATAGCAAGACCTCTCCTTTTATTTCTATGTTGGAAAACTAAAGCAAATCGAAAAACTTCGCTTTCATGTGAGTGCCTAGGTCACACAAGTTCACTGATATATACATTGGTACTTCTGAAAATACGGGTACGTTAGTCAACCTGAATGTGTTCATCCGACAGTTTCTCCTTTGATCCAATGATCAGTCCAAGATCAAGGTCCATACGCTCGTACACGACATATACATCTTTGAAATTCTCCCTAGTTGGAGGGCGAATGATGTCTTTTATGGCAATTACCTGCTCCAAAGTCGAGAAAGTCATTAAAATCATACGTCAAGTCAGAAAAAGGAACGTACACTGACCAATTGAAGATGACCAGAACATAAAACATAATGTTTATAGCCCCATGCTGCACTCATGCTCCCATCAAAAACATGCATGAGGAGAGAACTAAAAGATTGCATTATCCTCCCACGTCACTGCACATCATACATTCAGAATGTTCAGTTTCATCGTTCTGATTAGTACGTTCTCGTGATTCATATGCCTGAGAAGTTTAATTTCACGAATGGTCCGCTTCGCGTAATCTGGGTCGTTGACGCCATTCACAATCTTTTGACTGCTACCTTCTTACCCGTTGCTGAATTAATCATTGAACTGCACAAGCAAAAAAAAAAAAAAAAAAAAAAAAAATTGCTTAGTCTTCTCCACCGTAATGAGCATCATGAACCACTCGCTGGTTTCAGAAAGACGAGGAACCTCACCTTAAGAAAGAGTACCGACTTCAGAACAAATACAGAGATCGAAAGATCGATCCACTATTCACTTATTAACCACAACGAGAGATTGAATTATTCTCAGAGAAATATCAAGGAGAGCCTGCGCGTAGAAGGCATGAGGATTGAAGATAAGAAAGCCATCTTCCTTTGGAAGAATTTCTCACCACACTGGACGACAAGCTCCACATCCGAGCAGTTGAATTGGTGGTGTGTATCTACTGGAGACTTCAAAATCAAATCCTTCCTTAGTAAACTTGACAAACTGACCTCCATGGGTTGGAACTACTACAACATTCGGTTCTGCCTCTTTGTCACTACTACTCTGATCCATGTAGTCACGTCAATCCGAGATGAGCCTGACATATTTGCGACATTAATCATGTTAATGATTCAATGCTTTGAACAAGAAAGAAGCAAATCAGAGTTATTCACCAGCTAATGATTTTAAGCGAGCATAGCTTTCTAACTATTCACAAAGCACGACCTGAGAAGGAGGAAGAGAATATCTTAGAAGAAATCCTCTTCCCGAACACAATCATATAAGAATCAAATGAGCTTGAACTGACAGAAAATGAAACTCGCGAATCACCAAGCCAGGCCAAACAACTAGTCAGAATCGGCACAACCAATCGTATGAGAAGTAAATGGCAATTAGAAACTGAAATTCAACGAAACATGTGCGGGAACAGATTCAGCTTGTTGTAAGTAGCTGGTGATCGCTGTTGGACCCAACTTCCAGGTACAGCTACGCTTTGAGAATGACCAAAAAAACCGAGAGGATCAGCATCTTGGTCTCACCTGAGGATGTCCCCTGAGCACCACTGAATTCCGGACTTCAGTCGCAGTTGCAATTCAAGCACCCTGCAGCGATAACCTGAACAAATTTTCACACCTTAAGGTGGCCCAAACTCCATCTCTCGGTGGATTGGTAAGCAAAACTGACAGGCTGCAGGCTGCACCAGCAGCAACCTGCCCACACATCCACAAATCAGTACCCTACCCCAGATTAAACCTGTGTAGTAGGTGTTCATGCACATTGAGAGTTTGGGCAGTTTAGAACTTTTTGGTTTGATTGCTTACTTCAGAATCTTTGGCTTGACTCTATGATTAGATGGATGAATATCATCCCGTCCATCAAAAATTATCATTCGTAGTGTAGAGTTTAGGTGAAATCTTTGTTTTATATATTCATTCTTTTAGATTTAAGAATTTAGCTCCAATTATAGACTACAGATTGAGTGGCAAGTAAGGATTTTTAATGTAATTAAGGTTGGTAGTTTAAAACTTTATTCAAGTGCTAGAAATTTACTTTTTCTTTTAATTTTAACTCACATGCATTACACCATTTTGAGGTAATGTGTCTTCACTTGGACTTATCGTTTTTGAACTATTCTCATCACTCTTAAACTAACAAGATAAATAAGTGCATCAAATAACTTTACATTTGTCTAACTTTTTTTAATTATATAATTATTTACTGTAAATATTCATCATTTCTATCTCTTAATTTTTGAGTAGTTTTTCCCTAACTAACTGGTAGCCAAAAAAATAGAGTGACAAGAGTAATAAGAGTGATGAGTCCAAGTATAGATACACTATCGCAAAACAATAAAATACCATTGTGTATGGCAACAAGGTACTTAAATCAATGCACTAGTATTTGTCACCTGAATTTTATCTACAAACCTTCTCTATAACAAAGACCTTACTTATCACCCAGTTTAGAGTGGCTAACACTATCAATCAAAATCTAGAACTAAATAAGCAAAAAAGAGTTATACCTCCCATATTCAATCTAAATGTAATCCCATTCTTAATAGATGATGATCCACAGTTCTCCGGAGAACTGTGCCGCTTTCAAGATTCCGACCCACGCATACAATGGATCCCCGTACAAACAGCTATCAATTAAGTACAACGTCAGATACCAAGGCAAAAAATATGTTATTTATACACATGAGAATCATTTTATGACGTGCATAGACTCATTTTTCTGGCTTCTACCGATTAAGTATGACGTCAGATCTCGTGGAGTAAGCGGTCGAAGATGTCAACAGAAGCAGTATCGAGCTCCAGCTGGCGAACACCTTCTGAACGTGTTCGTGGTGGGATGCCACTTTTAGCAGTGCAGCTGAGCAGTTACTATTCTTATTCAAAGCATCACATCATGAGAGTGGTGCTCAAATTTCAAAATTTCCAACGCGTTGTGGATCTGTAGATGACACACGCGAACGACCAACACTTCGGCAACTCATTAAACACGCCCAAGAGAATTGCGAGGTTTCTAGTACACTCCCTGGCACAATGATCCGGATCACCTGCAGGTAAAGCCTCAAGCTTACAACGAGGGAGAAGAGCGTTGTAACTGTGAAGCTCTCGGACAGAGAATTCGAATTCACTGTGAAGATGAAGTTTCTAAGAGACGAACCAGCCTGCTGTGGTACCAGCAGAGATTCTAGTGACCTAGACTAGCTTGTATGGTACAATCTAGCATAATCGGAATGGGTGATGATCACATGAAACCTTCCGCAATCGGGAGATGCAACCGGTTAGGCCCTTGGTTGCCAAGGCTGAAGTTCACAGGGTCGGCAACTACCTCAACCGACGACCTTCCGAAGTACAACGACTCCTTAACTATTCGCTGTTCATCCAACCTCATGTCCCCCGAGATATCGATCGTAAACCTGCCCTCCATTCTCACCCCGGGCTCATCGGTGTACCTCGGATTCGCGTTCTCCGAACTGAAAAGTGTTACAGTCATCGTCTCCTGTCCACTTCTAGCTGGATGATAGGTCTTGCTGAAGCACTGATCAACGTCCACCACATCACCCTTTTTAACATAGATATGAAACCGGTTTCTGCATCGCCTTCTACCATTGATGACCTGGAGGTGGTCCTCTCGATCGACCCCTCGTACGAATTCCTCCACACACTCGACCCCATAAGTCTTCTTGCTCACTCTGGAGACGATAGTATCAGGGTTGAGCGCCGACATTACGGCACCCAAGGATATCGCGCTCACGGGGTTGCCGGGTGTAATGATGTGTGTCACTTCACTGGAGAATCGCCGTTTGATGCACTGCATGAGATACTCTGACTTTGCAAATCCGCCGACAACGGCGATGACAGTAACGCCTTGCACTTCTCTCAATTTATCGGAGATGAGAGTTAAGTTCTGACTGATTATAGGATCGAAAATGGATTTCATCTGATCGTACCTAATCTCATAATGGCCTTCAGAAATCGCCCTTGCAGTGTTGGCGTCCATACTCGCGTACGGTTTCATCATATTCAACAATTCGTTATGAAGTTCTATATCGGTGGAGCGATTACTCCTACTTGGATCACCAAAGCTGGCCTTCGCTTCTTCCCATTTTTTGAGTAATGAGGCCAAAATGGACGGATGCTGAATTAGGGCCCCTTCCAGACATGGAATTGCTTGTTTCATAAACCTAATAAAAGATTGGTCGACATAAGTGCCGCCACACAAACCTCCGGAGCTGATTGTCACTTCTTTTACTTGATAGCTGCTCTGACCAATGGCAACAACCTGCTCCACAACAATGTCGGAAGTCCCGCCACCGATGTCGGCAATCAGGATCTTATTACCAACATTGATGGCCCTATTGTGTAAATTCTTGTAACAATGGAAGAAGGCTGCTTCTGGCTCCAACACGATGCTAAGGTGACTATCATCGGTCCCGCTCACCAAGCCCGCACCCACCATGCAATCCTTCATCACCGATTTCGCAACATTATCCCAAATTGATGGAACCGTTATGCACCAATGAATCAGATCATTGGTCAGGTTTAAATCTCTATACTGCCTCCGTAAGGTTCTGAGAATTAAAGCTCCCAATTCCCGCAAATAATCCGTGATGACTCTCTCCTTTGTAAGACCTGCAGGAAGCGGCAGTAGGGTTACTCCTGCCATTCTTCCACTTGCCAGGTAGAGTTTGAACTTCGTGATGTATTTGCCAACTTCCGGAAGTGGAACATTGTCAGTTCGTGCGCCAGAATTTTTCCGCCTGCGTTGTTCTCTAGTTAACTGGTCCAGGTCTCTAGTGTACTCATCGCGGGCAGTGAAACCCCAAGAACTTAAACTCCACTGATCTCCATGACCAGGTACCTTCTTGTAGTAACTCACTGTTGGAGTTTTGGGATAGAGGTTTGATGTGTTTGAATACTCGAAAAAGGAATTGATATTTTTTGGCTTGGAGACAAGTGCAAAGGAGAATCCGGAGTATGTGGTGCCGAAATCAAGTCCCACCACCACCAAACGTCTTGGAAGTACCGGCATCCTTGAAAGTTGTGGAATTCTGAAATTGATGGCTGATAACCTCGACAATATTTCTGATGTTTTAAGCCAGTCCAGCTTTCATCAGAATCTCAAAACCAGAACTTTAGGGTTATGGTTCCAAGAGCTCAAATGGTCACTCCTAATTACCGATAGTAACGCCAATCTGGTAAAATAGGGTTCCAACACTGAAGAGTATCACACGAATTGCTACAAAGTCGGTGTTCTCAACGAGCATTTGGAAAAAGCATTTTCACAACTGTCGAACAAGGATTTCCAATATGAACTATTAACTATATTCAAGAGCAACACCTACCACAACGATCCTTCACTTCAAAGAGGCGTGTAACTTACCGACACACCGACTTCAGGGTGGTGAAGAACTTCGAAGCGAGCGATTACTCCAGGTGCAGAGCCAAACACGGCGCTGGATCCATCGCCTTGAAAGAAAAGGAGCACTTCTCCACCAAGTGCCAACTGATCACAAGTACTCTTGCCGTATCACTAAACCACAGCAGCAACAGCTTCAGTGTTCCTCGAATCTCGATCTGGTTCCCCCTAATCTGTTACGAGTCCGATAAGAAACCTAATGCGGTGCTGCAGCGCCTGTTCATCTAATGGCAACTCGTTTCATACAACGTCGTGTATTTGATGACGAGGGAAAGTTGCAGATGGTGTGGAAGAGCTGCAAGTGGACTGTAAATGGTCGGCGAAGCATTTTGAAAGAAAGCGGACTTAGCACCGGGAAACACACTAGTCCAGTGCAGGTAATCACACGGTATCGCAATCCAAGGGATGGTCACTTGGTCCACACACGAAGTCAAAGCAGAAGCTTCTTACTAAGCGATCAAAATGTAGGAAAACTTATTGCGCTTCGCGTTTAGCTTCTTCGTTTGCAATGAAAAAAACTTCACGACACAAAAATATATGAGATTAATCCTCGAAAGGTCCTTGACGAATTCCGTCTGCAACCATCCCTAAAGTCGCCAGATATTTCACCGCATTGCTTCTATATTCGATGTAATTCAAAGGCATCCTTTACAAAGCTAAAGTCAACATATCTCGATCAACAAAAACATCTTCAGAAACAAGTGCCCACCAGAATTTACCAGAATCGAATAAGTGAAATCTCAGTTTCATAGAATATGTCGTTACCATTTCTTGTAAATGGAAATGATGACACAAGTACCGGAATAACTATAATGAACATTTTGAAGTGTTATTTTTTTTGGAAACGAGAACCAACTCTTACTCCAAAAGCTCGGAATGTCATCCGAATTCTAAAATTAACTTGAGATGCGACTGTTTCAAGTTCTAGTTTAGTACTTTCACGGAACAATGCCTATGCGATGCATACTAAAGGAGGGGAGCATTTGCTGGCACTTACTAAAGGTACCTCTATGTTAAGGCCGAAAAGGAAGATGGAAAGAACATCCCCACGCATGCATCACTGTATAGACGCGCCAGTGGGCTGGGGTTGGAGAGGCCGTCATCTGATTCACTTGTCCAAAGCGCAGGCCTGGCTCGTCCACCCGGTACTAAGGCGCGGAATCATGTATTCGGAGGCATGGGAGACTTGGCGGGTTCATGCCGTGTGCCAGTCCTTTTAGCGATGATCGGTGTCGAGACAAGATTGGTGAATGGAGGAAGGAATATGGCGTGGCTCGCGAGCCTGCATCAAATCTAGTCCGACAAAGCACATTTAGCGAGGCGCGGGTGGTGCCGAATAAGGTTTCTGTCTTCCGAAGGGGCTCGGTGAAGAAGCTCGAAGGTTCCGAAGCAGACTCGATCCCACTTGGGGCACTTCCGACGACACTTGCGGTAACATCAGGGGTGGGTTCCTTCATTAGCATAGCCATTAGCATAGCCGTATCTGTAGAGAGCGATCGAAGGTAGGGAAAGATATTTTAAGCGCCCACTCAGAATTCATGTGAGATTCTAGACACGTGCAGTGATGTGGCCCAGTGTCCGACGGATGCTGGTCCAAGTCCTCCACCACCATGGCCGGTTACCGATAATCCGACAAAGAACGCCTGGTTCTCGTGAGCTACAATCCGTCGCCTATGCAGTGATCGCCGCTACCCACTTGCCAGCTCTCACGGTGCAGGAAAGTCACTTGAAGAGCTGGTGTTGTTTAGGTTTATCTCGAACTTTTTGTGAGGGCTTAGTGCACGTGGTTGCTGGTAAATGCTTCCGACACTGCTATTTTACTAGATTTAATTTTTGTCTCGCATCTTTTATGGGGGTAGATAGATATAAGTTAGGATAGGTTGTTTGTTTTGTTTGTTTTGTTTGATTTTATAAGCTAGCAGGAGTAAATCTTGTACAAAGTTTTGTCAAGTATGCTGGGGTTTGAACCTGGTGAGAGAGTTTTATCAGTCATGAATATTGATTGCAGTTAGTTTAGTAGTATGTAAATGTTAACTTACTGTACCTGGCACAGCGTACAATAACAAAGAACATGGATATAGAGAACATGTATTATTTAGCAAGTTCGAGTTCAGACTCTTCACGATTGATTAGTTGCATATGTTTACGAGAATATGTTTAAAATCGTACTTCCACTTTCAGTAGCGCAGGTTACACGCCAGATGTACTAGAGATTTCCTTTCTTTTCTTATACTGAGCGCTGGCTGTAGCGATATTATTAAGTTCTGTAAATGTCGGATTGTTTCGTGCACCATAACCGGCATTATTCTCCACATGTGTCGATTAAATCGAGTCAGCGTTGAACCCACATTACAAACATCAAGTCAACATTAAATCCTCACTACTAACAGTGAAAACGTTTCGTGCATCACACAATTGAACACAAAGCAAAGAGTCCTGCACTTTCGATACGAATTAGAAAAAATATTTTCTCAGCTGTTGCTCTCGTTAGAAAAATGTCTGCCGAGGAACTGCCCGGAATAAGACGGTTTTGAAGACTAGTTTGACAGACTTTACAGTCATATTGCAGAATTCTGCCAAATGTTGAGAAGGGGACATGCTCTTGGCTAGCGTGGATTCTTCACAGCTGTAGCATGCATCATGTAAGCCGACAGTGTCACGAACTACGCCTAGTTGGATACTATCATCTATGTAAAAGTTATATCTGTCATCTATCAAATGACCTCAATTTTTTTATATTCTGGGAGCTGTGTGTTAAATTTACATTGAATGATGTGTATACCTGGTCACAAGTTTAGAGACTGAACTTGATTCTCTTATCGAATGCATAAATTGTACAACCTGTGTACAAAGGCGCAGGAATAGTCTTGATTAACGCAAGAAGCATAAGTGTGAAATGCTATTGGGCTCCACACAATCTCCTGCGGACAGTCATTACATCTGCTTTCTTGTCGATCCTGCAGAACGAGATCCTTTCAACAAGTCAGATATGGGATATAGCTGACCACGATACAGGTACCAGAGAAGAAGTTGCAGAATGCATTTGATTATGACAATAGACCAACCTGTAGAGCGTGTCTCCGGCGAGAGACTTTTTAGCAGATATCCATTCAGGAGCCAGCTCTGTGAGCATCTTCAAGCGCTCCTCCACTTCAACCCGGTCCGTCATTTCGGTGTTGGAGGACACTACCTTGGCCAAAAGGTCCTTGTCAGGAAACACAGACTTGTTACTCGACTGGAAAATGAGGCAGAGTTGATTAAAAAGATGGGGAAGGCCAGCCATCATCTGCTGGCGACGTCTGACAGCAACGATATTACTGCTTTTCTCCTCTGCGACTCTCATTTCCTCTTTAATCACCTGAAAAACATTGATTTCACAGTGTAAGCTTCATACGATATAGTAAGTTGAGTCACAGGATAAAGACTAGTGCAAGCCGTGACAATATTTATTATTGACAGCGAAAATGATATTGAGGGATTACAAATGCATATGGACTGTAGGGCACTTACAGAGTTGACAAGCTCAGCTGGCAACCCCTGGATCATGTTCAAATCCGAACGAGATACCCTGCTACCGAGGGACGATGAATTCGTCGAAGATGGAGGTTCAGTTGTACCTGTCACACAGGACTTGCTTAAAGACTCAGCTCCATCTCTCCTACCACCATCTTCGTCATTGGTACGAGCAAACAGAGGCCGTAGGTCCAGTTTCGAGTGCTTCACAGCCTCCTTCATCCTAAACCTCGAAGCCGTCGAAGTGTTCACCGGTGTTCGCGTACCCATGGTAGGCGAGCAAGGACACGGTGAGCCAGCTGCAGCAGCATCTTTCGAGTAGGACTTGCTCTTCGGGGTGTGGAAGTTCAAGGATCTTATCGTAGAACTTCCCTTCACAGGCGTGGCAGCAGGCGACTGAATTCCTTCATTGACGGGTTCGTCAACGTGAAAAGAAACCCCGAGCGATTTTCGCCCGCGCTCAGAATTTTGCGGCGTGCAAGGAGTGTACTGATGCTTCGGGGTCAATGGGGCAGGAGACTTGAAGGTGTGAGCTTGAATTGATGATTTCACTGGTGTTCGAATTCCAACCGAATCCTCCCCAATAGGCGGACACTGATCAACTGCGTCTCTCTCGCGTCCTGGTGTCCTGACATCCCAGGTGATTGAGACGTCCTTGGAGACGGATGGCTTCACAGGTGTGCTTAGAAGACTGCGAGAAGCAAGCCGGGTGTGGCTCAATGGAGGGCTGCTAGTTGAAAAGTGGGGTTTGAAGGTAGGGGAAAGGTGAAGCCACTTGCTGGGACTCTCGTCACACGCGGATGTTCGTCTCGGAATTCCATAAGTCTGGATAATCTTCACCGGTGTCTGAAGCTCCACTGATTCTACGACTTCGGACTCCTCCTGGAGACCTGCATGTCGACGCTTTATTGGTGTAAGTTGCACTGAAGAGCTGGTCATGTCGGCAAGGACAGCACAATCGTCGTTGACTCCACTAGCTAGCTCCGTTTCAGGCACGCTACTTTTGACAGAAAAGAAAGGTCTGAAGGATGGCGCGAGATGGGGGGTTCCCATTGGCTTCTCAGCCAAGTTGTGGACGTCTCTGTGAGAAGTCCTGTTGATGGGCATTGGCAGTATGGTGTCAAACGCTTCCATATGCATCGAAGACTCTTGGGGCTCAGCCTTGTCATCCTCCATGAGAGACGACGCACTGCTTGCGGCCATCTGGGAGAAGCTGGGTCTGAACGATTTCGGGAAATGAGTAGAACCATCACACGACTCCCGCGACTCCACCCGGTGTGCGGCGGTATTAATTTCCAACGGAATGCAAGTACTTGCAGCAGGCAATCCTGTATGTGCCTCCTTGGAGTTCCCATTGAAAATGCGTTCAGGCATTGGATGGGCTGGTATATCATCATCCTGTATGTGAACAAGGTTTGGGAGCGTTAAATCCTTAACTGGCATCCAGTAATAAATTCAGAAATATCCAACAGAGTGTACCCCTATGTGGATAGAGCACGCCGAATTGATCAGTTACCTCTGGATGAGTGGCAGCAAGTTTAACCAATCGAGAATGAAACACGCGCCTTCGCTGCACAGATTCGATCCTCGGTCTCTTCGAAGAGCAGCTTCCTGTAAAGGATGGTTCCTCAGCCTCGGCGGTCAAAGGCAGCAGAGAAATCTTCAACTCCCATCTCTTGGTACGTGACTCTTGATCATAAGACCTCACATACTCAAGATGAACAGCCTCGGGAAGTATGTATTTAATCTGTGCCAAATGCTTCTGGAGAAAGCGTCTGTAACCAATACCAAAAACCTCTGTCAGTGTGGGCACCATGTTAAAGTTTCAAATTCTCGCCCGCAATTGAAATGCAAGGGGTACCAGAACTGCTGAGTAAAATGGACGGCATACCTCTTTGTGGTGGCCTCAACTGTGGTGCAAACTGCCTGGAAAGTGCAGAGCTGACGACGGATGCCAAGTAGACTAATTGCGGCCTCCACACCATCGTAGAAAGATTCCAGAAGAGCAAACCTGTAAAACACATCCTCGCTTATTATCCTGACAGTAACCTAAACGTAAATAAAGAAATCAACGTATCAAGCGCAACGAGATATGCAGAAGGGGAGCCCCTCTGTAAGAAGGCGACATTGAGAAACAAATGCAGTTATGCAGAAGAGTTAAGGCAACTTACTTCTCTGGGAACCTGGCTGGAGACTGCTTTCGAGGAGAGTGATACACTTCCTCTGGTGTCTCATTCGCTCGCTTACGAGTACCGAGAACGCTCTTGCCCGACAACTTACCAGCGGCGACATCAACCTTCCTACTTCTGAAGGCCAACATCCCTTTTTCAACTTTTTCAGCATCATATAGGGCAGGCATCTTCCTCGGTAGTCTTCTGTGTATATCAGACATAGTATATATCCTCAAGAACACCCAAGACTGCAATCCACGACCTCGAGTAACCCTGAAACCGCCTCGGTTCAAGGTAACATGAGGTCAAGAAACATACACCAGTCCCTCAAGATCGATCCCTCGAGAAACCTGCAATTCAAAACATAATCCAAATGTAGACAACCACAAAACTACGTGACACCACGACCAGGGACCCAGAAAGTGTAGAACTCAATAAGCTCAAGATGTAAGCAAATCAATGTCAGATTCCGCTTTCCAGGTTCTTTGCCACTCATATCAATCTATGCAGGGCGCAATCAGCAGTAGAAAATATCAAATCTCTTCAACAACAACATGATCAAGATGCTTCGGCAGCAGAGTAGAGCAGAGCCAGAGTGAGAAAGAGTGTGAGCGGGAGATTGAGCACAGTGGCGGGAGGGGGAAGAAGAGAATGGGAGGTAAGGTTAGGCACTGGCGCTACTTCAGTGGCGGGAAACGGTCCAAAAAATGGCGCGAAAGATGACGTAGTGGTGACTATAGGAAAGTTCCACCAATAAAACTATAGAAGACAAAAGGATTTGCTATCCCTGGTTTTTCCATCATGGGTTTCCCGGGAGTCGTGCTGGCTGATTGCCTCTTCTTCGCGCCGTTTATGGCCTGTAACGTTGGACTAGCCGTTTGGACCATCTAGGATACCAATCAACGGTCGCTTTTCGGCACGTCTTCCCATCCGATACATCGATGGTTTTCGTCTACGTTGAGTTTGACATTCATCTATCGGCGACTCCTTCAGCTGCTGTTATGAGGAGGCGCGGCTAAATCCTAAATAAGGAAAGCGTCATCAAACCCACTCTCTTTTTTGTTCAAGCCCGGCCCGTTATAACCTCGTAGATGCAATTTCAGTGGTTTTATACATAACTTATTTGTACTCAGTAGTAGGTATATAGTGATGCAATGTCTTGTATTTGTATTGCTGTGGTTCTATTAATACAAATACAAGACATTGAATGAACATACATGAATAAATAAACTTGAAGGAGATATTATAAGAAAATGTGTATAATTTTAGGGTTTAGGTTTATATTATAAATTAACAACAATATATTTTTCTTTAGTTGTTGAAAATGTTGTAGTAGACCATAAAATAAACTTTCAACTTGAGCGCCTATTAATTATCATAAAGACATAATCTATATTAGGCCATTTTTTATCTAAGTCTCTAACAAAATTAATGTTAATTAATCTTTGTCAAAAATATGAGAATATATAATAAGAGACTTGAATTAGAAAGAGGTTTCAAGAAGAAATTGACAAGGACTTGAATTATCTAGATGAGTACACAAATAACACCAAGAAAGGTGAATTAGAACTCCAAGAGATGCTTTGTCAAGATTGAAGAACTCTTCAGCCTAAATTCTAATATATACTCCTATCTAGGAAGCTTCTTGAATAGCTTCTATCAAACTAGGAAACTTTTTGAATAGCTTCTACCAACTTAGAAGCTCTTTGAGCTCTTTCTAACAACTTGAAAGTTTCTCAAGCTTCTTCTATTAATTATAAAGCTTCTCAGGCAACTTCTACTAACTAAAAAACTTCTAAAATGTTCTAAATAATTTTGTGAACTTTCAAAGTGTATGTCCTTGATATCACTTTCTTCTCTAATGATGAGTTCCGAGAAGAGCTCATACATTTAGAAATCTTCTTACATATGTAGAAAGTAATAAATATGTTACATCAATGATGTTATATATTTTGATTTCCATTCTTGGACAATAGGTTCTACTAGTCCTCAAAAAAATTCTCTATAGCCTTGAGCTAATACCTCCATTATTGAAACATCCCATCCAAGGATCTAATTTGAATTGTAGTCTTGAAAACATCTTCCAAATAAGATGTCAAGTTTAAAAGGATTCATCTTTTCAAGTTTAAGCAATATTATTAAAACTTGAGTATTAGAATCAAGACTTGCATGGTTGGATATTATTCTTAATGGCTCCAACCGTAGTCGTACTTGGCGATGAAATATATCATCTTTATTTTGCTCAATCAAAGGCTGTGAAAATTGCACTACTACCCTTGAAGCTTGCATAACAACTGAATCTTTTGAATCTTATTCTATGAAATCTTTCAACACTTGAAGGTTTGATATGGTGACTAATTTAGTTTTACAATTCTATTTCATCTTAGAGTAAATTATTGCATACTGATGAAAGCTTTGAATAACTCTCATCCTCTTATAGATATTTCTCGAATCCAATCTTCACCAAAAAGTTATTATCAAATACATTTGAATTTGTGGAGATAGAATTGATAAAATTCTTGTACCTTTTAAAGCACATTAGCAAGAATTTTGGCCGGTTCCTATGTACACTCATTGATATCATAGTTGGGCTAATGAACAAGATATTCCAATTTGTCCCATCTTTGTTGTAAATTAAGCATCTTTTTAACTTCATATTCTTCATGATTTTTTATTTTAATATTAGGTGGTGATTGTTGTATTTTTTTTTTGAAATATGTGACTTTCTATAAGATTCTAAAAGAGAAATATGAAAAATTAGATGTATTTTCATAGAAGATGGTAGTTCCAAGTAATTTGCTTCTAGATAGAATATGTTCTTAATCTCTAATAGTCCAACTTATTACATGATCGCTTGGTCTTAAAGTTTGGTAAAAAAAACCATAGTTTATTTTCAATATGAAAAGTAAGCAGTTGATTCCTAAAATAAGTAATTTATCTATAAATGCCTTGTAAGTATCTTGAGCTATTTGCAATTGAAACTTCAAGATTGTTTGGTATTGCGATAGATGCTTTATAAATCCTTCAACTGATAGATTATTGTTCTTTGGCATATTTTGTAGATTAAGCTTTCGATGATATCCATAGTTGAAATAAAATAATATTTACTAAATTGAAATATAAATTATATTATTATATATAAACTTTACAAAAAATAGATATAAGATCCAATTATCTTATTAATAATTGATGTTACATTATAAATACTACTTTAAAATTTAATTAATTAATTTTATTTGCTTGTTAGTTTGAGAATAGAAAGCTAAAGAAAGTTTAATGTCTACCTTCAATATTTCAAAAAGATATTTTCAAAACTTAGATATAAATTGGAATCCTTGATTAGATACAATATCATCTGATAGGCTATGATATTGATATATATTATTAAGAAAGAATCTTGTCGTTTCTTTACTATAAGTAATTTTTTTATAGGGAATAAAATGAGCCATCTTTATGAATCAAATAAAGCATCATAAAGATGTTGATCAATGAATTGGATGGCTGTAGATCTATAATGAAATCCATTGAAATAGAAGACTATGACCGTTTTGGAATAGGCAAGGATTGTAAGAGTCTATTGGAGCAATGTTGAGGATTCTTAGACCTTCAACAAATGTTATAATAGAACACAAAGTCCTTCACAACCTTCTACATTTGAGGCCACCAAAAATCTTGAGAAATCAATTTTAAGGTCTTGTTAAATTTAAAGTGATACATAGTCAGAAATTCATGGCAAGATTTAAGAATACAAAATCATATTGGTTTTTTTGGGATATATAAAAGTTCTTCAAAATATAAAAGGTCTTCCTCAAGTTTAAACTTTCAACGTTTTTATTGAAGTAACACTTAATATCAAGGACCAAAGAATTATTAGTAGTTACAATATACACTTCATTGTAGAAATTAGAATCAATAGATACTTATGTAATAGTGGTGCAATAGCAAAATTACTCTTGCTTTAACAAAATTACATATTATTGATCAAATGCTGCCTTTCTTGCCTTTAATATAAAATATGATTTCTTTAATAAAATATCAAATAATCTTTGTTGCTTCTTAAGTTAATAAGTAATAACAAAGTTTAAATCAAGATAGTAACATATTTTATGAAATTTAATGATAATTAAGAATTTGAGTTGATATAAAATATTCTAAGTTCTTGTGATCTGTATATACAGTCATAAGATGCATTGTTCTTTAGAAAAAATAATATCATTTTTAAAAAGAATCTACAATAGTAAAAAATTCATTATTATGGATTTTATAATTAATTTTATAACTTGTCTAGGTGCTCTTGAAAGATGTCATTCATTAAATGCTAAAAAATAGTGGGTGCATTTGTTAATCCAAAAGGTATGACATTATATTCAAAATATCCATACTTTGTTCAAAATATGGTCTTCCATTTGTCGTCTTCTTTGATGCATACCAAATTATATGCTCCATGAAGATCTATCTTAATATGGATCTTAGCTTAGCTAAGTTGTTCCAAAAGTCTTGAGATTAACGGTAGTAGATAACAATTTTTTATTGTTATCTTATTTAATCTCCAATAATCAATACACATATGTAAAGAACCATCCTTTTTCTTCATAAAGAATATAGATGAATCTATTGGAGATTTTGAATATCTGATGAAGTTCTTTAAAAGATTTTCATGAATACAATCCTTTAATATTGAAAGCTTGTTTTAAAAAAGGTTATAAATTGGGCCAAAAAATAGTTGCATTCCTTTTTGAAGTTCTATAGCAAAATTGTATGATTAGTACTCCAATAATATATTAATATTCTTCTTTTCAAAAATATCTTAAAATTTGTTATATTATTCTGAAATACTTATTAATATAATTATATCTTTTTTAATTAGAATCACATAAATAACAAATGGTGTATCTTCTTTGGCTAATCTTATAAAAGTCCTTACTCTAGCAAATAAAGGCTTATTAATTCATGACTTTTTATAAAGTTTTTTTACATAGATTTCTATTGAAAATATCATTCTTTGCAACTTTCATTCTATGGATGGATTATACTTTTTCAACCAAAAAAGTTTGAGAATAATAAGATTTGAAAGAATTCTAATAACATTGAATATAATTTAATTGCTATAATCTTTAAGTACTACTTCTATAGGCATTGTTTCATAGACAATACTATTAGAGGATAAAGGTTGTCTATCTATTAATTATATATAAATAGGTTTGGATTTTTGTATATAAGTTTTACGATGTTGAATTATTTAATCGCATAGTCTTTATTATAGCTAAACATCTTTGTTTTCTTAAACAATTGTACCACTATTAGAAACATACACTTTAGAAGTTCACAAAATCTTCTAGAATATTTTAAAGGTTCTTGAGTTAACAAAAGTCAGTTGAAAAGCTTTCTAGTCAGTGAAAGTAGCTCGAGAAGCTTTGTAGTTAGTGGAAGGACCTTGAAAAGCTTCCAAGTTGGTAGAAGGAGCTTGAAAAGCTTCCCAATTGGTAGAAGTTGCTCAAAAAGCTTCTTAGTTTGATGAAAGCTACTCAAGAAGCATCCTAAATAGGAATATATATGGAAGTCAAGGCTTAAGAGTTCTTTTGTTTTAACAACTTATCTCTTGGAGCTCTAGCTCACCTTTTTTGATGTTATTTGTGTATTCATTTGATTAATTCAAGTTCTTAGTGGTTTCTTCTTGAAATCTTTTTTAGTTTAAGTCTTTTGCTATGTATTCTTATATCTTTGATAGTTTATCAAAACTCATCACCTTAAATATCAAAGTTGGATCTTTCTTGTTAGAGAGTGGATTATCCATCTTCTTGAAGTTATACTAGTGTTTTAAAGATTGTGGATTATCTTCTTTTAAATTGATATTTTCTTCATCATGATATTAAAGCTTTATCCTTCTTATAAAAAAATAAATTATCCTTCTCTTTAAAAATCTTAAAACATTTTAGAGGTTATAGATTACTCTCATCTAAATTAATATTTTTTTCTTATAGATTCATTTTTTTTTTTTTTTTTTTTTCTTAGAATGACTAAAAGTCAAAATATTAGTATGATTGAATCTTCCAAGTCCAAGTTAGATGCTATTATAAATGCTCTTAATACTTTATTTGCTGGGACTGTAAAGATTAAAGGAATTATTGCAAAACTTTATAATAATACAACATCCGGAATACCACAATCTAAATTGTACATACTTCTAATTTCAACACTTGAGGATACAATATTACCTATACTATGCCAAAAAAACTCATATATTCAATGACGTAAGGAGCCTTGAGTTAATTTTTTGGAGAAATATGATACTATACATTCAAGGTTTTGAGGATTTGTCAACCAAATTTGATTGATAATGGTTCTACAACTTGATACTTATCCAATAAAAGAATCACAGGTTGGATTGGTTGGCACCTTACTTATAAGCCAAGTATTATCATGGTTTTCTTCCTTGTTTAAAAAAAAATCACTAATTTTGAGTAACTTTAAAGTTTTCATAGAAGCATTTGTAGAAGCATTTAAAAAACATAACAAGGCTTGTTGGACAACAACTAAGATCTAAGCATTGTGATAAGGAGTATGCTTTGCATCAATCTATGCATCCAATTTTAAACAACTAATATGCGACATCAATTGGGATAAAGAAGCCTCAATGAGTCATTTCTATTTAGAATTAAGAGACAATATGAAAGGTTTGTTATTATTGCTTTCGGATCCATAATCGCTCAATAAAGCCATTAGCCAAGCTATAAAATGTGATAATTAATTATTCCAATATTATCAAAAAACAAAGTTTATAGGCTTTAGTAAGACAATATGCTATCCAATACACTCTTATTATATTGGCAAGTATTTTGAATTTACATTCAGAAGCAGAAGATATGCAATTTGATGCAACATGCTTTAAACCTCTTAGTCCACAAAAAAAGAAGAGTTGGATGGAAGAAGGTCTATGCCTGTATTATAATAAAGAAAGCCATAAGATTGGCAATTATTTGAAAAAATAAAATTGACATATTACTAAAACTAGGAATACAATTGTTTAAAAAAACAAAGATATTCAGCCATAGTAGTAATCGTACAATTGGACAATTCAACATGGCAAAATTATTTAGATTCCTCTCTTTGTGCTCAACTTGTTCATTGTTTAATAATTTTTTTAATGTTTTGGCCTTTAGAAGCTTCAAACAATTGCGTTGTTGGATTTAGAGGCATCCACTTGTTTTTTAAATGATGCATTTGTTAAGCTTTATAAAATTCTTTTAATATAAAAATCTAAATCTATTTATATAAAAATAATAGATGGACAACTCTTATCCTCTAATAATATTGTCTATGAAACAATGCCTATAAAAGTAGCACTTAAAGATTATAGCAACTAAATTATGTTCAATATTATTAAATTTTTTTTAAATCTTGTTATTCTCAAATTTTTTTGATTGAAAAAGTATAATCCATCTATAGATTGGAAGTCATGAAGAATAACATTTTTGATAGAAATCTATGCAAGAAAACTTTCATTTCAAAAGACATGATTTAGTAAGCTTTTATTTATTAGAACAAGGGCTTTTATAAGATTAGCAAAAGAAGATATACCATTTGTTATTTATGTGATTCCAATTAAAGAAGATATGACTTTATTAATAATTATTCTAGAGTAATGTAGCAAATTTTTAATCTTAAGACTTTTGGAACAATTTGGCTAAGCTAAGATCTATATTAAAATAGATCTTCATGGAGCATATAATTTGGTATGCATTAAAGAGGGAGACAAATAGAAGACTGTATTTTGAACAAAATATGGGCATTTTGAATATGATGTCATGTCTTTTGGATTAACAAATACACCCACTATCTTTCAACATTTAATAAATGATATCTTTCAAGAGTACCTAAATAAGTTTGTGGTGATATGTCTTTATGATATCTTAATCTATTCAAAAAATTTGAAGGAATATGAGGAGTATGTCAAGTTGATATTACAAAAGCTGCGAGATGCAAGTTTTAATGCCAAGCTAGAAAAATATGTATTTCATCAACCAAAGATGGAATTTTTGGAATACATTGTATTTGTTGAGGATTTGATGATAGATACTACAAAGATAGAAGCGGTTATACAATGGGCCATTTTGAAAACTACAAGAGACATACAATGTTTTTTTGGATTTGCAACTTTTATTGGATCTTTATTAAAAATTATCTTCAAGTTGTTGCCTATTTTATTGGATTGACATATAAAGACAAGTTAAAATAGAGGCCTCTAATAGAGAAGGCATTCTAAGATCTCAAGACAACATTCATTACAATTCCATTTTGGTGCATTTAGATTTTATAAAAGTATTTTATATACAAATCGATGCTTTAGATTTTGCACTAGGGACTGTACTTGCACAAATGGATATAAACAATAAACTCCATCCTATTGCATTTTATTTTCAAAAATTTTCTACTATCAAAATTAATTATAAAATCCAGGATAAGGAACTTCTTGCTATTGTGGATTCTTTTTAAAAATAACGTCATTTTCTTAAAAGAGCAATGTATCTTGTGATTGTATATAGAAATCACAAGAACTTAGAATATTTTATGTCAATTTGAATTCTTAATTGCTGCCAAATTTAATAGAATATTTTATTATCTTGATTTAACTTTGTCATTATTTATTGACTTAGAAAGCAACAAAGATTGTCTATTGTTTAATCAAAAAGATCATATTTTGTATTAAAGGCAAGAGAGACAGTGTTTGATTAATAATATGTTGTTTTATTGAAGCTGGAATAATTTTGCCTTTGTACCACTATTACATCAATATTTATTGATTCTAATTTCTACGATGAGGTGTGTGTTATAATTATTAATGATGCTTTGATATTTGATATTAAGTATTGCTTTAATAAAAATGTTGAGAAATTCAAGCTTGAAGAAGACCTTCTATATTTTGAAGAACTTTTATATATTCCAAAAAGACCAACATGATTTCATATTCTTCAATCTTGCTATGATTTTTTAACAATAGATTACTTTAAATTTAACAAGACCTTAAAGCTTATTTCTCAAGATTTTTGGTGGCCTCAAATGTGGAAGGTTGCAAAGGACTTTGTGCTCTCTAGTAATATTTGTTTAAGGTCCAAGAATCCTCATTATTGCTCCTATAGACTCTTACAACCCTTGCCTATTCCAAAACAGTTATAATCTTCTATCTCAATGGATTTTATTATAGATCTATGGTCATCCAATTCATTGATTAATATCTTTATAATAGTTGATTGACTCATAAAGAGGGCTCATTTTATTCCTTATAAAAAGACTACTTCTAATAAAGAAACGACAAGGCTCTTTCTTAATAATATATATGAATATCATGGCCTATCATATGATATTGTGTCTAATCAAAGATCCCAATTTATATTTAAGTTTTAGAAATATCTTTTTGAAATATTGAAGGTGGACATTAAACTTTCTTAGCTTTCCATCTTCAAACTGATGACCAAATAAAACAAGTTAACTAAGTTTTAGAGTAGTATTTACAATACAGGATGAATTATTAATAAGATAAATGGATCTTATTTTTATTGTTAATAAATTTTATATATAATAATATAATTTATGCTTTAATTTAGTAAATTTTTTTATTTCCTAACTATGGATATCATTCAAAGTTTAATCTATAAAATATGCGAAAGAACAAAAATCTATGAATTGAAGGATTTATAAAGCATCTATTGCAATACCAAACAATCTTGAAGTTCAATTGCAAGTAGCTCAAGATACTTACAAGGCATTTATAAATAAATTTAGGAATCAATTCCTTACTTTTCACATTAAAAATAAACTATGGATTTTTAAAAAATATATCAAGACTAAGCAATCATGTAATAAGTTGGACTATCAGAGATTAAGACCATTTTTTTATCTAAAAGTAAATTATTTAGAACTACTATCTTTTATGAAAATAAATCTAATTTTTCATATTTCTCTTTTGAAACCTTATATAAAATTACATATTTCGAGAAGAGTATAAGAATTGCTACCTAATATTGAAATAAAAAATCATGAAGAATATGAGGTTAAAAAGATGTTTGATTTACAATGAAGATGAGACAAATTAGAATATCTTGTTCATTAGTCTAATTATGATTTTAATGAGTGCACATAGGAATTGGCCAAAATTTTTGCCAATGTACTTTAAAAGATACAAAAATTTCATCAATCTAACTCCACAAATCTAAACGTGTTTGATGATAATTTTTTGGTGAAGATTGGATTCAAGAAATATCTATAAAAGGACAAGAGTCAAATCAAAGTTTTCATGACTATGCAATCATTTGTTCTAAAATAAAATAGAGTTGTAGAAGTAAATTAGTCACCATATCAAACCTTCAAGTGTTGACAGATTTAATAGAAAAAGATTCAAAAGATTCAATTGCTACGTAAGCTTTGAGCGTAGCAGTATAATTTTTATAGCCTTTGATTGAACAAAGTAAAGATGATACATTTCAGCGCCAAGTATGACCACGGTTGAAGCCATTAAGAACAACATCCAATCATACAAGTCTCGATTCTAATGCTCAAGTTTTAATAATATTGCTTGAACTTAAAAAGGTAAATCTTTTTAAGTCTGAGATGTTGTTTGGAGGATATTTTGAAGCTGTAATTAAGATCAAATCCTTAGATGGGATGTTTCAATAATAGAAGTATTAGCTCAATCCTATAGGCAATTTTTTCAAGGACTAGTAGAACCTATTATCTAAGAATAGATATCAAAATATATAGCATCATTGGTATAGCATATTTTTTATTTTTTACATATGTAGGAAGATTTCCAAAGATATAAGCTCCTCTTGAAACTTGTCAGTAGAAAAGGAAGTGATGTCAAGGATATATAATTTGAAAGTTCAAAAAATCTTCTAGAATATTTTAGAGGTTCGTGAGTTAGTAAATGTCATTTAAAAAGCTTTCTAGTTGGTGAAAGTAGCTCAAGAAGCTTCATAGTTAGTGGAAGGAGTTGTCATGGTTAAGATTTATTCCAATAATTATTTAGTTAATATAGATAGATAGAAATAGGTAGAAATAAATAAATTTGATAATATCTTATAAAAAAGCTTCCTAGAAGCTTTATAGATGCGGATTCACTTTTATATATGTCTATAGGTGATTGATAGGTTAAAAACTTGGCCAATAAGGTAACCACATGTCGCTTATGTTGGTAGCTTATCGAATAAGCTAACCACATGTTGCACATGTTGGTAGCTTGTGGAATAAGCTAACCACGTGTTGCACATGTAGAAAATTTGTCTTGTTTGACATATGTCTTGTAAGTTGGACATGTGTTGGAGGTCCTATAGAACATTGCCACATAGTTCTTAGATAGACAATATATATAGAGATAAAAATGAAGCCTTTTTCATTCTTGTTAATACTTTTATTATTCTTAGTCTTATTTCAAGAGTTTCTAGTCTTTTTGTCTTTGGCAATAGCTATTCTAGTTTTAATATTATACCATCTTCAAGTGATTTTGAATAACACGAGAATATATTTTATTCTTTTATAATTTATGTCTTTGTTGTTGACAGTTTGGTAAGAGTGAAGATTCATTGTTCTTGTCTTATGTTTAAGAAATGAGTAGATTACTCTATTTCTATTGTTGCATTAAAAGATTATGGATTATTGACCTTTAAACTAACATTCTTTACTTTTTTACCTTGATTTTTTGAAAAAAGAGCATGGAGCACTCTTCTTTGTAGAATTTTTTTTATTTGATATTAGAGGTTACAAATTACCTTCCTCTAATTTGAATTGTAGAGTTATTAAGATAGAAGGAAAGATCATGGATGTTATATTTAGTAGAAGCAAGAATAGATTTGTAACTATCACAGATCTTCAAAAGGTTGTCAATATCCTGAGTATATAAATTTCACAAATCACTAATATCGATCACGGAGGCACTATTTCTACGCCTATGGAAGAAGTCCAGAGCCTATGGCAAAAAGTTGTACAATTGAGGGAAGCAAGATAATCTACCTCGCAAGCAAATCCACCTTGTAAGCAAATCCAAGAAGCCTTGCTTCTACCAATGTGAAAGAGGCAAAGATTAATATGCCTGAGAATTTTTATAGAATAAGATTAAAATTTTAAAGATTTCTACAACAAGTCAAGCTATATCTAAGATTGCACCTTTTTTAATATCCTAATAGATTTATTCAAGTTGGATTCATAAGTGCACTTCTATCTAGAAGTGCTCTTTTTTGATTTGCACCTTTGATAGAAAAAGATTCACAACTTCTTTATGATTTGAATTTATTTCTCAAAATTTTTATGGTCACATTTGGAGAAAGTGATTGAGAAAGGATATTAGAGGCCAAGCTCTTATCTTTGCAAGAAAGATCATGGTCAGTTACAACATATGCTATAAAATTTTAAAATCTTGCTTGCGATGTAGAGTGGAACAACAAGGCCCTTATCAATCAATTTTATTATGGTTTGAAGGATAATATCAAAGACCCATTATTAACAATGCTAAAAGCAAATTTTTTAAAATAATTTATTGCTCAAGCCATTATATGCAATAATCGCTTATTTAAAAGATGTCAAGAAGATAGATTCAGCTGAAGAAGATCAAATCAATTGATGACAATAATTTCTAAGTTTTCAAAAATTTATCTGACTAAGTCAAATGTAATGCAAATTGATGTAGTATATTTTAAATTTTTCACCAAACAAAAAAAGATTTGACGTTGCTAAGAAGAATTGTACTTGTATTGTGGAGAAGCAAAGCATACTACTCAATATTATCCTAAGAAACAATGCAATCACAAAATGAGGAGTATGGTTGCTAAAGAAGATAATATATCAGAAAATAAGCTTCTCCAACTATAATAGGGAGCATGCAGTTGGAATCATGTACAACACCTTATAGAGGTCCTATTCTCTCATCTAATCCTTCACTTTGTTTTACAATAGATATATTTTTAGGACCTAAAAATGACAAAGTCCTTACCTTATTAGATTTAGGAGCCTCAACTTATTTCATAGATGAAGACTTTATCAAAAAACAAAAAATTTCTCTAATTAAAAAAACTAAATCTATGCACGTAGAAGTCATAGATGGTCGTTCATTATCTTTTGGAGATAATATCTATGAGATTGTTTTTTTTGGATGTAACAACTAAGAGATATAATAGCGTAGTAATATTTAATATAATCAGATTTCCTTCTAATTTAATTATTTTAGGATTATCGTGGTTAAAAAAGTATAATCTTCAAATAAATTGGACTTTTTATAACCTTCACTTTTTTCATAGTTTAATTCAGATATCCGCTAGTCAAGTAGACATACATAATTATAGTACATTCAAATCCTTATTAATAGGTGCAAAAGCTTTTATACATACAGCAAAAGAATAATCATCTTTTGTTATATATGCTACATGCATTTCAGATGCCAAAAAGACTATAAGTTATATTTCTGTTAGTATTAAGATTTTAAAAATATTTTTGAAAATAAGAACGCAAAGATTCTTTCAAAGCATCGACCTTATAATTGTTCAATTCATCTTTCAGAGGGAGTTCAACCATCATTTGGACCAATCTATAATTTGTTACAAAATGAGTTGGCTACATTGAAGGAATATATTGATGAGAACATGGCCAAGAATTTCATATGCCAATTAAAGTCTCCAATAGGAGTTCCTAACTTATTTATAAATAAAAAAGATAAATTATTATAGATGTGCATAAATTATTGAAGACTTAATAAGCTTACCATCAAGAATAGGTATCTTTTACCTTTGATTTCAAAACTTCTTGATCAATTTAGTCAAGCAAAATCTACACAAAAATAGATCTGTAAAGAGCATACAATTTGATATTCATCACAAAATGTGATAAATGGAAGATTATATTTCAAATTAGGTATGGATATTTCAAATATAATATCATGCTTTTTGGACTTATAAATGTACTAGCTGCTTTTCAACATCTTATGAATAATATTATTTGTGAGTTTCTTAATGATTTTATTGTCTGTTATTTAAACGATATTTTGATCTACTCTAAAAGTACAAAAGAATATGAACTTCATGTTCATCGTGTGTTACAAAAACTTAAAGATATAGGGCTATATGCCAAGATGAAAAAGTGTATATTTTATACTATTCAAGTTGACTTCTTAGGATACATCATCTTGAATGATGGTCTTAAGATGGATCCTAAGAAAGTCCAAATAATCATAGATTGAAAAATTTTAAGAACAATAAGGAATGTACAATATTTTTTGAAATTTGCCAATAACTATCAAATCTTCATCAAGGATTTTTCTCAAGTTATAGCTCCACTAACATGCTTAATTTAAGAGGAAAAACTTGAATAGAATAAATAAGCAAAAATATCATTTGAAGCTTTAAAAATAGCTTTTATTTTTGTACCAATCTTATATCACATCAATTTTTCTAAGACTTTTTTTATTAAAATAGATGCATCAAATTTTTCTTTGGATGTGATATTGTCACAAATAGGAGGAAATGACAAATTCTACACAATAGCTTTTCCTTCTAAAAAATTTTCAGCAGTAAAAATTAACTACAAATCTATAATAAAAAATTTCTTGTAATTGTGAATAGCCTTATTATCTAAAAGGCACTTCTAGTCTAGTAATTTTATATACAAATCACAAGAACCTTGAATATTTTATATCAATATGCATATTGAATTGTTGTTAAGCTCGTTGGAGTGTGTCTTTGTCAAAATTCAAGTTCATTATCACTTATCGGCCAAAAAAACAACAAGATTTGTTTGATATTCTTTCTAGATGCTCTTATCTTGTACCAAAAGAAAAAAATTTAGTTTTTGATCAATAAAAAATAATCTTCTTGAAATCGAAACAATTTCATCTTTAAGCAATGAAATCAACATTGATTGATGATTCAACTTTTATTAAGTAAGTTTAGTCAAATATGTCTTCAAACCTTCTTGTTCATGAGATTAAGACCAATTCATCTAATTTTCATGATGTTTCTAAGTTTGAATTCAAAAATGATCTACTCTATTTTAAAGGATGCCTATATATTCTAAAATATGAAGTATGACTACGTTGTCGTGTTGTGACACGATTATATAGTGAAACTATGGCTAAAAATGATTTTTCAATTAATACTCTATTATCTTAGTTCAATAAGAATTCAACATATTTTAACAAGGTTTTTATGAAAGCCTCTTAGTTTATTTTCTTCACTTAATAGCTAGTAGATAAGAATTAGTTAGTAATTTTACCTTCTAGGTTGTAGTAATTCTTTTACTGCCTTAGAAAAGCCATAAAATAGTAAAAATATAATAAAAAGGATAAATCACTAGCATGATTGATATTAGGGTTAAGTTGAGGGTAGGGTCGGACTATAAAATCCCTAGGATAGGTTGAATTGATAACCAAGGGTTGGCCATTTGTAGGATAGGGTCAAAATCAGACCTTTGGCTACTAAAACGGCTGCCTAGGACAAATCAAGAGTCTTTTGGCAGATCGAAAGATAAAGTTAGAGAGAAGACTTAAGAGATTTTGCATAAAAGTTTATTGGAAGGGATTTGGATAAGAAATGACTTTGTAATAGCTTTGCAAAGTCAGAGTTTTTTTTGGCAACTTGGGATTTTGTGAAATAAAATAGGGTTGATGTTTTAGGCAATTTCAGAAGTTTTATAGTAGATCCATAGCTGAAAATTTGTCGGTTTTTGGATATTATTGTTGTTAATGTGTGCTATGAATTTGAACTCAATCTAACAATTTAATTGTATGTAACTAAGGTTTAAGTAGGTCAAGGTCTTGGGAATTAAGCTTTGAAGGTCAGTTGGGATTTTTGAGATCTTGAGCAATTTACTAGTTGGATTGAAGTGAAATTTGTGTGTGTGGATAGTAGACTTGTTTTCCTATGCACATATAAAATTTGAGAGCAATTGAATGGTGTGAAAGGAAGATTTAGATATTGGAATATTGGCATTAAGATTGGAGAAGGAGGCCGGCCGTCACCCATGCAAATTTATGGGATTTTTTTCTTTTTTTGAAGTTAGATCTTCTTTAAACTTAATATATTTGTTTTCAACTTAATTAGTAAGGTGTGTGCAAAATTTCAATCAAGATCAATGGTTTATTTGGTAGTTATTGAGATTCTAAAACTACCTTAGGATTTTCTTAAGGTTTGGTTAGGATTCGACTAGGATTTAATTAGGGTTTGTTTTAGGGTTTTTTTTTGAATTTGATCAAGGTTGACTAGGATTTAATTAAGGTATGATTAAAAAATTTTTAGAGATTGATTAGAGAAGTTAGGACTAGTTATTGTTGCGTATTTTCCTTTTATCTTCCACAGCCAGGTGCCCGGAGTATTCTCAAGCAAGACTTCACGACATACAACAACATGCTCTTGAAGCTTGTCATAATTTTCTTATAACAGGACATTTTGGATATAACAAGACTTTGGAACTAATATCAAGAGATTTTTGGTTGCCTCAAATGTGAAAGGTTGTTAAAGAATGTGTATAGTTGTGTGATGCTTGTTCAAGACCAAAAATTCCTCGTCATCAATCTTATGGATTTTTCCAACCATTATCTATACCAAAACAATCTTGGTCCTCTATTTTTGTGGATTTTATTATAATTCTTTCAAATTCAAGTTTATATAATTCTATATTTGTGATTGTAAATTATTTTACCAAAATGGTCTATTTTGTATTGTGTACAAAATCTATTACAGATGAAGAAACAACCAAACTCTTTCTTAATAATATCTATTGATATTATGGATTATCAAGAGATATTATATCAGATAGAAGAACGTTGTCGTGAAGTAAATACATCCATGTATAGAAACCTTGCTTAACCTTCTTTTCTTTAAAATTTTATTAAGTTCTTTCTTTCTTCTTATCAATTTAAGTTTTTATATAATTTTAGAAAAAATTTCTCACTTTCTTTCTTTTTCTTTGGCTAAATTTTTATTTTTTCTTTAATCTTAACTTTAACTTTGATTTAGCCTTGAAAACTTCTTTTATTTCTTTTACCATTTTTCCAATCTTAGGTTTTGATAGATTCAGGGTTATATTTATAGATATAAGGAGTTTTGACTTTGAGGTTGAATTTAGGATTTTATTAAGGATAAATAGAGGTTTAGATGTCAATAGTTGGTTGCTATTAATAGTACTAATTTAGAGGATTAGATTTGGTGTT
Source organism: Physcomitrellopsis africana (assembly GCA_036785485.1). NCBI lineage: Eukaryota > Viridiplantae > Streptophyta > Bryopsida > Funariales > Funariaceae > Physcomitrellopsis > Physcomitrellopsis africana. The sequence continues at coordinate 172,049 of JAWRVF010000302.1, read as the reverse complement.
TTTATAACTTTAAACTATTAGTTGTTGACTTGGACTTTAAAGACCTTAGTTGCAACTTCTTTGACGAGCTTGGAAGAGAAGAAGATAGAGTTTTTTGACAATTCCAGGGATGTATTCAAAGAGAACTTCTTCTTGACATGAGTTTAGGTGGTAGAAACACATGATTCGGAGCTTAGATGAGAGAGTTATGCTTGTTTGAACTTAGGCTACTAATATGATATCTATTGTCACTTTTTTGGATATGTTAGGAGTTTTAAGATACTAACAAGAAATCAAGAAGTTGGATTAGAAACTAGACTTCAAGCTAAATATTTTACATCCAAGAATTGATAGAAATGAGTCTAGAATGAGTGAAATATAGCTGATTAAAACCAACAAACTAAACTAGGATTTTGAAGAAGTTAGATAAATAGAAGGGTTTGCTTTAAGCTAGAACTTGAGTTTCAAGATGAATTTGAAGCTCATTTTTTTGTGTACATATCACTTATACTATAAATAATATATGTCTAAAATTTCATATCAATTGAGACTTTGATTAAGGAGAAATGGAAAATTTTGTTCTTGGGTGTCTAGGATTTTGACTTTTGAAAGTATCTGATAAGGATTTAGTGATACCAATCGATTGGCAAGGAATTTGGATTGGAAATTTCGTGTGATTATGATCAAAGATATAAGCTTTATGCTACCAAATTTTAAGCTTATTTGAATAGCTGGATCTCAAAATATAAATTTCTAAGTTTCTAGTTTGGATTTGACTTTCAAAAGTACCTATCAAGGATTTGGTGATACCAATTGTTTAGCAATGAATTTGGAGCAAAAATTTTGTGTGATGATGATTAAAGATGTAAATTTTATATTCTTAAATTTTGAACTTATTTGAATTAGTAGATCTTAAAATATGAATTTTCAAATTTCTAATTTGGTTTTTGCTTTTAAAATCACCTGTTGATATTTTGGTTATATCTGACAATCGATAATGAATTCATAGCTCAAAAATTTTGTGACAATGATCAAAGATATGAAATTTGTATTTCTAAATTTTGAGCTTATTTAAAAAGCTAGATCTAAAAATATGAATTTTCAAGTTTTTGGTTTGGTTTTTACTTTTAAAATTACTTGCTAATATTTTGATGATATCTAGTGATTAATAAAAAATACATGATTGAAATTTTTTGTGATGATGACTAAAGAAGTGAATTTTGTATTTCCAAAGTTTGAATTTATTTAAATAGCTGGATCTGGATTTATAAATTTTCAAGCTTTTGGTTTGTTGGTTTATTACGCACATGGATTTGTAACTACAAAAAGAAAAATTGAAGAAGGTTTGTGCATGTTGGATCCAATTTGATTGTAAAGAAGGACTTAGCATTTGCCCAAAGTAGACTTTTGCTATGACAACGTAATTTGTATCAAGATTTTGGAGGACCTTTTTTAAAATATTAAAGGTGGATATAAAACTATCTTCAGCTTTCTATCCTCAAATTGATGGACAAATAGAATAGATGAATCAAGCTTTGGAGTTATATTTAAGATACACCATCAGCTATCATCAAGATGATTAGACAGCTCTTTTGCCATTGACAAAGTTTGCTTATAATAATTTGGTACATTCATCTACTCAATAAACTTTATTTTTTGCAAATTATGGTTATCATCTATGACTTGATACTTTTGACTTTTTAAAGGCTACTAATTATGTGGCAAAAGATTTGGCAAATTGGTTGTTAGAGCTACATGCAACAATAAAGGCACAATTAAAAAAAAACTCAAGAATGACAAAAGATCAATGCAGATGTCTATCATAAGAAACAACCTTAATTCCATGTAGGCAATAAAGTATGGTTACTTTGTCTTAATATCAAGATTAATTGTCCTTGTGACAAACTAGATTATTAAAGGCTTGAACAATTTTCAATTTATGAACAAATTAATTGGATTACTTATCAATTACATCTACTAAAATCTATGAAGATCCATCCTATATTCCACGTGTCATTATTTGATCCATATAAGATAATGGATATATAAGGGAGAAGGCAAATGCCATCGCCTCCTATAGAAGTGGATAACAATGAAGAATTCGAGGTGGAAGAGGTCTTAGATTTGAAACAATGTCAAAATTGGCTAGAATATCTTGTACATTGGCACTAATACAATATTAGTAAACGCACATGAGAACCATCCAAAAATCTAACAAATGCATCAAAAAAAATCAATGCATTTTATCAATGACATTTATCAAAATCACAATGAAGAATTAAGAAAATCCTTGCTATAAAGCCAAGTAGGTTAAAAGGGATTTCATTCTATCTTATATTATTGTTTCCTATTTTTTTGAATTTATTCATGTCAAAAGAGATGGAGAATCAATAACTTGCAAATTCAATTCAAAAACCATCATTTGTTCATTTATCAAACGAGACATTACAACTATTATAACCTTCAAGATGATGGAATAGAGATGAAGATCCTCAAGAACAACATGTTCTTCCCTGGATTGATGGCAAGATACAATATGTTTGGTATCACAACCTTAGAAGAGACTTTTGGTATTTGGTGATACTTATAGATTAGGAACTACTTCTGATGGTGTTTCAAATATTTTTTTTGAAGGAAGTTATGAAGATCTCAACAATGATCAAATAATAGGATAGTGCTTTTGCCTTGGTATGGAATATTATCGATGACTAAGAGGACCTATCAACTATTTTCAAAGGGAGCAAAGATCAAAGTATGTAACAAATACAATTTGATACATCTTGGACTTCCTCAACACGTAATTACCACTCCTCATGGAACTTGTTTCTAGAAAGGGAGATAATATCGTAGTCAAGATTTATTGTAATAATTATTTAGTTAATATAGATAGGTAGAAGTAAATAGAAGTAGGTTAATTTGATAATATTTTATAGAGAAGCTTCTTAGAAGCTTTATAGAGTCGGATTCACCTTTATATATATTTGTAGATGATTGGTAGGCTAAAAATTGCACATGTTGGTAGCTTGTGGAACAAGCTAGCCACATATTACATATATTGGTAGCTTGTGAAACATGCTAAATACATAGCACACATATAGGAAACTTGTCTTGCAAGTTTGATATGTATCTTATAAGTTTGACACATATTTTACAAGTTAGACAGGTGTTCGAGGTCCTATAGAATGCCACCACATAGTTCTTAGATAGATAATATATATAGAGATAAGAATGAAGCCTTCTTTATTCTTGTCAATGCCTTTCTTGTTCTTAGTCTTGTTTTAAGAATCTCTAGTCTTCTTATCTTTGGTAATAGCCATTTTAATTTTAATACTATACCATATTTGAGTGATTTTGAGTAATATAAGAATATATATTGTTTTTTTATGATTTATGTCTTTATTCTTGACAAGAGCTCGAAAAGCTTCTAAGTTGGTAGAAAGAGTTTGAAAAAACTTCCAAGTTGACAGAAGCTAATTGAGGAGCTTTTTAGTTTGATAAAAGCCACTTAAGAAGCGTCCTAGATATGGATATATATGGGAGTTGAGGCTAAAGAGTTCTTTAGTCTCGACAATACATCTCTTAAAATTCTAACTCACATTTCTTAGTATTGTTTGTATACTCATCTGGATATTTGAAGTTCTTATAGGTTTCTTTTTGAAATCTTTTTTCTGATTGAAGTCTCTTACTTTTTATTTGTGTATCTTTAATAATTTTTGGTTTTGGTGATGAGTTGATTTTGTTTCTTTAAACAATTGCAAGCCTTATAGCCTTTTTTGCCACAATATAAACAAAGACCTTCTTCTATTTGATATATATTTTTTTTTTTTTTTTTTTTTTTTTTTGTAGATATATTGAGTTTAAAGATTCAAAACATATTAAATCAAGCTTTATATCTTCTACTTCTAAATATAAATTTAGATTGCTTGATAATATATTAAAAATATATCAGATTATATGTTGTTTTATTAAAGTCCATAAATGTTGATCTTGATGATATTGAAATAGTCAATTATTACATTTTATAATTTGGCTAATGGCTTTATTAAGTGATTGTGGATCTATAAGTGATAATAACAAATCCTTCATATTATCTTTTAATCTCTAACAAAATTGATTCATCAAGGCTTTTTTATTCTAATTAATATCACATATTAGTTGTTTAAAATCAAATACATAGATTCATGTAGAATGTGTCTTTTGTTATAATGCTCACATCTTAGTTGTTACTCAATAAGCCTTGTCATATTTTCTAAATGCTTCTGCAAATGCTTCTATGAAAGCTACAAAATTGCTTAAAATTGGTGATCTCTTATCAAACAAGGAAACAAACTATGATAATACTTGTACCATAAGCAAGGTGCCAATCAATTCAATTTGTGATTCTTCTGTCGGATAAGTATCAAGTTATAAAACTGTCATCAATCAAATTTGGTTGATAAATCCTTGGAACTTCAAATATGTAGTATTATATTTCTCCAAAAGACTAATTTGAGACTCCATATGTTACTAAACATGTGGATTTCTTTAGCATAGCATAGGCAGTAGTGTATCTTCAAATATAAAAATTGGAGGTGAATGTAATTTAGGTTGTGGTACTCCAAATGTTGTATTATTATGAAGTTTTGTAACAACCCCTTCAATCTTGATAGTCTTAATAGATAAAGAAATAAGAACACTTATGATGGCATCTAACTTAGACTCAAAAGTTTTGGTCATATTAATCTTTTGACTTCCAGCCATTCTAAGAAAAAAAAGAAACGAATCTATAAAAAAGACAATATCAATTTAGAAGAGGATAATCCGTAACTTCTAATATGTCTTAGGATCTTTAAAGAAAGAGGTGATCTACTCTCTCACAAGAAGAATAAAGCTCTAATATTATGATGAAGGGAATATCAGCTTAGAAGAGGGTAATCTGTAATCTTTAAAGTACTAATATATCTTTAAGAAGAAAAATAATTTACTCTCTAATAAGAAAGATCCAACTTTGATATTTAAAATGAGGGTAATTTTGACAAACTATTAAGAAAATAAGAATACAAAATAAGAAACTTGAATCAGAAAGAGGTTTCAAGAAGAAACCAACAAGAACTTGAATTATCTAGATGACTATATAAACATCAAAAAAGGTGAGCTAGAACTCCAAGAGATGTGTTGTCAAGATTGAAGAATTCTTTAGCCTTGATTCTAATATATATATCCTTATTTAAGAAGCTTCTTGAATAGCTTCCATCAAATTAAGAAGCTTCTTGAATAACTTCCATCAAATTAAGAAGCTTCTTGAGTAACTTCTACCAACTTGAAAGCTTTTTGAGCTCCTTCTACAAAGTTGGAAGATTCTTGAGTTCCTTCTACTAACTAAAAAGCTTCTCGAGCTACTTCCACCAACTAGGAAGCTTCTCAAGCGACTTCTGCTAATTAAAAAACCTTTAAAATCTTCTAGAAGGTTTTGTGAACTTTTGAAGTACATGTCCTTAATAATCTTGTAATATATATATTTTTATTATATATTTTATATCAAATTTAATATAAATATTTATAATTTATTTTAAATAATAAAATATTTATTTTAATATTATGTATTATTTCTTCTATGGATTTGTTGTATATCTACTTACTATAATTTGAACATATGAATTATCTAGCTTAATACATAATATAGCTAACTAAGCTTACATATAAAATATTAGATATTTGTTTTTTATTCATCTTCAATACTAAATTTTTTTATTTAATATAGCCTAATATAAGATGTTAGAAGAATATTTATTAATTTTTCTTTTTCTATGCTAAAGTCCATCAATATTTTTTAAATATATCTTTCATGTAATATTCATAGTTTATGTCTCATGTAAATTCTATGGATATCAATATCTATAATTCTTTTGGTAAGACTTGGATATTTTTATATTAAAAACTTATTTTGTTACATCTTTAATCGTTTTGTATCATTTTTTTTTTTTTTTTTTTTTGCTGCAACCAATATATTGTTAATATATAATAATTTTTATGTGTACCAAATTTACTTTAAAGGCACCAAATTACTTTTATTATTGTATGGAACTTTATTTTAATCTTTATAGTGGTTTTTTTTAAAGAGACCCTATTTCTTTGTCTATTGTTGTCTTCTACTTATATTGTTTTTTTTTATTTTTTTATTATCTTGTGTTATTCTTTAAAATATATAAGATATTTTTTAATTTTTTAATTTTTTTTGTGATTAGAAAAATATTATCATATTTTTTGTAATTAGAGAAATTATCTTCTAATCATAAAAAGTATATTATTGATTTAAAAATTATTTCTTTGTTATTTTAATTATCTTTCTTCTTATATGAATCATTATTTTTTAAAATAGAAGATTTATTAAATATCACATCTCTACTAACAATTATCTCACTTGAAGTTGGATCCTACACTTTGTATTGTTTTATAAATTTTTCAAAACACTAAACAATATAATTCTTATTCTCTTCTATTATTACTGCTTAAAATTTGTATTTTTTTTTAATTTGCTATTTCATTATTATTTTTTATAGTTTTAAAAATAAAAAATATCTTAGATTTTTTCTTCATCAAATAGACTCAAACCTCTTTTTAGTAAACATTTTTCTATAATATAATTGTATTTGTTTGTTAAAATTACTAAAAATTATACCAAAATCATTAAAAACATATGCCTTTTCATATTCCCCACCCAAGTTGTATTATTATAACTCACTCTGATTACACTCCATTGAATCATTACACTCTGATTACACGCTTGCTACTTCCAAATTCAAGGGGATGCAGCTACGAGAAGGGCAGTTACATTGTGCTTGAGCAGTTGCATTCACCAGTCAAGGATCACCCTACTGGGTACTCTCAATTGTCTGCTTTTGAGCATATCTACGTCTTTTAACGCCACCAGAAAATAACCCACCAGTCGAAGTTGGAGCTCTCCCGTTCGGTTTACGTTTGGAGCGTTGCCACCGCGTCTCTCGGCTTTAGTCCGTAAGAGCAAGGCGGCAGCAACAAGCTGAACGGAGTCAAAATTCAATGCAGGTTTTGTGTGTGATCAAAGATTAGTGGTGTAATTGAAATTTAGTGCGGATTTTGTGTGTGAGCATACAACAAAATAGAAGCAACAAAGACCAGAGCTGTTGCGGTTAAAGAGGAAGAAGAAAGCGATCCGAAGTCTTTGTGCCACTACGGGTTCTATGAAATGAGTCGATCAACAACAAAGTGAGAGCAAAGGGTGAGCAGTAAGTAGAAATCAGAGTAGCAAGAAGAGGGTGTGAGTAGTGCGGCTACAATCCAAATCTGTAGGGCAACAATGGAGCTAGCAATGTGAGCAATCCAACAATACAACACAAGAGGAATGCGATTTGAATCGGCAGCCAAAGAGCAAAACAGTGAGAAAATGGGGGCGGGGGGAGTTGAATTATAGATAGAAGGAACATCACAGCAATAAGGATTGCAATATAGCAGAAGAAAAATAAACATTGCAAAGATGTCTGAGGCAACCCAGTAGCGAGCTGAGGCGATCAAGTAGAAAAATGGAGTGGGTGTGATTGAACATTACAGTGAGGGTGTTTGTTCAAAAGAAGCTGAACCAAGAAGATGAGAAGGAAGCTGGAGTCACAAACAAAAAATAAACATGAAGAACAAGTGAACTCGAGCAGAAGCGCAGTGTGAAGAAGTCAGAACAAGGAGTGAGTGCGGTGCAAGAGTGAGCTGAGATCCTAGGGCAAACTGAAGCTGAGTGGAGAATTCAGCAAAAACAAGATAATCAGAAGAGCGAGGAAAATTAATGAACTAGATTTTGGGAGGACAGCAATGAAGCGAAATTGGTGAGGAAAGGGAAGGGGGAAAGTCGTAAGGCAAGGTGAAGTATGAAGGCAAGAAAGCAACACAACCAAAATCGGCTATAGGCAACATGCGAACATGCGGTAGGATCTGAACAAAGGTATGATGCAAACAAGAGCAGCATAGAACAAATTGTGAGTGAAGGGAGATGAGCAACAATTGAAGTTTCACAATCCACAATAAATGTAGCAACGTTTAATTTTAATTTATTTTTGAAGAATATTGTTATTATTTAAATTTTATTGTAATTAGAAAAATCAAAAGAAAAATATAAAAAATAAAAAACATAATACAAAAGAAAGTTCAGTCACCCGTTGGTTTCACAGGTCAATATACTAGTGTGTGTGTGTATATATATATATATATATATAAAATAAATATAGTCACTCTTGATTTTAAAGCAATTAGTACAGGCCCCATATATCTAAGTGCATATAATTTAATGTATTTTTAACAAAATAACCATCAATATTTAAACTTATGTTATAATATTTTTTAAATACTTAATAATCACATAAATCTATTAAATAAAATATACTACTTTAAAGAATAGATTCTTACAATCTTGTACAATATATTATTTTTCTATTAATAAATTTTTACTATTATATGGAATATAAGCATGAAACCAATTTTTTAAAGAACATATACTATATGAAAACTAAAATCAACAATATAAAACTTATTATTTCTTATGGTCACAATAATATTTTAAAACTTTCTATCTAAATTTATAAAATTGGTTTGTTCAAATAATTAAGTTAGTCACTATTTTGATTTTTTGATTTTATTTTTAATTATTTCAATTTTCTATAATTATATCACTTAATCTTTAACTTATTAAATCAAACTTTAGATTTTGATTTAAACTTATGCTTGTTATAATTCTTTATTCATCATTTTATCTCTTGATAATAATACTTTAAAATTTAAAGCCTCATTGTTTGGTCTATTTTTTATTTTGTTAAATAAATAAGTAATAATGATTTATTTTAATTCTATTATATCATTTTAATACAACAAAATAATAATCAAATATTCAAATAATAGAAGTAACACAATCAATAGTAACAAGATATTACTTTATCATCTAATTTGATATTAATGATTATCAACTCATACATAATCTTATTAAAGGTATTTAAGTAATCTAACATGCTAGTAGTCTACTTCATTTGTAAAAAATATAATTATTATTTTAGATATAATTAATTTATTAACAACTTTGTTATATACAAGTTCTCTAATTTTTTTTTCTATAGCTTTGGTGTTAAATTCTTATTCATATTATTATATAACACCTCATTTAAAAAATTCAAATAAATTATTCTTTTTGCTTTAAGGTTGATTTTAATTTTAATTATTTTTGCCAATATTGTTTACATGCTTCTTTTCTAGCAATTTGTGTTTTTTTTTCTTGTATAAGTAGATCTTTTATCTTTAGCTACCATAATCTAAAATTAATCTTTCTATCAAAATTTTCCAACTCAAAATTTATATTTGAAATATTTGCCACCATTGCAATACTACAACCTCACTTTGATACAAATTCTTGAGAAAAAAAAACATAAAATAACACACATATAAAAAAATAAAAAAAAAGAAGAAGGTCCTTTAAATAAGATCTAAATCTATAAACATGCAATGACAGTTATTAGAAGTTGAATACTAAAGCCACTAAAATCCTTAAAGATTGTCTATTGGATATCCTAAATACCAATCAAGTAGGGCATACATCCTTATCCTTTTTTGGAGCCTCTACATGGATGATTGTTAATAATAGGTAAGTCCATACTCCTTACTCTAAAGACATTAAATATATAAAATATAAGGCATAACTATAGTATAATATATAAAATTAATTTTATTTAAAATCAAGAATTTTAATATTTTAAATATAAATTATCATTGACTTATTATGCATCAATAATATATATATATATATATATATACACATATATATATAATTAATATATATTATTTATATTAAAAAATTTAATATTATAATTTTTATATTATATATGTATATATGTATATATTGCTTAATTTATATTGCTTAAAAATATTCTTTGTTTACTTGATAATATTTGGCAACCATATGTTTATTTTATACCTATATGATCATTTTCTTACCTTAAAGTTAGATTTACTATCCGAAAATAATATACAAGCTATTTAAAAATATCTTTTTGGTGATTTTGAATAACTTAAATAAGCTTCTAATTATCTTGAATATATCCTATCAATTTTTTTAAAATTCTAAAAATATCTAATTATATTCTAATCAATTCCAAATAAATCTGAATTAATCCTTAATAATCTTAATTAAATTCCAAAAAACCTTAACTAACCAAAAGAAATCCTAAAAAAATCCTTAAAAAATCCTAAAGAAATCATAAAGAAGTCTTAAAGAAAATTGATTAGGATTCTAAATTCTAACAAATTCTAATTAAATTCTAAATAAATCCTAACATTTTTTAATCAAATCCTAACCAAATTTTAACCAAATTGTAATGAAATTTTAAAGATATTTTTAAAAAAATCTAATAAAATTTTAAAAAAATCTTAAAGAAATACTAAGTAAATCTTAATAAAATCCCATCCAAATCCTAATTGAATCCTAATCAATTGTTATCAAATCCTATAGTAAATTTAAGACCTTAATAATTAATAAATTAACTATTGATCTTTATTCAAAATTTGCACACTTTTTAATCTACTAGTTGGCAATAAGCACATAAAATTTGAAGAGAATTAAACTTACAAATTAGAAGAAAAAGCTCCTAATCTACTTAGATATTGGTCGTCCTCATTCTCCAATCTTGATGTCAATCTTCTAGTGTCAATAGTTTTTTTTTGTATTATTTACTTGTTCTAAAATTTTGTATAAATTTTAAAAATTAAGTTAACTATTATTAAAAAAAGATATTTCAATTTAATCAACAAATTGCTCAAAATTAATCCTCAAAATCTAATTTTTAAGAGTCTAATCTACTTAAATTTCATTAATCTTTGATCTAATTGTCCAACTAAGTTTAAATTCATAATACATATCTAATACAATTATATTTACAAATCTATAAATTTTCATCTATAGATCTACTATAAAACTTACAAAATTCTTCAAAATATAAATCTATTTTATTTCTCAAAAATTACAGTTACCCAAATAGAACTCTTACTTTGCATAGTTCTTACAAAGTCATTACAAACTCAAAAACTTCAAAACCAATGCTTAATGAAATCCTATCAAGTTTTCTCTCCAATCCAACTCTCCAGTTAATAAAAGAACCTTACATTTGCATTGGATGTGCGCTTTTATTTTTCATAGTTTAGTTTTGACCTTGGTTCACAATTGATCCTCTTTAGGTATCAATCTATGGTTTTTATAGATAATTTTTGCTGAAAGTTACTCTTTACTATCACCTAAAGATACTTATAATATTATTTTTTCTAATATATTTTATTTTATCTTATTTATGGCCTTACAAAATATGTAGAAGCTCTATTTATAAAAGATAATATTAACACCAAATGTTTTTACTACCTCCCTATCTTTTATCTATATTTCTAAAGTAATTTGCCTATATATTTTCAATTAAGATCTTTTATAATGTGTATATATATTTCCTTTCATCCAATAGCTATGTTATAATATAATATTATATATTCTCGTAGGTTAGTATTGAAAGCGGTAATCAATTGTTGTGATCACGGATGCATTGTCTTCTACCAACTACATCAATAGATTGTTGTTTCTATTGTCTTATTTTTTTTGGTGCAGGCTGTATAAATATTCAATTCTCATTTGATTACTTACACGATTCTATAATGTTTGCAATCATTGAGAGCAGCGGGTTGCATGTAATAGCATTTATCACATTACAAATTACTAGTCATATTGTAAATACTTTGTATTTGTAATTTGAATTGATTGATATTGACTAGACAAAAGGCTTAAGTTTTCCAAAGTACTATAATTGCAAATAAGAGGAGAGTTTGGTTACATTTAAATTAGGTTAAATATGAAAAAGGGATGAAAAGGAGAAACAAAGAGTTGTAAAGAGGACTAATGCTTTTGGATATTATTATTTGGAAGAATACACATAATCATCTAGAAACTATAAAATTTCATGATCCTATATAAATTATAAAACCTTGCATAGTTTATAAAATTTCCATCTAACTAGGTCATAAATTAAAGAGGGTATATTTGTATTATAAGCCATTTAGTAAAATCAAAATTATTTAATAATTTAAAATTTTATTTAAATATATTTTATATATTATTATTAATTATAATATTTTATATACTATTTTTTATGACATTTATATTGAGATATTTTTTTATATATAAAAATCTAATTTTTTTTGTAAATTTTAGAAATATTATAATTATAATTTAATAATATTTAATATAAAATATTTAAGATTATTAATATCATAAAATTATTAAAAGATATAAACTTAAATTAAATAATAATACAAAAGTTTGTTAGACCTTTATGTTAGAACATCCTCTATAACTTAAAAATGGACCAAAAATCATTATTCAACATTGGTGTATTATAATATTATTTTTAAATAATAGTTATTTTTAGTATATATATTCTAAAAATTGTAGTAAATATTTAATAATCTTAATAATTAGACTTAGTTTCTAGATTTGAATTAAACCTCTTATTAATCTTAAAAAATTATGATACTTTTAAAATATAAAATCTTCCTAATAAAGATACTAAACTTTGGTTATTTTATATTTTGATTAAAATTTCATTTTTTATACATATATATTCTGAAATTTTAAAATTAGAAATACTTCTACTTAGATTAATCAATAACAAAAACCATATTTAAAGACAGAACATATCTATAATATTCCTTGCTAACTATTTTTTTCTAATCATTTAATATGTAATCAAAATTATATAAAAATAATCTAAAATCTATAACTTATAAGATAAAGATAAATTTATTTTTGTTGAATAATTTTTTACAAAAAAAAGTTTATTAATATTAAAATTAATATATTAAAATAAAATTTAGATTTGTTTTAAATAATTTTTTTTAAAATTTATTCTTATTAGAGATTTAAGTATTAATATTATTTTAACAAAATGAAATATAATATCCAATTTTTTATTGATTAAATTGGATAGTGGTAAACATTGATTTGTATTTAATAGAATTTATCGATATTATTTCAATTGATTAAAATGTAGATTTAAAGATAATATTGTTTTAACATATATTATTTGTAATTAATTTGTGACTATAATTTAAGTGTAATTATATATATATATATATATATATATATATGCATTTTTCTTTGTTGTTATTATGCATACAATATATTTTTAATCTATATTTTCTAATCATAGCGCTTGACATTCACTTTGGTTGAGAATTACAGATTCACGATCATGTATTACACAGATTTATCGTTCAAACGGGCAATAGTACTGAGTGATCAGGTGAAGAAAAACCAGTTGACGACAACTACAAAATCCCTCCGAAGCAGTATTGTGTATATGAGTCCAAGTTTACACATCTGGAAATCTAAGAAATATAAGTGCACTTCGAACATATGACAAACATAGACGGATTAAGTCGAGGCATCCACGGAACGCTTGATTCGGTACTAGGGCTAATGCTACCAAAGATGGGCTAGAATGTGATACATTACTTGCTGAATCTTCAGCTTCCAACATCGACAATGCATCGCAATGTCTAGTGCATCATCTAAGTATGTTTAATCCTATTTACGGATACAGAAGCCCTTGGTCCCATCGACACAAGGGCCAACGAAATAACCAGCGGGGTAAGGGCCTGCAACGCCCAGATAATTGATGAAGAGCATAGGGCACATGCTTTCGAAATTGTTCACTTGGGCCTCATACTGACAAGCCTTGGCGTTGAAGGCTGCGCAGCAAGCTGCAGTTGCACCCTGGCCAGCATTGGCTGGGCAAGCGGATTTCACATCGTCATACAAGACTTTGGAGAAGTCAGTAGGACAGTAATCTGTAAAAAAAACGAATGAGTTTGTCAGCGGACTAGTCAAAAACTGATTAACCAGGAAATACACAAGTGTCGCAACAATTCTAATGAGCATCTACTAAAATAGTTTTAAAGCTCTACCCGTGGAAGCTTTCGAGTAATATTCAGAATCAGCTGCTTCGGTCGACGATCTCGTCAATCCAACAACCCTGACTGCACAAGCAAAAGTTAAAGGTGAGTGTCATGTAGTGCCACAGTCATGGAAGTGTAAACGAATGGCTCGCAAATCCAGGCTAATCTTCACGAGAGGAGAAGCGTGCAGATTTCCCAATTCCAAATCTTTAGACGTGAATGTAAATAATGATTTTTTAGCTTCATGTCTCTCCCACACACGTGCATGAGCTACCGTCCCCAATTACCGCATTCGGAGAAAGCTGGAAGACACAAAACTATCATCGCCAGAAACGCCACAAGTCCAAATCGAGCGTGTCCCGCCATCGTGCCTACAATCTGCACTCCAGACCAATGCTAGCAGCTGGAAAAGCTTGAGAAATAAACCCAAATGCACCTTCCTGTCACTCAAGTTCAAATGTCATATACAAGCCAAAGTTGTAAAGAAACGTATGCAACATGGATGCCCTGGAAATTCTAAATTGACACACATTGCTGGAAACATGAGAACGTCTTTGAGCAGTTCCAAGTCTTACAACAAGCTCTCACCTGGTGGTCAGATCATAGAGGTAGACGGAAAGAGCTCATCGACAACCAATTTCGTTCTGCCACAGCACTGAAAATGCGAGAAATAGCGGACATAAGCACCAGTGAACTTGAAGAAGACAAGGAATTTCGCTGGAGAATTGTGAAAAGAGCATGGCCGACTTCCGATTAAATGAGCACTGAGCAGCTTTCATCCAGTGCTGCAAGTTAAAGTTGGTCCCAGTCAGTGCACCCACCTCATTAGACTTGCACGAATGTAAATTTTGCTGCTAGTTTTGAATTCATGGCTGTTAAACTTAGTCTCCCACCAACTACCGCGGAAATAGACCGCAGTGTAATGAACGTCTTGATGGTATGGCGGAGCATGAAGTGTGAACTGATTGTGGAAGCTTTTATGGTGGTCACTTGAGTCTCCAGGTCATCACAGCTACATTGCTGATTCTCGTGGCAGAAGGGTCACATCTTCCATTACAATGGAACACTAAAGTTTTCATTAATCTGTAAGTAAATAGCTGAGTCTAGCTCTGACTCCGCAAACATATTCACATCTCTTAGCTTGGAGTTCGCAGTTGGGTTTCTGTAATACTGTAAATGAATTTTGGTGAATTTTCAAATCTAGATTCAAAGGTTATCGATACCTGCAATGTATAACTCTAAGGATCATGCGTGTAGAGATTTATAAAACTCAATTTTAAAAAATGCACAAAATCTCAAGAAAAATAATATTGGCGATGAACCTTAAATGTCTGAAATGCAATGAAAGCATACAAACACATCGTTTCACACAGTCAAACAGCTTGGAAAGGCTACGTGTGGGGCAAAATCTCTTCTAGCAATCTCCAGAAAAACCAAAGAACATACTGACTCTGCAAAAAATCCTGTAAAGAATGCAGACATACAACACGCCACATCATGATAGAATCTGAAACTTATGCTGAAGCTAAGATGATTGCTGCATTCTTGATATTTCTGCCGTTTCCTATGCTGACTACTGACTACTCTTTCGACCTAAGCCTACACACTGAGCGTGATGTTTACCATACTAACCTACTATGTATCAAATGAATACCGAGCGGGTAACTTGCCTGCTCGCTGAAACCAACTCACTCACACAAGGGTGACATGGCTCTCAAATATCTGTGGCTCAGTTAGTAAATGAATGTGACAAACGGTGGTTCCATCCTTGAAAGATTGTGACTTGTGCCGGTTCCCCATCAATATCAGTGCACTGAAAAGCCTAGCTGTGCTGGTGCTCATGAAAAGTCCTCATCAGACACTCATGAAGCTGAACAAGACAGCGCGAGTGCTGATAGACCTGCAGCCTGCATCCTTGAGCAACAAGATAATTAAAAAAAACATCTTAAGCCAATCTGTGCAGTAAAAATAGGTTTCGCTTAATCTACCAGATAGCCTACAAACTAGGGTTCCTTTTTGCAGAATTACATGCACTGTATCTCACACATGAAGCACAATTTGTTACTCAAGAGAATGATGTGCGATTTACGATCGACTGCATGGTTCATGCAAATCATACTAATCGAGATACAGATTGTGTGGATGCGGTGAAATCCCTAGTCCAACAGAGTAACAACAGTATCCACTGGGTTTGGAAATTTCAGGGGTGGATATTATCGGTAAAGGTGAGTGGATTGCGCCTGTGACTTCACTATCCATGGCATGTTGTCCAATTGACACCAATGTCATTTGCCGATGTAAATTAGTGCTAACAACCAACAGTAATCCAATCCTGCTGTAGAGCTGTAGCGCCCCTTCACCTTCGGAAACAGTCTCGAATCTCTCGTGATTTCTATCTTTCTCCTTACAAACCCTGAATCTAAAAGCCTCACACTTCCCAGACCATGAGAACTCGAGCCAAATTTTGTATCATAGTTCCACGCCAGCGATTCGAATTTGAGCGGCACTGAGGTCGTACCTCAGATTCCCCTCGTGAAATTGGGCGGAAACTGAATTAACATGGATTGAAACCTACAGATTGCAAATAATCATCTACTAAAAGGGCACAATAAAATGTTCCTGCAATGTGATTGCAGCGGAAGCTACAGTAAATTTCAGCCAGGCAGACGTCGCCACCTGACAAGCGCAACACCAACACATGACCAGCGAAATCATGCGTCCATCCTACGACGCCCTAGAGTTCATTAAGCTGACTGGGTTGATTTGGCTGACGAGAATGTGCGACTTCAATGAACGTTCACCATTGTGGAAGTCAGCAGAAAACGAGAGAATCATTTTTCGATTGCGCACATGAACATCTCGTCACGCTGCGAATGCACTTAACTCCAAATTATCAAATCATTGGAGAGTGCCTAATCCTTCATTAGCTGGATTAAGACATCTCTCTCCGTGACAAAAATTAGGTCAAAGTTATTGATAACGGTACGCAGCATTGGAGACTTTGCCATCCGGGTGCTAAGCCAGTGCAGCAAGGAAGGCAAAAAAGTCCTCAGAACTAATCTAAACTAAATTTGTAATTCCAATGACCGGAAACTACTGTGTTGGGATTTCCGTCATCTTTCGCAGTGCAATTGAAATTTCTTCCTCCCCTTAAAATAGCGAATTGCGCACCTCCACGTATGTGCCTTTGCACGTGGAGTATCGGCAACGACTGGTGAGGCAGGACAAAGGATCTCATTAAGGGAAAGTTTTGAAGAGGTTAGCTAGTCACCTACTTATTTACCTCAGTGTTCGGCAGCCTACCGATCCGCGTTTCCTGGGAGGAGCTACTACAAGCGCCAAACTCACGGCGACCGACTATGTGTAGTGCACATGTCGGAAGTTCGAAGCTGCCACGACGCATGTAGGAAGTGCGCATTATTGGACTCGGTAGTCTGAGGTCACTTGAAAAATGGTAGAGAGCTGCTGCCAATGGTTGTGATTCATGGAGTGCATGATTGATGGTCAGTATCACTCAGCGGTAAGTCGGGAAATTTCGATTGGAGAAGGCGAGGGGCTGACTAGGTAGAGGAGCTACAGTATCGGTCAGAGCTAGGGTTACTTGTGATAGGTGCATAAATGCAGGAGCTTTAAGAGTTTTTGGGTTTTCCTAATGGTTTGATCAAGGTTGGGAGTTTGTGTTCTTGGATGTGTGAGACATCGCATGGGAGCGATGGCGGAGCAGTGTCAGTGGAACTGGGTAATCGCGTCGTTGAGTTTAGTGCTCTTGTTGCACTCGGGGTCAGTTGTGTTGGCCTTGAATGAGGGGAGTGTCTGTCCTAGCTACCCCGTGGATACCACATGGAAGAATAGCATCAAAGACGTTGAAATCCCCGCAGTTCAACTGCGCATTGCGAAAAGCCTGCGAATTTTGGCCGGCACCTTCAAGCAAGGGCCGCGGGTTTTACTCACCAAGCCGGAGAGTGAGTCCGACAAGAACCAGGTGCAAGGCGTGCGTCTTGTGGTAATGAAATCCGACTTAACAGATTCCCGAAATGTGTTCAGGGTGAGTGTCATGGTAACTCTAGGGTTTTGGCCGAAGTACTCGTTGGTGGGGTTACGGGGGGGAGGCAGGGGGAAGCCTCAGATGGCATCCACGGGAGATGTGATGATCATTGGAGATGGGACGTTTCATGAAGGAACAGGGGATCTTTGCGTTGCTGGGTGTATTGGCTCCGTTTGCAAGTACAAGCTCAATTTGACATACCCTTCGCCGAGGACCATCCACCGAGTTTCCGCTCTCGGGTCTTTGTCTAGCATCGCTGAATCCAGTGACCCGGTGTACTTCGATCCCGTTTCGATCCACTCCATCACTGATGGGCCGTTCCAGTACACGATGAATTCTACTCTTCAGATCGAGTGTAGCAAGTTGGAACCGGATGTTAGTAGTGGAAAGCTGCGGCATGAGGAGAAGGTTTGCAGTGATGGATGGGCGGCTTCCTACCAGGCATGGTTTTCTCAGGCATTTGAGGTGGATTGGAATCCAGCATGTGAGGGCACGAATTGTGGTCCTTTTGCGGAAGTGGGGAAGAATGCCGCTGGCAACACCTCGTCTCTGAGATTCCACAGAATTCGCTGTGATGGCGATCGTATTCAAGGAATTCTAGTTGTCACAAATTTTTCATCGCCCATCGACCCTTTTGCGGATCCCACCGCTTCAGATGGAATGCTGATTGCAGAAGGCACCTGGGACTCAAGGACCGGCAGGCTGTGCATGATTGCCTGCCGTCTCTATGGTCAGTGACTACCTCTGCCTTAGCTTCACAAGATTATTCTATGTATTGATTTCCGATTGTTTTGTTTGTGGGCTTGACCGGCAACAACGTCTCAGGCTGCCTTCCATTTTATTCCATGCGATTGTATACTGAGTTTATTTATTTGCATTACAGGAACGGAAGATTGTCGGATTGTGGTGTCAATGCAATTCCCATTGACCTTCACGGTGTCGCAGAGGTCCTCGGTGATAGGTAGCATCAAAAGCCTCCGCACACAGGATGATCCATCTTATTTCCTTCAAATCCGCTTCAGGCAGATCCAAGCGGGCCTGCAATTTACAAGGTTCATGAGCGTCAACAATCAACCGGAGTATAAGTACACGAAGACTGACACTGCAACGAAACTTTGTGCCTTGGATGATAAGAAGAAGTCTTCCAGCAGTTACCCTAGTGGTGCTAATTGGCGTGATATTGAGTTCCATGCTGTGAAAGATGGGTCAAAGGGTCTCACTCTTGGGAGCATTTTTGTGAACTTGAATCTCTTTACTGTCGGTGATCAATTTAGAACATATGGGCAGTTGCATGCCACATCCGGCAATGTGACTGGGTTAGGTCATCAAGGGATAATAAAAGTAAGTTATTCCATTTTATATCAAATTGGAAATGAGAAGACTTTCGATTCAACGATGGCGGCGGAGGGCATATATGACCCAGGCACCGGTAAGCTCTGTTTGATCGCGTGTCGAAGGGTGGATTTGAAGATGAAGCAGCTGCAGGGGTTAGAGAATGAGAAGGATTGTGAAGTCTCCATCATCGTCCAGTTGCCACCGACTGAGTCTACGGAGGTTCTCAAGGGCACTGTGAAGAGTCTACGCATTCCTTCTGATCCACTCTACTTCAAGCAAGAAACGTTTTCTGGGAATGTGCGCACTCAGACATTGGAGAACGTGTGGCGTGTGGACCTTGAAATCGTGATAAGCGTTGTCATGCTCTCCCTCACTGTCTTGTTTATCATTTTGCAACTGGTTTACAGCAAAAAATATCCCGAAACGTTGCTGTACATCTCTACCTCCATGTTGCTGCTTCTCAGCCTGGCTCATATGATTCCATTGATTCTAAACTTCGAGGCGCTGTTCCAGAAGAAGCAGAAAGACTACAGAGTGGTGGGAAGGACTGCAGGGTGGCCGGAAGTGAACGAAGTCGTCGTTCGCCTTATAACTATGGCTGCCATGCTGCTCCAACTTCGACTGCTGCAGCTGGTGATGAAAGCGAGGATCAAGTCACGGGCTACTGGCGATTTGGCAGCAGCCGTCCAAGAGAGACGTGTGGTATACGTTATTCTTCCTCTCTATATCGTGGGTGGGCTCATCTCGGTTTTGTTCCACGCTTTGTTTGGTTTTAGACCCAATGAGCCTGAGTTTTTGTGGACGGGAAATGATGGTGGACTGTGGTGGGCCATCAAGGCCTACGGTGGCCTCCTGTTGGATTTCCACCTCTTCCCTCAAGTGGTTGGAAACATTCTGTGGGGTGCCAAAGAGCAAGCCCCATTATCACGGCCCTTCTACTTCGGAATGGCTCTTGTGCGTTCACTGCCGCACATCTACGACCTCTGTCGGATGTTCAAATTTATTCCCGCTGCCCCCAACATGTATATGTATGCCAATCCTGAGTGGGATTTCTACTCCATTACGTCGGATATCCTCATTCCTTCTGGCATTCTGCTTCTGGCTATCTTGGTTTATATGCAGCAGCGGTGGGGTGGCCGATGCTTGCTTCCTCGGCGATGGCGCTGCAGATTTGAGTACGAAATGGTTGATGCTGCTCCAATTTAGCTTTAGGTTCGAGGGGAATTTATAAAAATGATGGGTTGAGGGTAGTTAGGTGCGGAGCAATAGATTTGTAATTCGAAGAGAGCGAACGTGTAAGAATTTATGGAGGAGTTGTGATATAGTGAAGAGGGTACTTCCAGTAAGTCTATCGTGTTTCTCTCATGAGTTTATTGCTTTATTTCTCATAGTCTGATGATATGTGGCGGTTTAGTTTTTCATCGTCTCATCAAATGAATGATTTTAAATGGCAGTTTTTTTCAGTATTTCAAGAGCATTTAGTGATTTTCTTCATTGTCGTGGCACTGATTTGCGAGGGTGGACATAGTTCACTTGATGAGTACGATGTGACTACTGAAGAGTAAAGTGTAGTGTAGGATCAGAGAGGCTTCTGTACTTATTAATCCCAATTTGAATACTTGGATGTCGGCTACTGATTTAAACGCAGAAGTAGTCGGTAAACATGTGTATCTCTTCGCATACTGAAGATAACAATCATTGTAGTTAGAGAATAGTTGCAAAGTTTTTATATATTATTAGTGTTGAATTTCGTACAGAGAATATTCGTGTTTTGTGAACATGAGGTGATGCTTTAATTACAAGATTTGTAAGGTGTGAGCAGGGTCAAACCTACCAGTTACAGCCACTCCTGTCAATTACTCGAATCCTGTAAATCTCTAATGATCGCGAACCATCCGATGGCATTGAAAGGGGAGGATTTCTGACAATTTCACTCGTTTTTAGAAAACTTCTCTGTTCACATCCGGGTGGGAAGTACTAGACTTCAATGCGTCTATTTACCATTTTCCGTAGTCGCTGCTGTCGTGACATTGTCGCCAGAATTTTGATATGTTGCTAGAGGTTTTTCTCCCTCGCTGCCGCCAATCTCAAGGCTTCGAGGGTTAGACTCTGGCTCGCCTTTAGGCACCGTGACAGCAAGCACGCCATTCTCCATCTTTGCCGAGACACGATCAAGGTTAGTGCCCTCTGGTAGCCTGAACCTGCGCATGAACTGACCACCACTCCGCTCCACTCTGTGCCAAGTATCCGTCGATTGCACATCCTCCCTGGTCCGCTGTCCACTAATGCTCAGCATATTTCCATCCTCGATCTGCACTTTGATTTCCTCTTTCTTCAACCCCGGGAGGTCAGCCACAAACACATGCTCGGTCGGAGTCTCCTTCCAATCCACATTGGTGCTCGCCATCGCGTGAGCATCTCGCATGAACGAACTAGCCGGCGAGTTGTCAATAATGCTCACCATAGCGTCGAAAGGATCCGGAAAATCAAAGAAGCTGTTGCGTCGCCCGAAGAAGTGTGACAATGCCATTGCACTACGAAATTCTACACCGAGAGCCACCAAACGCACTAAAAACCTCTCCGACAACTGAAGATCCACACAAAACTACACACAAAGTCAATCGAAATGTATAATAACCAAGAGCCTCTGCACAATGCAAAGAGCTAATCAATCTCGCGAAGAGGCAATCGCCGAAGCGTGATGAAAGAGTGAGGCTGCCCGTGTAGCTCAGAAATGACGGGTGATATCGTCATGACCCAGCGCCGACACCCTGAGATGTCTGGTAGATGGCTGAACGGGGGGGAGGGGGGGGGCAGCATTAGGGAACCCGCTGGAAGGAAGGAACAATCCAGAAGGTGACCGGCTGGGTCGGTGACGAAGGGTCTAGAAGCTTGTAACACCGACAGAGCAGCTTCGGGTCGTGTCTGGAAGGAAATAGACCTCGCTGCCTCTGCTTCGTGTCCACGTGTGGATCGCTCTGCACGTGTTTGAAGTTGTGGGGTTTAGGGTTTGAAAATCCGGTGACAACCTACCTAATTTGGTAGATAGATAGTTAGTGATTTATATATATATATTTTTTGATATTATTATGTTGTATATAATAGAATGCTGTTATTTTGTTTTTAAACCAATGTTTTAACATTATTACCTAAGTTCTTATTATCTTTTTAATGCTTAGTCTATCCAACTTAAAACATGTTTTGCTTTTTTTGAATATGTATATTTTTAATTTATATGCACTAAGACAAATTAGTTTGCAAGTTGTGCTTTTGTAAATCTACATTGTTATCATTTTCTTACATATAAAAATCCAAATTAAAGAATTTTATTCATATAATGTAATCCACTTTGTACAAAAATAAATTAAGATTTATATTAGTTGGAAGACAATCTAAATATAAAGCCAATTAAGTGAGACTTCTTGATTTCTACAAATTGAAGGATTAAAAATTATGACCTCTCCCCTTATTCCTACTGTATAAAGATTCCTTATATTCACACTATAAAATATTTGGAAAAAGATTCACATAATAAATAGAAGTAGATTGATTCTTAATCTTATAGTAATTTCATTTTTGGAACCATTGTAATGATTTAGAAAAACTTTACATATTACATGAAGGTAGATTTGTAAAAAAATTAAAATCAAACTTTACTTTATATATTTCGAGTTTAAGCAAAATATGTAATAAACTTGCATAGAACTAAGAAAAAATATCATTTAAATATTAAATTAATTTTAGATATATTTTTTATTTATTTTTAATAAATATATCAATTAAAATTTGGTGGATTTTATTATATATATATATAAATTAAATATTTTTGTAATTTTGATTTCTAATTGAATTTCTTTCATAATTATTTTTATATAAAATTTAACATGAATAGGTATTTATTGTAAAAATATTGTGCCTTTAGAATTAAAACATATTATTACTATTTTTTTAATACATTGATGATTTTTAATTATCAATTGATTAAGATTCTAAGTAGCATAATTGAAAAAGTTTTACATCTTTTATCCATAGGAACCTCTAAAATAATAAACAATGTAATATTATTTTATTTATTATTTTTAATCATTATAAAAATAAGTAAATTTTAAATTCTTTGAGTTTAAATTTTTATATCTTTTAATACATTAAATAATAAAAACCAACAAATCTGTTATCTTAAATTTATAGAAAATTAAAATTAAAAATATTCTTTAAAATTTTAATAATAACATTGACTCTTAAACTATAATTTGATGTTATATTCTTAATAATTATGTATTTTACTAAAATGGTATTATTTTACAATCCCTATAACAACCACCGTTAGTACAATAATTTTGAGTAATTTATATGTTTATAATCTTAAAAAATATTTATTTTCATAAAATTTCTAATTATTAATATAATAAAATAAAAGCAATAAAAACTACAACTATTATTGTTGTTGGATATGCATTTTTTTTTTGTTATCTTTTTAAATTATTATTCTTAAAATTATTATTAAAATTATAAAATTCTCAAATACTCAAATACTAAAATTTAAAAATTCTCAAATTATATAAT
The DNA here is from genome assembly GCA_036785485.1 of Physcomitrellopsis africana. Lineage (NCBI taxonomy): Eukaryota > Viridiplantae > Streptophyta > Bryopsida > Funariales > Funariaceae > Physcomitrellopsis > Physcomitrellopsis africana. The sequence goes on along the minus strand of JAWRVF010000302.1, from coordinate 148,150 downwards.
AATATATATTTTAATATTTTAAAATAAATAAATAAATAAATATATATATATATAAATATATATATATATTTTGAAGAGACTGTATTATTCTTATATGATTTTTTTGAACCATATTTCAATCTCTAATAGTTTCTAAAATGAATTTAATGTGTCTTTAATATATTTTAAAAATATCTCAAATATATCTTATAAAATTAGAGGAATAAAGTTATTTTAAAATACCATGGATATAACTTAGGAGCTCACCAAAAGAAATACATAGAATAAATTATAAACTTTTAAGCCATAAAACTAAATTCTTAGCAAATTTTCTCTTACTATCTTAACATCAATATATTATGATCATGATGGGTCCTAGTTAGGTTTTAGAAGAGCAATTTAGAATTCCTATAAAAAAAAATAAAAAATAAAAAATAAACTTGCTATATATTTTTAAATACCTCAAGTCCTTATTTAGTTGCTTCTTTATTAGAATTATGTAAAAAAATATTATTTATTACTGTTATATAAATTATATTAAAATTATATTGATTTTTAAATATATATATTTTATCAACTAAGTCATTAACTTATATAAAATACTACTTGCATATCATCAAAACAATACTTCGATATATATTATGTAAAAATATGACATTATCTACCATCTTAGTTAATTATTTTTAGATACTAAGCTTTTATATTTTATTTTAATAAGCCACCAAGTATATTTAACATCACAATTTATACCACCTCAAACCACCTTTTCTTGTGTCAAGATTCAAAAATTTATTAAAAAAAGAATAATAAAAATACTTTGTACTAATTACACATCAACCAACTAAAATTTGTATTATTAAAATTACATTTTGTATACAAATACCATAATTTTGATATTATTATTCATACACATCGTAATTTTAAGATTCTAAATAAAATACTAAGAATCTAAAATCCTACAAAAAAAAAGGAAATAAACTATAGATCTGTTAATATTTATTAGGAATAGGTAAATCTATATAATGAAGTTCTACTTTAAATACCATCAATTAAAAAATCTACTAATCTTATGAATATTTTTTAAAAATTAAAATTAAAATATAATAATTTTTAAAATTTTAGAAAAGTTTCAAAAGCTTATATTATATATGTGTGTGTGTGTATATATATATATATATATATATATATATATAGTGTAATAGAACAAAAATTTCTTATATGTAATTGATAACTAAAATTTTAGAAAATACCTCTACTTTGAAAACGTCTTTAAGTTTATTCTAATGTTTTTATGAATGAAACTTTTCAACTTAAAAAAAGTAATAAAATCATTTAGATTTAAAAGTTAGAACTTATTGCCAAAACTCTACAATAATAAGAAGAATACATTTTTTAATTAATCATAATATTACTAATAATAATCAATTAAATAACTAATTATTTTTAAAATTTATATTCCAAAGAAGTAAGAAAAATTACTATTACTCTTAATTGCTTACATTAAGCTATAGATTTTTATTTATTTATTATTTTTAGTTGCTCTTGAAACTATACAAAATATGAAGATGGCTCTTGTAAAAAAGATAATCTTCAAAAATAATGTCAAATTGATAAAGAATTATTTTGAAAAGGAGATTTTTAGATATATGGTGTGTTATTCTACACTTATTTTTTTTAGTAATAGATTTTAATTTTTAGAAAGTAAAACATTGTATCTTTAGAAATTTAAAAAAAAAATTAATTACATAACATTAAATTGTTTCAATTTAGTATTTTAGCTACAATAGAGGAAATTTAATTTTTAAATTCTTTATGCTAATTCTTAGAATATATTTTTTAGTTAATTTTTTATTTATATTTTAGTTATTTTAATTTTTAAATTTCTAAAACTTATTTTTATAACTTTGATAGAAAAGCTAGTGGCCTAATATAACCATTTTAATTATATTGGTATGAAAATTGGATATTTTCACTATTATTTATTTTTTAATATTATATATGTATATATTTTTAAAATTTATCTATTAAAATAATAAAAATTAAAAAATATAAATATAGATACTTGTCCACATATATGCTTTTCTTTTATAACTATAAAAAATATATTGGTTTAATTTAATAAAAAATATTCTAAAAAGAGATATATAATCTATTTTAAAAATAATATATAATCTATTTGTCACAAAATTTTAAGTTAGATCTATCAAAAATTATTGTATTAAAAAAAGAAAAAAAAAAAATTCTTGTCACTACTACAATATCTAAATTTTAGTCTTTGTTATATAAATTCAATTCTAAATAAGCCTATTATATATTATATTATTTAAAATTAATTAAACTAAAACTAAATTTTTTTTTATCTCTTTATTAGTTATTTATAATAGATAGTTTATTCTTCTTGAATATAATTACAAAGAAAAAAATTCGAATTTTATTTTTATATAAAAAATAAAATGAATAGATATATATTATATTTTTAAAAAGTTATTATTGTGTAATATTTTTAAGATATTAATTTTCTTATTTATCTTGTATTCACCTGTCAATAGTTTATAAAGAATAATATTCTTAAATTGTGTGGCATAAAAAAATTTTAAATTAAATTTATACTAAAATAGAAAAATTATAATATAAAAATATACTTTTTATTCAAATGATTTATTTAAAAGAACACTAGTAAAAAATACTTTTAACAATTACAGTAGAAGTACTATTAAAAATATAATATTCATGATTCTATTAAATATGTATATTCTACTTTGATGTATTTTAAAAACATGTAAAATAAATTCATATAATTCTTAAAGTTAATCTATGAATTTTATGAATTTTTTAAAATAGAGCTCACCATTCACACATCCCCATGAACAATAAGGTTTATCAGAAATTCACGCCCACAACCCTTCATCTCATAATTCTAAGAGTTGGGTCTGTTTCTTTTTTCGTATTTTATCATCTATATATATATATATATATATATATATTTTTTTTTTCCTTTCTTTCTTTCGTTGAATGGCGTCATTCATCAACAAACCCAGACTTGAAAACCACACTTCTAGCGGCAGATTCTGCACACAAAACGCTTAACGTCGATGTGTTGGGTGTCATCGACGTTGGAATTTGTGCCAATCCATTCTGCATTTCCGCTGATTTTGTGGTTCTGATCACGATCTTGGTGCTTCGTGCACCAGATGAATGTTCGACTTGTCAGAAGATGGTCTACGCATCTTCGAAGTTGATGTTGATGGCGACATGCGAGGCCGGAAGGTTCCTCCTTGTCCACTGCCATGCCATTTTTATTTAGAGTCCCTCCATGTGAAATCTAGACTCGTAGTGTTGCGGTGTGAGATTGCAAGGCGGTGGAAACGTCGTTTTGTGTGATGAGAGAGCTTCGTGGATGTGCGTTGTCGAGGTAGCGTTCAGTCAGTTTAGTTTTTCAGGTCTTGTTTGCAAGGAGTCTGCACTGCTCCACGTCACACTGTAGCGTTTCTCAGCAGCTGGATCGAAAATCAAGTGCTTGAGCAGATTCGAGACATAAGAACAGATTGCTGATGCGCAGGAGAGGTGCCTGTGAAGAGTTAGATATTCTCAGTTGGTGGTATTTCATACCTGAGCAGGTGCAATGATAAGGTGGTACAGCTACCAGAGCCTCCGATTTCTGCTTTTCTTATTGAGCTGCGTAGGACCTGAAAAGTTTTGGCACACATGCATGGTCGACCACTCATTGGCCGAAGGATTCTCGCAACCAGATGGACTTGGCGGCGTCATGAGTCCCATGGATTTGCACAAGAGCTTCTTCGGACATCACACTGTGAGAGATTCCAATTTCGCTGAATCTTTGCATGGAGCTCACACTTTGAGGTTATCGTTTTTCGGGTGTTAGAACTGTTAGCACATTGCTTATAGATCGCTTGATGGCGTGTCTTGAAGGAATTACGAAGGTTAGAACTATCTTGCAAAGTCATGGTAACTGTTTGCTCGAATTCAAGTTGCAAAGGGCTGATGTATTCTAAATCGAAGCTGTGCCGGGTCTCCGTAGTTTCATTTTGAGTTCTGAAATCTTGAGCACCTTATCAACCCACTTTACTGTAGATGGTTAGTTGTACTCGGCACACTGCACACAGCTGTTATTGCCGTTTATGTCATCGCGACTGAGTTAGATGCCATTGTGGTCTGGCAGTCAAAGCAGAGCTGTGCTCACATTGTCAACTTCGGAAAATCACGTCCACTAAGAGTTTCTATAACCGACTTTGGAGCAGTAGGGGATGGCAAGACACTGAACACGAAGGCATTTGAGAATGCATTACTTCACCTTCAGAGCTACGCCGATAGTGACGGTGCGCAATTGACCATTCCTGCTGGACGTTGGCTTACCGGAAGTATCAATCTGATCAGTCACCTCACGTTATTCCTCGAGAACGGGGCGACGATCCTTGGATCCGAGGTAGGTAACTTGCACCAGAAATCTTTGATCAACTGAATGCATAAGATTTCTGCTCTGGTGACATTGCAAAAGCTTCCGAATCGTTTGACTGTCATGCAAATGTACTTACAGACCAGTACTGTGTAGGACTTCAACGATTACCCAATCATTCCAGAGTTGCTTTCATATGGTCGGGGTCGTGAACTGCCGGGTGCAAGATACAGTAGCCTCATCAATGGCGATAATCTTGAAGATGTTACCATCACGGGTACATTGCGAAGCCCTAGTTTCTGTTTCATTGTGCCAATCTTCCACTTGACTGCTTGCTATCGGGTAGACAAGTGTGAAACTAGTGGTCTTTTGGAAGGGCTTGAGGGCCACTACCCTCGCAGACGGCCTTTCAGGTTCTCATGAGAGCTGTTAGACGCTTTCAGGTGAAAATGGGACGATTGATGGACAAGGAGGGGTTTGGTGGAAGGCTTTTCGCAACAAAACATTAGATTACTCTCGGAGTCATGTGCTGGAGCTCATCGGATCGCAAGACATTCTAATCTCCAACCTCACTTTTCAGAACTCTCCGTCCTGGACCATTCATCCAGTGTATTGCAAGTAGTGATATCAACCAGGATACGTTCTCCTACACTCCTTCTCTTTGTGAATGTAGTCTTAAGTTTGAATGCTTTGGTCAAGAGAATTTGCATTCCGTTCTTTTCCTGGACGATTGTACTATACATATGGACTAAGTGTGTATCACTGTAAATTAGCAATTTATGGCTCGGAGAAGTAGAAAATCCATTAGATTATTTGTTTGTTTCTAGGATACTCTTATTGGATGTTGTATGGACAGAGAATTAGCACAAATCAATACTTTGACCGGAGGCAGGTTTGGTGGCTAAAATCGTCAGCGTGATTGAAAAGGGTAGAGATCAGTTTAAATGGATACTGTGGTTGATTCCCCAGGAATGTGGTAATCAAAAACCTGACTGTCTTGAATCCAAACGATTCTCCGAACACGGATGGTATTGATCCAGGTACTATTATTTACAAAGCACCAGGAGGAATCATGTCATAAGAATGTTAAAGAAAGGTTCGGTGGTATGTTCAAAGCTGTCTAACGTTTAACCCATGGATTACTGGTCAATGTGGCGATTAGAGTTGGAACTACGTCCCTTGATGTGCTCCAGACATTGCCGACTCACTCTCCTTGCGTGGTTGATTGCCAATGTTTTCACAGGTTGCATGGAAGTTATTTGAAGTGACTGCTGGACAGTATTTACGATTGATGAGTAATTCTTTGTTGGACTCATTCTGCAGACTCCAGCCAACATGTTTGTATTGAGGATTGCTATATCAGTGTTGGAGATGACGCAATTTCAATCAAGAGTGGATGGGATCAGTATGGAATTTCCTTCGGGATGCCCAGCAAGCACATTCAGATTCGACGCATAGTTTCGGCATCGAAAACATTTGGCATCCACGCTGGGATTTCGTTCGGCAGCGAGATGTCCGGTGGTATTTCCAACGTCAAGGTCGGCGTTTACCTTCACTGCTTTCGGAAATACTTCAATTTCGCACACGTGAATGGACTGCTCAAATTACCCCTTTTTTTGCAGGTTGACGACATGGTGTTGTATGGTGCTAGATGGGGAGTGCGCTTCAAAACCTCACCAGGACGTGGAGGATACATTAAACACGTCGCAGTGCATAACGTACTTCTAGACTCGGTCAAGACTGCAGTGGCTTTCATGGCTAACTACGGACAACATCCTGATGACAATTGGAACCGAACCGCCTATCCAGTCATTGAAAACATAGTGATCAAGAACATTGTGGGCGAAAACATAACACAAGCAGGTATCTTGCAGGGACTGCCAGAGTCTCTAGTTCGACACATTTATCTAGAAACCATAGCTCTTGACGTTAGATCAACAAAAAATGTCTGGAATTGCTCATGGTTGTCAGGATCATACTTCTTTGTCGTGCCCCAACCATGCGCTGAGCTCACACGGCAAAACATCACCCTCTAGATCATTTCCATTCATCGATCAGTGCGTGTCAGATCAGGTTCTCGGAGGAGAGAGTATGTTAATCCTCCAATTTGGTCTCAAGATCTTTCCTAGCAGGGTTTTAGAGTCTGAGGAGTACATACAACCCTCATGGACAGGGTAATCCATATGCCTATTATTATATTTACTTTTGTGGAAAATTAGTGGGACTAATTGTAAGTTGTGAGGTATCTCAAAGACTTTAAGCAGTGCAGAAGAGGAGTTCAGTTTAAGTTTTGACGATGCTCGATCGGAGTTTGATCCATGTGCTGTGACCAATTTTTGATTTACTATGGTATTTGTAAAGTTCATTTCTGATCAGTGATTCTGTGATAATTTGTGCAGTGTCCTTTTAAACTTATAACAATTGGGTTGTTGGCTTTACTAGATATCCAACCCCGGTTAAATTATTTCAATATGTAATCCAGGAAATCCAGCCTCCAAGTTTTATGAGCACAATGTTCACATGCAATCAAAAGAATATGTCAGTTACTTGAGAGGCCAACATAGATTTTTTCATTAAACAATGGTAAAAGTAACAACAGTAATTATAGAAGCAAGTTTCTACGTTTGGTCACCAAGTATCCCGCCATCTCAGAGCGTAGTTAGATTCAAATTGACTTTTTGTATCATATTCAACAGTAATAGTACTAATTTGAGTGGTCATCTGGAGCAATTTTTTATTCCTGTATCCATTTGTTGCTTGCAATCAATGAACTTGAGCTCTGTTTCTGTTTCTGTTTCTGACAAACACTGTAAGAAGCAGTCTCATTAGTCGCAAAAAATCTGAAATAAGCATGTGAGCATGCGGCCTTTTCAACTTCAACAACACCGAATTCCCTCACGGGGTTTCTCCTCGAAAGCAATTTAAACTCCGTTGCTGGATGATTGAATCAAAGTGGAGTATTAGAGTTGAGAGACAAAAACCAAATCACAAAATTATCGTACATCTGATTTGATGCACACCTTCACTCACGGCCTTGCGGTGAAGTCAGGTTCGTAACACCCATCAAACAGCTGGAAATTCCTTTGATCTTCGTATTTTGGGTGTTCAAAAATCCCCCACATACACCTGATGCTGTCATAAGTGACAAGTACATTTTGTTCATTATGCACCTTAAATGTAATCTTTCCATCCACACTAGTACATTCATATGGGAGCAACGCTTCGTCTTCGGAGGGGAAAAGTCGCAGATACAGTAGACTGGGCATCACTCCACCCGGGACCTTCTTGTATTTGCCTGTTGGCATTCCGTCAGGGTGCAATTCAACCTCTACAATCCAGATGATGGTAGGAATTGCGGCGTATCGTGTGACTGCGAACACTTGAGTCGGCCCTGCCTGTAACACATTGGGAGGCTGCACTTCCCGGCCCGCCATGTAGTCCAATTTGAAGTCGAAACACATGCATTGTCTTTTGCTGTCACTAATGTTAAAGTAGTAGATTGCAGGTATGTCAATATCCTCATCATTTATCCTCTCTAAAATCTTAACGCCCCCGAAGTAGACGCCGAAGTTGACGACGGCCATCCCTGATCGACCACATTCGTGATACGGAATCGGTCGAGCTCTTTCTATGGAGTTCGCATGGATAAAGCACTGCTTCTCTGAGGAATACACAATTACGCACATGATGTCTGCAATTTTACCTTTCTTTCTCAAAGTATCCCAACCGGCGATCACCAGATGGTATTTCTTGCGGTTCAAGTCGCTAAACACGAACTTCGCCATTTTGTCGTGGACTCTGCGTTTAGGGATAGGTGGCAGCAGAACAAATTCACGAGTGAGAGGGTTAGCAACGCACACCATAGATTGTCCCCCGCTTTGCTTTCTCGCCTTGCCGTCTTTCCAGAAATTATCATTAGGAACTGCCGGTCGTCCCCAGAGCGTAATGGGCATTGTCCCCGGCTGTTCACCTCCGTCCAAAACTAACAAACCTATCATCAATGTAAAAGTGGACGACTCAGCATCCAAGGCAATGCAGGAAGTCACACGATTCATACCCTACCACTTCATGAACGAAGGGCCTCACATGCAACAGCTTTCTGGCCAAGTAATGATCTACATATCTTGCTCTTGAAACCTCTTGTATCCTCCTTACCGAGCGCCTTAAAACTCATGAAAACATTCAGATAATCCTAAAACTGATTACCGGTCAACGACATTGTCAGGGTGTGTTGCAGGTCCGCAGATTGTGAAAACATCAGCATTGAGGTAGCTTCAGAGAGGACCATACAATTGCGGATACCTAGGTACAAACGAAAAAGTCCACAAAGACAAGGAGAGGATAGTCCAAGTGATCAGAAGTTACCGGCTGAGCCAGCGATGACCCTGTCACAACCCGGAGGAAGGAAGTTCAAGGGCGGAAGAGCAACCCAGCTATGGGTCCCTATGTACTTGTAGTCAGAGATTCCTGGATCCAAGCAGACGACATAATACAATTTGGTGCCTGTCTCCAGAAGGCACGGCTGGTAGCGGTGGTAAGTCTTCTGGGTATCGTCCTTGAAGTTGAGAGGAGACCATTGCCTGAGCCACAAGTTCTTGGAAACATCTTCTGGCGTTGCAGGAAACTTGCAGGGCGATGATATACTACCCCACGCCGATTCTAATTGAAATACGGGGCATGTCTGAACGCTTCTTTTTTTAGTTAGGTTAGTCACGAACTCTGCAATTCCTACCTTGAATTGCTTGAGCTAGAACCCCACATTTCAGTTCAATCTTCATCTTGTTTGCAACAAGCAAACTTGGCAAATCGGACAGGAAAAGAAGTGAATGAAGCGTACCCCTAGGAGATGACCAAGATTTTCCGCTGACAAGAGATCCCTTTGTTTAGCATCGAGGATTATCTCAGTGATATTTGCTTCACTGTCATCCACGCAAGGATCCGATCCCGACGGTTCTCCCTTCTCGTCGTCCATCGTGATGGCTAGATCACACTTCAAGGGAGCTAAATCAGACTATCAAAGTAATATGATGCATCAGGACCAACGCAATCCGCAGAATTGCTCGTCATGTCGGAATGTGGGTGTCCAGGGTGGTGATCCGTGACCAAACTTTCCCTGGAATCTGTTCTGGAGTAAAGATCTCAACGGCCCATGGCTGAATCTGTCTCAGCTTCACGTTCTGTAAGCGTTGTGGACGAAGAGGCGTAAGTATTGTCTGGTTCTGCTCCAGATATTGTATTGGTCTACTCCAAAATGATATGGGAATGAGGAAACAACACGAAGGATTCATTAAGACGGATCAAGCGCCACAACTCTTCGCAACTGATGAATAGGCCGGGGAGATCAGAGCGAGGCGGCGTCTTCGCCGCCATTGTCCGTCTTTGGTCACCACCGACGCGGGGAATTACACCGGATTCGCACCGGACCCAAACTTTGAGTGATAATATATCTTCACAATAGAATCCATGAAAGCGTCAATATATGATGAGATTTAAATATAATGATTTTGAAGTTTTTACATTTTTTAATTTTTTATTAATATTATTAATATTTTCTTCCACTATGAACACATTTTAGGCTTACATTCAAATACTATGTGCAAACATTAATAGACTGAATTCCAGAGTATCCTCGCATGTTTTCTTTTTTCTTTTCTTTAATATATACTCATGAAAATTAGCTGCAAGAGGGACACACACCTTGATAGACAAATTGAAATACGAAGCAAAGGAGATGCAGCATAAAACCCAACATAGACAGTTTATTTTATTTTTTTGTTTTATTTATACCCAAACTTTTTCTTAAGCATGAATCCATCCTTGGATGAGTCCTTGCAACAAGCTTGTGGCAATCAAAGATCGACCTAATTCTGTGAGAGCTTGGGAAATAGCTCCGACAGCACTTCCAATAATTTAAAAATTCAAATCACGCGGGGCCTCGTTGCCTCCGCTCCGCCCTCGCAGCGAGCCACTCTCTGATGTCCTTTAGCACCGCGGCGCTAGTCTCATTGCTCTCTCCTTGAACCAGCAGATGACATGTACCGTCATAAGTCTTCAAGGTTCGGTCAGGGATGGCGGCCTTCTCGTACAACGCCTGGCTGCCTTCAGGAGCCGTGATTTCATCGGCAGTGCCGTGCAGGGTGAGGAAGGGCGTATTGAATTTGTCCATTCTTGTGCAGATGTCGTCGACCATTCTGGAGAGCTCAAGCATCGTGCCAACGCGGGGCTTGCCTGGACAAAACCCACAACAGGAACGTCCAGTGAGAAGAGATTGCTAGGAAACCATGTTCTCCAACATGGGAGAAGAGATGGAAGCTTGTATCGTCACATAGCAGATGGTCAACCCAAAACCCTGACCGCATCACATTCTTGCAGAAAGGGAAGGCTGCGTGTCTGCAATTTGAATCTACCTAGTGCGACATCTGTGGAGTATAGACGAAGTCGACTGACTACCTGTGTACCGTCGTGGATTACGGAAGATTGTTGCTCCTTTGATGGGATCATCGACTGCTCTCTTGCCCTTGGAAAGAGCTCCCAAGTGTCCACGAAGCGCCGGAGAAGTGAGAAACCTAGGATTTCTAGACGTGTCGGTCTCATTAGTTCAGGCATCTTGAACAAAGGTGATGCAAATATGAAGCCATCCCATCCCGTGGGATCTTGAAAGTGCATCAGGAATGTGACACCTCCTCCCATGGATTCACCAAACAAAAATGCTGGGAGCCCCTTGTTTACATCGCTGTCCGGCATTTCCTTGAAAAATGTTAACGAAGCTGCAGCCACCTGTGAGCCGGCCAAACACAAGAGGTTCCTGTTCATATACGACGCACGTAATCAAGGCGGCGTCATAAGCATTCAAAAATTAAGAAAACTTGAAATCAAACAACTTCTCACTTTTACAACCAGCAGGACACATTCTTCTGCACCTGATTCTAAATTCCTGATCACATAACAAGCAGATATCATTCACAGCTAGTAGATAGGCACGAAGAACTTATGGACACTCCACAGTTTCAGACGAAGAACTAATCTCATAATTGACTGATTTCGAACATGGTAGTTGTAGACAGGTGCTGCGGAACAGCTTCTGAAATTTAAGTGCTGGGACTCAGGAAAGAGCAAGTACTGTAGGTACCTTTTGTACGTCCGGGGTATAGCCCAAAATACCATCAGACCGACCATGGCCAAGCATGTCCGCACCATACACTGCATAACCCCATTTGACCGCCTCCAAGGCTAATATTTGAAACGTCCAACTCGTGTCGCTGCCGTAGCCATGCGTCATGCACAAAATGCCCTTCGGCTGCAGCTCAACAGGCAAAAAGTCCTGTGTGAAGATCGTTCCATGTGGCGTCTTGAAGAAGTCTTTCTTATTCCTCACCCCCTGCGACGCGTAGAACTCATCCTCAGGGGTATCATCCCACAAATTCGGCAGCTCATCTTTCAACGACATTCTGTCTCTGAGTCTGCAGAGCCACTCGCCGACACAACACAACACAATACACCAATCTCCAGCAACGGATCCACAATCGACACTTAAAACACTCACCCTCGACAAAGAATCTAACAGCGTGCCTAATCTCTCAGCCCCACTATAACTCGCATGATCCTGTCCAAGATTGTCCGCTGTTGCATGCGAGCATTTCACCGATAGTCAGGACTGAATCCAAAATCCTTAAACGAGGACCACTCCAATGCGATATTGAAATTACTTGGAACATTGCCAAAATAAAACAACTAAGCTGACACTCCTGATATCTTTCTGCGACGAAGTGGGCAAGCACAATTTCAATGGGACATGCCTCTAGTGTGTCATGCAGGAGGGTTTGGCTCGATGGTGACAAGCATCATAATCTTCGACTTCCATTTTGGATCCATCGCAGCGGATGAGACTTCCGAATCGGAACCACCGACGTCGCAGTCGAAGCATCGACGGCACAATGGACAGACGCAGTCGCATTCGAGGCATTGAATTGGATCCCGTGTAAACGCCACCCCACTCAAACCACTTCGAGCATTTGTGATTTTTAAAATATGCTCAAACATTTTGTATCTAGAAGCCCTCTCTGAAAACCCACTTTGAAAGCCCATTTTAAAAGGTCATGTTACAAATTATAAAACCTTTTTTTGGTGGAAAAAAACTCTTCTTTGTTTTTGAATATAATATAAAGTGAAACAAGGATATAAAATGGACAAATTTTTACTTTATTTTATTATGAATCTACAAGTATCAACTCATCTTTTCATTCTAATAATTACAAAAAATTTAAAAAAAAAAAAAAAAAAAAAAAAAAAAAGATTTTTAATAGTTACTTTTAATAATTTATGATATGATTCCTCCAATTTTTAGAAAACGGATCTCTTTAAAATGGATCCACTACATGTTTTGGAGAACAACATTATTATGCATTATGTCTCATTTTTTTTACTTAAAATATTTGGGTTGATTTTTTTAAATATAAAGCAAACTAAATAAGGCTTTTTAATTTAATCTAATTAAAAGATTTAAAAGATATGACATTTCACCTTCTTTCCTAAGTATAAAGATTTTTAAAATTTGGATTAATATTTTCATTAAAATATTTATTAAAATTATTATAAAATATAAAATTTTAATTCCAACTATTTTAATTTAATTCTTTTAGATATCCATAAAACTTCTATAATAATTTTATATTTTCTATAAAAAATAATAAATACATATATATAGATAAAAAATAAATATTTGATCATCAATGAATGATTCCAAAAAACTAGATTACAAATCATACTAATCTATTATATATTTAGCTATCAATATATCAAAGTAGATAAAAAATATTTTATATCAATTCAATTGAATCATTTAAAATAATCATATAATTTAATATATCAAAAAATTTATTTAAAATATAATTTCTATTAATGATTAACAATCAAGTTTATATAATAATCTAAATCTAAATTATGAGAATTTCTAGTCAATAGTTTTATATTTAAATACCATAAATTCATGATATTTATATATATTTATGTGTATATATATATATGTATACATAGGGTGTTGCTATTGCCACCATGGTTTTTACTAATGCTACTACAAGCTGCTCTAAATTTGAGTGTTAGATGGTTATATTTGAATGCTAGAGTTGCACCATCCACTCTATTTTGCTTAGTTGCAAATGTGTGCAAAAAACTAGTTAGTCTAAATTACAATTATACATACAAATAAATCTTCAACTTGCGGTGAGTACAAAAGTCACCAACACTTATTTGACACCAATGGTGCTCCTCCACTTCTTAGCTTTTGGAAGAACAAACCAACTCTCTTTTTTTACATCAAGTGATCTTTGCATTCATCTAGCTCCAATGTTCAAGAATCTTTCAATTCTCATTCAATCCATAGGTGGACCAATGTTTGTATCTAATGTTATTGGTGTGTAAGGTTACAAATCATGACCTTGGTATATCCAATCTTAGGATCATTAACCATAGCAAAAATTTGGCTTTGTATAATATGTATATCAACCGTCTACTATATTATATTATAGCAATTTGTAACCTTTGTCAGAATTGACGTAGTTGCGTTTGATGACACTGTCAACGTGAAACTCTGGGTTGGTATTGCGGCAGAGAATGTTAATATGGCAGATTAAACAACAATAACAAAATATGAGGGTGCGATTACAATGGCAATTTAGATGGATATTGGAGCTTCCACATTTGTTATCACCCAATTGAAACTCACGGATGTCCCAAACAATGTTGACCACGTAAATGGGACAACCATGGAGAGCAAATTGATATCAAGCCTTCAACTTGTGCTACCAACGAGGCAAATGTTTTTACAAGCATCACCATATAACATTCAAATTTATGGCAGCTTGTGGTGGCATTAATAAAAACCATGGTGGCATGCAGTGGATGGCAAGTTGTGGTGGCAATAGTAACATCCTACATATATACATATCTTATTTGGCATTAAAATATATTATAAAAAATTTAACAATGATATATTTAAGATTCTGATTAACAAATAAGAAATTAAATCTAAATTATTAATATTATTTATTCTTATAAAATATTAAATAAAAATTATTCATATAAAATTAAAATATAAATCTATATATATATATATATATATATATACATACATATATTGAAAGTATAGAATATTAATATTATTATTATGAAACTCAATATGATGATATAAAGGTCATCAATTGTGAATGTAACAAGGAGTAGCTTCTTGTTACAATCACTCCATCCATAAAACTCAAGGCACTTCTATTGCAAAAGGACATACACATATACACACACACACACACACATATATATATATATATATATATATATAAACCTTAATGAATTAAGATTTTCCAAAGAAAATAATACATTGAAATGTATAATCCTTTATTTTTTTTACTTTTTTAACTTCTTCTAGCTCTCTTCTAGCTCTCCTCAAAACAACCCTAATAAAACTTTATACATTATATTCTCAAAAAATAGCCTTTTTATTTTAAGCATAATTCCCTCCAAAAATCCAAAATCCTAAAACATAAAAAATGTAAAAGATGGAGATTCTTGGGAGATTGATGTTATCGCACTATGATCACCACCAACTTATGACCTCTACCATTTGAGAAGGTATCTATCAATCGGAAAGATGTGATATACAGAAGACGTGGGCATTACATATTATACTACTATTAAGGAAGAATCATTGCTCCTGCTTATAAGTGACAAATCATCCGACATAATTTCTTAATGCAAATATTGCAGGACCAATCTTTCAATTATCCTCAATAAACAAGTTAAGAATTTTGAAGAATATAGCTCTCCTAATCACACCCTATCAATGGTAGGATTCAAATTCAATACCTCCTAGGTGTCACCCCACCACCCAAGCCATCATCCAAGCTACCACTTGAATGTTTCAAATTTGAAAATAAGAGCTTATATTATTATAATTTATTCCACCCACTTTGGAATCTTGCTACCATCAATCTAAGTATCACTTTGTATTTAAAATTTACACACTTATTTTTTAACTTATTGAAAATATATCTACCAATTTTTATCCTAATCCAAGATTTTAGTTATTATTTATATTCTAAAAACCAACCTCTTAAATTGCTACCAATTATATGTGGAATTTGAAGACTCCCTCTCAACACAACATATAAAATCCAACTCTCTTCTAAATATTCTACTAATTACTTAAACACACATCAAAAAAATATAATATATCATAATTTAAAGTTAATTTTTAAATACTATATCAATTTACAATATAACACCACTATCATATTGTGATTTGACTACCATGTGAAAATAATATACATATACACTTAATATATAATTTATTGCATAGTTGAATGAGAACCATATTAATGGATTTTAGTGGGTTATAAAATATAGTTGGATTATTATTTTGAAAGAAGTTTGTTTAAAAGAACTATTATTAAGGATTATACAAAGACCCTCTTTTTTTCTTTTTTCTTTTTTTTTTTTGATAGTGACAATGAACATGAAATCCATGAGATCAATTAAATGAAGAAATAACTCAATTGAATCACTAAGCTAATCCCCCCTATAGTGGCGTGAAAGTGAAAATCTACCACGTAAACAGGTTGTCAAACCACGGCTTTAAGAACAAGGCCAGTACCATCAAAGATGCAGTGGTCCACAATTCCACCATATTCTTCGTCAGATTGCCAGCAAGGACAAACAGACTGCCATGTCAACTGAATCCTGTCCGGAGTATGGGCCCACTCACCGACTGTCTCTAAGCCAGGCGCTCCACCGACGAAACGACGAGCAGTTGGGTGGAGTCATGCCGCGCTCCGAGTGAGGGATGAGCAACCATCGCAATCCGCAGATCCCATGTCCCCCACTCTGCTTTGCCATATTCTGCAGGATACTACGTGCACTCCACTGATTCCGATGGTTTACGCGAGGCGCTCCAGCTCATCGACGCGGCCTACCCAGTCTCCAGATGACTCCAAAGTCATGGTCACACCGGAACCATTGCATGTGCGTCCCTCGCTGTCTCCAAACATTGTACCACGACATGCCAAGGTCATAAATTATGTGCGTAACAAGTATCGGCTTCCCGCTGCTATCACTTCCTTGCACACCGAAAGCCATGGTACTTGCATTGCAGAAGGGCACCGTCATGTGTTGGATGCATCCCATTTCTGCTCATTCGGTGTCATCGCCACAATCACCTACTACTCTCCCTATAATTCTATTCAGGCAAGATGTCATGGACCCAACAGCATAACTAGCTTGTGCCAAACCAAACACGTTGCCATCATCATTTGTTCAACTGCGGATCACTCCATGTAAAATGTGCAACAAACAACCTGCAGGGCCCTCATCACGCCGAATTCATCCACGATCGTCCAATTCCATGGTGGACCAACATGTGAGGCGCTTTAGCCAAAGATCAAGTGCCTCGACTGTTTGAGAATCCGGAGACGAGGCACACTACTGAACATTTCTCACGCCCATCACCAATTGTTGTAGTGGCAACTGGGTTCCCCCCATTGCTATTCATGATGGTCGCCGTTTTGATTCAGGATGGTGTGTCCTGTCAAAATCGACCGGGGACATTCTGAGCACAATGACGTGAAATTGCTGTTGGCCTCGGTGAATGTAGCACTGACAATTGTAGCCTTGGATTTTACGAACACACTTGTCCTCCTCTCTCCATTCCTGCCTCCGTCCTTGCAATTCCCATGCCAATACTCTTCACAACTGCCCTTGCTGTTACGCTCCATCGACAGCATGCAGGTGCGATGCAGCGCTTGCCGATCCATGATTATTAGCTCCCTTGTAAAGTCTGACCTGAATGCTTCCCACTCCGGAAATCAAACCACGCTTCCAACAAAAACAAATCGACACGCTCAACCGCAATTCCAAACACTTCCGCAATGCAACCCGCCCGCTTGGTTTCAAGAACACGCACTAGTCGCACCAACTGTGAAACGTACCCCTCACCCGAACTATGAGCCCTCATCCTCACCATCCCGTGTAAAACATGCGTGCGAAATGGAGACATTACATCACATTCTCTCCACTTCCCTCTCTTGCGACAAGCTTGCATTCAGCAGTGCTAATTTGCCACTACGCTTCCACACACCACACCACCGCACCCTCCACCCATCACGGATTCACCATCCACACACTTCTCCAACCTCAAAACCCTCCACGCCAACTAACAACACGAACTCCAACAACAATAACCTTCCACACCATGCGGCCACATCATCTGCCTACACACGAAGCACCCACCACGTGACCCCAGACCAACATTGCTTCTTCTGCCCAACCACTCACGCTCAAGGTGCTCCACATCTGTCATCACATCCAACCTCACTTTGCCGCGTACTAAACGGTCCACTTTACCCCCCACACCACATCCCACGTCCGTCCTTTTCTGTTCCGCGTGTTGCATTCCACTTCCAACGCGGACCTACTCATCACGTTCAGACCACCCGCCCACACACAACACTTCACACACTCGCCAACAATCCGTGCACTGCTGTGAAAGACTATCGATATTTTCGATTTATGCATGACACCACACACTCTGTTCACCTGATCAATTCAATCCCACCTCGGTGACCATCGCTTGATTTGAAAGCGCCACTCACAGGATCAACCGCATAAACTATCCTACCGCTTCACAATTCGTGTCTTCCTACTTTACGCTATACACTACAACCTGGAACCTGCCAGTCCTCCTCGGCACCAACTATTGCAAACCCATGCATCGACGATCGTCCATGTCAGGTGCCTTCATCTCTGACCTCCTTGCAAGGAAACCCATCCCTACTCCACCTACACAGGGCCATGCCATGCAGCCCTGTTTCAGCCCACCCACAGATACCCGCGCCCAACGGCTCACTGCTCCATTGATCCACTCCAGATGCACCCATCCACTCTTGTCCAAGTGCACACCTTCGTTGCACCACCTCAAGACCAAGTCGCGTGGACCTACATGTTTCACCATCCAAGGGCTTCCGCAACCGCATCACAGCATCACCTACTTTCTCGGCGATGGAGACAGGTCCCCTTCGAAGGAGCTCAGCCGGTTGATTTGTCTCGAAAGCTCCGCCATCACGGCTGGCTGCTCCTTCTTCCGCTGCTTCGATATGGTCTGTGTAGAAACCGCTCCAACCTTCTCAAACGCCACCTGCAGGTTCACGCATTCACAACCCTGTCAGCCTCTCCGCCATGCCAAATGGAATCCTCCCAACACATTTGTCCCCGACCATCGTCATCCGATTTCATACTTCTCTTGGCAACGCCCGCCCACTCAAACCATGACCGACCGCATGACAGCCACCGCTGTTCAATGCTTGGACCGAAAACAACCTATGAGCGACCCCATGAGAGCCATCGTTGCTCAATGCTTAGACTGAGAACCACATAGTACACATCATTCCACTCAGCACACCAAAACGCCTCAACCCATGACGCCGGAATCACCTTCAGAAACTCCTCCGGGTCGTAAGCCACGCGCGTCGCTTCCTGTAAAGTCTTGATCGCTTCGCCTACATACCTTGCTCGCAGCAGATCCTCCTCCTTCATCTGCACCACACCATCATCCTCAGACCTCGCAAAAAGCATGCCAACACCAAGCGATCTCTCACTTACAAGCAAGCACACCTCCCACCCAACTCCTTCTACCCCCGATTCCACACATTTCGTCACGCGCCCGACAACGTCCACACCACACGGCCTTTGCTTTCTGGTTACTCTTAGACGCGCGGCCACACTCTTCTTCATTCCACGGAAAAGGACAGTGCCGATACCATGAAAAATGCCAGCGCCACTCGAAACAGCGTGTTGGCCCCTTCATTGAACAGAACATCCCACACTCGCATTGTCGACTGCACAACCAACCCTCTCGTCAGCACAACCATCCCACCAAGTCCACTACGCTGACTCACAAAAGTCCCCAATGATGGACGCTTCAACACGCCTCCACACTGGAGACTCTCACCCGCGATCTACAAACCGCACTGCTCACCACAAAACCAGCTTCACAGTCCTTACCTCCGATGGCAAACTCTTCGAGAACAGGCATAGAAACCATTCTGTTGTCACCAGCGACACGTCGAAGTCGATGCTGTCCAAGTGGGCAGATAGCCTGCCAACAACACACCGCCCACACCCTCAAAACCGTGCAAAAACATCTCAAACCTCGCTCACTTCGTCTGTCGACCACACACCCCTCACTTCACCCGCGTTCTCAGTACCACGTCTTGTTCAAATTCCTACTTTCCCACCCGCCCCATGCCACAACCGCAAGGCATCCCATCACGTAGGAGAAACAAACTTTACAGTAAACAGAGCCCACGGTAAACAACCTTGGGCACTTCTTCTTGAACAGGTCCTTGAACACTCGTTGCTCCACATGACACCCATACAAATTCTCCGAGTAGCTGTCGTGAAGCAGGATGTTTTCCAGCAGCACCGCCAGCATCCAGAACGCCTCCTCCTCGTTCTTCATAACCAACAGCAACGACGCAGCCACGTAGTTCATGCCCTGCACAATTGCGACCTCAACGGGTTAGCGACCCGCCTCCACCGGGCGTGGCGTCCGCCCACCATACCCACCCCTGCACCCTTTGCCTTTCACCGCTCTGCCTCACAAACGCTGCAATGCTCCTCCACGAGCCCTCGTGAAAATCACGACTACCATGTCATTTCGAGAGCTTACTTGGCAGTACCCTACTCGAGAATCCCGAAACGAGTATCCTGTCAGAATGCGCCGAAGTGTTGCCTGCCCTTGAGGTGAATCTATGGCCGGGTGACCTGGGAACGTGCGCCCCAAATCCTGCAAACCAGTGAAATCTCATCAGACCAACCTCGCCATTCACAACGTCTCCACAACGCCCGGGACGATCACAAGGAGCAAACCAATTCGACCACGACAAAAGTGACCCCGTACATGATCTATCTGCCGGGTAGCAGACGTCTCTCTCCCCGACACAGCCTCGATTAGATCCTGATAGTAAGTATCGGGAACCGTGGATCGCTTCTTCATCACCCCGGACACAGCCCGCCATACCTTCGGTCTCAGAGCTGGAGGAATCCCCTTCCGGATCAAACTCCGCAACTGCCCAGACCCCGTCAGAGTGGAGAAAGACCCTGACAGCTGCGACACAAGACCGGTCTGTGATTGAGACGAGATGTCCGACTGCAAGTACCAGTCCGACCCCTTGTTGGCTTCCACAGCCCACCACACCATACCCGCCTCCTTAACCCTCTCCGTCACCTGGTTCAGAACCGCAGCTTCCTCTCGCGAAACCTCCAGCACAAACGCATAAAGATCCGTCACCTTCACAGTGTTCGTCTTCTTCATGGATCTACTCGACTGAGACATGCTTTTTCCCCCCTGCTCTGAATCAGGCGAACGAGGCCCCCCGCCGACGGCACCCCTGCCGTTCTGCATTGTGCTCTGTGCGTCTCCGCCTCCGAGACGTGCTGACAAAGTTCTATCGATTCTAGATTTCCCACGACCTTCTTCTCTATCCACACCCACGACAGCCCCAACTCTGGCTTCTCCGCGGCGCAATCACACGCTGCCCTGCCTCTGCCTCTAGATCGCAGCATCTACGCCTAAAACCCCCCTCCCCCCCATCCTCACACACCCCCGCCCCCCTCCAGCCCTCCCCCTCCCCCCCCCCCCGATCGATTTAGTCCCCTATTTCTGCATCTAACAGCATTCGATCGCACCTCGCTTTGCACGCCGATCTCTTGCTGCAATCCCCTTCATCGGGGAGCAAATTGCTCGATGCCGCTGCAATGCCAGGCCTACTCCAATGTGCGGGGTATTAGAACGCCCCCAGCGACCTGCTTCTGGAGTTTCACAAGCCTACATCACCATCCAACGCGAGACTGGCGCTCACAAACTCGGCAGTCTTGGTCCTTTCAAGAAATACGGCCAGCATTAACGCTTCTTCCGAACCTGGGACTGACCATCAGAGCGCGGATCCAATTCACAGTGCCAGTGCGATTGACCGCCCTGGGATCGCACTCAGCCAGCGAACAACTGCGGGAAACACCCACGCATTGCGCAGATCCAAGACAAGCTTGCAACCGGGAACTAGGGTTTCCACAAAACCTCACAGCCACGAGTCGACAGCACGCAATCTGGCGGGTGGCAGAGGGTATACCGCTTCCAGCGACAATGCAGCAATGCGGGCTCACAAGCAGCGCAACAACCAAGCGATCGAATCAGCGCCACACCGAAGCTCGCGTTTGGAGTGTCTTTTGAGGTCCATGAGATCCAGGAGTGAGGGAGAATGGAGAAGGAGTGGAGTGTGGTCCGTTGTCTGGAGTGGTCGCTGTGATTGCAGTCGCGAGGAGTGTTGAGGCAAAATGGACCCTTCTTCACCTGGATCGTGATAGTTCCGCTGCTGCGCCACCAGCGAAGATACGCGCTGAATTGCGGGCGAATTGTTACGTTATGGTGAGGGCAGATATACTGTCGCACCTCAATACGGGTTGTAGGTACTTCGTAGATTCGTAAAGTGGGAATGTATCAGCATTGAGAGGAGTGATTTCAATGGCACCGTGCATGTGAAGACGGTTCAGCTGTTTGCATCCTTTGATGTTTTTCGATGAAAGGACTTCGGAAACTGTTTTCCTGACTCCTTTCCTCTATCATAAGCTGTGGGGTGGTTTTAAAAGTTAACTACGTTTTTGGTTTTCATTTGTTTGCGTATGTTTCTGGATTAATTTTTGTTTTAGACAGTTTTAGAATACAGGTGATGCGATGCACGTACATCATTTTTCACGGAAGTTCGGTTATTTATGTTGAATTCTGTGCGGATTGAATGGTGGTTGGAGTTCGCTGTGTGTGATCGGATGCTCGGTGCTTTGTCGTTATTGCCTTACTACTTAATGTTTCTTTTGATGGTTTTATCTGATTGTCTTTAAGCGTCACGAGATTTTATAATTGCCGCTTAGGCTCTGCTCGGTTGGATCGTGACACTGGAGTTCCCAATCCACAATAATTGAATTACTAAATTTATCCACAGTTGATCACGTTGTTTGGATTGGGTGTTGAAGGTTTTTGCTGCGATATTAACTTTCTTTTGTTTGTGGATACTGCGAATTATAAATATTATAATATTTTGGAGACAAAAACAGAGTTATTCTAATACCCAGAACGTGGAGATAAGAGTACTAATTGGATGTAGCTACAATTACTGCTAATTCATTTACACTTTCATGTATTATCAAGCAATTTTGTGGTAGTTTAGAGTTCAAGTTAATTACTTTATGAAATCTAGAACCTAGTATGTGTTTTGCCATCCATGATTTATTTCATCTCTTGAGAAGGGTAGTCTCATATTTAGGATGTTTTTCCAATTTTTTAAAATAAATTTCCAACTAATTTGCCCATATTCTAGTAGACCCTTCCAAATCATACTTCTAGTATGGAATTCACTCTATACTTCTTTTTCAAAAACACATTTGTTTCTTTGAGTCCACATGGTCCATAAATAAAATCCTCTTAACAAGGACAAGATCTTGCAAAAGCTTTTGAACCAAGGTGGTACATTTTTTGCAAAAATGGCTTGCTTCCAAGTGAAGGCTTTCTACAAACTCCATTTCTAACAATTAGATGTTAGTTTATATAGAAGAAAAATGGCCTAATTGTAGATATTATAAGCTTGATGACACTTCCAAAACCTATAGATAATGGTCTCTAGTTTTTGGAGGTAGCAAAAAGCACAATGGATGTTAATGTGTGGACTAATTTTTTCTCGCCATGTATTAACTACCACACCTTTATACCATATGAGCCAAATAACCATTGTCTCTTTGTGGGAATGGAAATTGGATCAAATGTTATTCTATTTAAAAGAGAAATCATGATCTAATACTATATTCCATTTGTATGCCAATAAATTAATGGAAGGAACATTTCTTTGAAGTAACTTCTTCTTGGATTTGGCAAAGTATATTATGAGATTTTTTCTAGTTATTCAAGAATATGATTTAAGATCAATGGTCAATTTACTAACTGAATTATAAAATAGATTTATGCCTTTTAACCTTTTTTTTGTAGAGATTATTTTTGGAGCCATTCTAATAATTTTCATAGAACTAACCACTTTATTCTTATTATCAATTAGATTCTAATTTTCTTGATTTAAAGAGAGTTTTTCATCAAAGTGGAGAATTTTGAATTGGACACTTATTTGAAAGATTTTGATTCTATTAGATTTTAGTAGAGAAAACCATTTATCTTCTTCAGTTTCTTTATATTGAGTAGCAAGTTGGAATACCACAATTAATAATTGATCTTTTTATAAGGTATATAATCCAATACAATCTTGGATTTTTAATAAAGTATTACTATGGTGAATAAAAGATTTTCAAATTCTAAAAAAATAGTAGTATAGGAAGGTCCAAATATAGCTAATATCAAATAAAATTTAATATTTGGATCTAGCTTTCTCTCTAGTAAGAAAAATTGTTGGATCTTTAAAGAGATTTTTGACTCATTAGAGATTGTTTGAGTATAGAGTTGTAACTTGATGTGAATCTAGGTAGAAATTAATTAGTGGAAATTTTAAATTCTACTATAAAAATTAATTTCATGCTTTATGAAACAAAATTAGAAGATTGAGCCATAGAAACTTACAAATTTGTATCTACACTTTGCTAATTTTGTTCCAAGTTTTTGACTTAGTACTCTACTTATGATTAAGAGTGAGTATCTAAGCAAAGTTTGGTAATCAATGCTTGTAAACAATTGATTTGGCATTCATTATTCTAAATCTTAAGAATTGTTGAATATTAGCATGACTTGATTGAAGGCCCCTACAATCCATTTAGACAAGATTGCTTCTTTTGAGTCAATTATACCTAGGCCACCTTTAGCACAATCCTTATAATAAATTGATTAGACTACTTTAAAGCGTGTTAAGGAAGAAATATTTTTCCATAAGAAGTTTTTAACCATAGATTTTATTTTATGAATTGTCTTCAAAGATCTAGTACATATAGCTAAAAAAATTACAAAAATGAGAATAAAATATTATTTACTATAATAGCCCTACCAATCACATTCATTTTAGTAGACCACCAATAATCTAGTTTGAATATTATTTTATTGATAAAAAAATCTTGTGTAAATAAAAAAAGACCAAAAAGAGTTTCTAATAGCTTGTTGATATTTGTAAAAGATGTCCAAGTCTATTCAATCTTATTTGTCTATGTTGATCCATTGATTTTTTAAATTGCCAATAAATTGATAATTTGGACCAATTAATTTCAAGACCTGATACTAAGCTAAATTATTTAATAACTTTTTTTATTATTATGCATTATTGTAGTAAATATTTTCTTTGAATAGATATAAAGTCCTTCTTTACAATCAAATTGGATAAAATTTATAAAAGTTTTATTTTACAAAAATTATCTACAATCCTTATAATATGCTATCATAAAAATCCTACATATAAAAATATTGTTGCATCTCTTTTGTCTTACATATTCTTAAATTTACAGATGCCATATTTATTAATATTATATTCAATTGAAAAATCATTCACTCTTAGTAACTTCTTCTTAATACTAAAAAATTCTTCATTCCAAATACCTCTATTTTTCATAAATATGAACATTAACTTACATCTTCTGTAATTGTGCAATTCTTTGTAGATTTGGCACTTGCTAAAGCTTAAAAGGCCTTCTTCTATTTATTTTCCAAATTTACTCATTGCCTCTTACTACCATTGCTCTTTTTTTGATTTATGGTCCTATTTTCTAATACAACTCAATGCAACCATAAACTTTTCAAAATTTAATTTTTTTAATATAAGCTCTTATTTTATAAGGTCATCATCTTCTAAATGACGATCTTGTTTTGATTTCAATTCTTCAAAAGCTTATCTTCTTGTTCATTGTTGTATGATATGATTTTTAATTTGAGAAGACATTGAGTACTTATTTATAGAGAGTTTATTTTAAACTTATTCGCCAAGTTTCAATAAGTGATTTATTAATAAAGAAGATAAATAAACACAAGAATACTAAATAATATTATAATAATAAGAATTTTTTTACATTTAACTAGGTTTATACATAAGATTTTCTATGACATCCAAAAATTCCATAATACCCTTTTTTATGCTAAATTATAACTAACTAATTGTTGATAAGTTAAATTCTCAATAACTTCAAAAAAAATCCATAATCTCTTTTCTAAGACTCATCTTTATATCAAAATTTTATTAGAGCTATATATATATATATATATATATATATATATATTTTATACTTCTCTAAAAACTTGGCTTCCAAAAAATCCCTTCAATTTGTAAAAAATGCTCAAATTATAATAAAAATCTTTTAATACCTTATTCATCCATAAATGATTTATTTTTCTTTCTAAACTTTAAGATCTAATATCTCTTGATCTAGTTGTTTAATTTTTGTCAATTTCTTGAAAAAATAGTTTATACTCTTAAATTTTATTACAATAAAACTTAATTGTTAATTTACTTTCAATCATTTGATATCTCAAAAATCCTAGTAGATACTCAAAATCCTAATTTATAAACATCTAAGTACTATTTTCTTCATATTTCAAACATTCAAAATTCAAATACTACAAAAATTTGTATTTAGCTTAATAACATGATAATACTAATTTTGATGATGCTTGGATTTTATTTCTTTGGACAATTGCCAACCTTGTAGACTTCCTTATTAAAATACAAGCATAGACCTTCTTCCATCCAATACTTCGTTTCTTGTAGACTAAAAGGTTTAAAACATATTGTATCAAGTTACATATCTTCTACTTCTGAATGTGAATTCAAAATGCTTGCCAATGTTGTATAGCAATATAGCCATTAGGTGAAAGAAGAAAGCATTGATTATAATATATAAAAGCGCAAATAAAAATATTTTAGCAAATTATCTTAGAATTATAGATGATAGGCAAGAAAGTAGTGAAAATTAAAAAATGCTAATATTATCTTTTTGTAGAAGAGACTTCTATTTACTTTAAATGGCCATAAATAAAACAAAACAAAGTAGATTAGAAAAATAAATAATATAGGCATCTTTAAGAAAGAATTGAAAATAGATTTTAATAAATTTTACCTCAAAATCCTTAGAGTTGATACCTAAGGAGGACCAATTGTGAACTTGGATCAAAATCAAATCCTAAGGTACAAAATTGCATATCTACGGCGGATCAACAGTTCTTTGGTAGATTGGAGAGTTGGATTAAAAAGCCAACTTAAGAAGATTTGTTTGAGTATTGATTTTGAGTAATTTGAATAGAAATTGGCTTTGTAAGAGCTTTACAAAGTCAAGATTGTATTGGGTGATTCTGGATTTTGTGAAGTAAAGAGGGGTTTATAAATTTGAGCATATTGTGAGTTTGATGATAGATCTACAAGTGAAAAATTGAGAATTTGTGATTGTAATTGTGATAAATACATATTATAAGCATGAACTTGATTAAATGGTTCAATTGAAGGTTATTGAATTTCAAGTGGGTCAAGATGAAGGTTAGTAAGGATTTCTCATATATTTAGTAATCTATCAAATGGATTGAAATAAGAATTATTTGTATAGATAATAGACTTAATTTTATATTAATAGATGAATTTAAAAAGAAATTGAATGGTACAAAAAAAGATATTTGTATTAAAAATTTGACATTAAGGTTAGAAAAGAAAGGCAACCTACACCCAAGTAGAAATTGGAGCTTAACTTCTATGTAATAAGTTGAATCTCTTTCATATATTTTGTGCATATTGTCAACTTAATTATTGAAAGGGATGTAAAATTTGGATTAAAATCAACGATTAGATCATCAACCATTGTGGTTTCAATTTACTATAGGATTTGGTTAAGGTTTGATTAGGATTTGACTAGGATTTGATTAGCATTTGAATAGGATTTGAATAGGATTTGAATAGGATTTGATTAGGATTTAATTAAAATTTGATTAAAATTTGATTAAAATTTGATTAAAATTGATTATAATTTTTATTTTTTAATATTAAAAAAAAAAACTATTTTAAGATTTTTAAAGATTTATATTAATATTTATATTAATATTTTTTAAAGATTTTTTTATTATTTTTTTATGAGTTCTTTAAAAATTCTTTAGGATTTTTTATTTTTTTTTATTTTTTATTTTTTTTTATATATTCTTCTATAACTAATTAAAAATCTAATTAAACTTTTTAATGATTGAAGCAAACTTGTTAGTATTTAATTGTAAGTTTATATAATTCTATTAAAGGTGTTAAGACTTGTTGTTGTTATTTTTCCTTTATCTTCCACAGCCAGGTGTCCAACGTATTTTCAAGCAAGACTTTACAACATATAATACTGATGTAACAAGAGTGAGTTGGATTGCATGTTATCTTGCTACAGTCCATGAACATTGATTTTAACAATGTTAGAATAATTGATTATCACATTTTACGGCTTGGCTAGTAATTTCATTAAGTAATTATGGATTCGGAAGCAATAATTATAAATCCTTCACATTGTCTTTTAATTTCCAATAGAATCAATTCATTAAAGCTTCTTCATTTCAATTGATGTCATATATTAGTTGCCTAAAATTGGATACATAGATTGATGCAAAGTGTATCTCTTGATGCAATGCTCGGATTTTAGTTGTTGCCCAACAAGCCTTGTCATGTTTTCCAAATATTTCTACAAATGCTTCTATAAAAACTTCAAAGTTGCTTAAAATTGGTGATTTTTTTTCAAATAAGGCAGCAAATCATAATAGTGCTTGCTCCATAAACAAGATGCCAATCAATCCAACCTGTGATTCTTCTGTTGAATAGGTATCAAGTTATTGAACCATTATCAATCAAATTTTGGTTGATAAACCTTTGAAACTTTAAACGCATATCATCATATTTCTCCAAAAGACTAATTCAAGGCTCTTTATATTACTAAACAGGTGGATTTTTTTGGCATAGTATAAGTAGTACTGTATCTTCAAGCATAAAAGTTTAAAGTGGGTGTAGTCTAGATTGTGATAATCCAAATATTGTGTTGTTATACAATTTTGCAACAACTCCTATAATCTCTACAATCTTAATAGATAAAATAATAAGAATATTTATAATAACATCTAATTTTGAATTGAAAGATTTGGTCATACTACTATCTTGATTTCTAGCCATTCTAAAAATAAAAATAAAAAAGAATCTATAAGAAGACAATATCAATTTAGAAGAAGATAATTTGTAACTTCTAAAATATTTTAAGATCTTTAAAAAGAAGAGTGATCCACTCTCTCACAAGAGGGATAAAACTCTAATATTGTGATGAAGAAAATATCAATTTAGAAGAGGGTAATTTACAACCTCTAAAGCATTGTTATACCTTCAAAAAGAGGAATAATCTAATTTCTAACAAGAAGGATCCAACTATGATTATTAAAATGAGGGCAATCTTGACAAACTATCAAAGACACAAGAATACAAAATAAGACACTTAAACTAGAAAAAAAGTTTCAAGAAGAAACCAACAAGAATTTAAGTTAATCAAATGAGTACACAAATAACACCAAAAAAGTTAAATTAGAATTTTAAGAAACGCATTGTTAAGACTGAAGAACTTTTTAGCTTTGTGTCACGGATGCAAAATATAGATTAAAAGTCTAAACAAGAAGTTCAAGAAGAACTGGCAAGAATTAGATTAATTAGATGGTATAAGAACAATATCAGAGAGGTGAGCTAGAGTTCTAAGAGATGTATTGTTGAGATTGAAGAATTCTTTGGCCTCGACTCTAATACATACACCTATTCAAGAAACTTCTTAATCAACTTCCAATGATTAGGAAGCTTCTCAAGCAACTTCCATCACAAGGAAGCTTCTCAAGTAACTTCTATCAACTAGGAAGATGTTAGAAGATTTTGAAAGGTTCTAGAGAATTTTAAGTATCTTCTAGAATATTCTAGAAGATTCTAACAAGCATGTCTTTGACACTAGAAGGTTCTAGAAGGTTCTAGGAAATTTTAAATACCTTCTAGAATATTTTAGAAGATTCTAACAAGTATGTCCTTGACATCACCCCGTCCTCTAGCTTCGAGGTCTCCGAGAAGCAATTTGAGACGTATACTCACAAACACAAGAAATTAAAGATATGGCGCATAGTCTCTGCAATATATTCCAATTGTCATTCACAAGGCAGATGATTCATGGATTATTGTAGCCACCAGTAATGACTAACACTTTTCACTTGAGACCATGCTTGAATTTCTGTGTCTTCATTGTAAAAGCGGTCTGAAAATATCATTTTGCCACTACCTTCATGAGTTGATTCAATTTCAATGACAATCACAAGTGACCTACTATTTGATATTCTTCAACGTCTTCTTGATTCTTCTAATTTTTCATCTTGAGATCGACGCTGTGAGCTACTTGGTTGAGATGGCATCATTAGTGCAATATCTTCATTTTCACTAGCCATATCTAAATACACTTTGAGATTACATATCTTGATACTACAAGAAAGCAAAATCCAACACGTTATATTTCAATAAGACCTGGATCCTACTTATATACATTCTTTTGGAAAAGGCTTCATCTTCATGTTTTATCAATGGCCGACTTTTGATTTATCAGGATATTGTCCATGAAATTCTTCTACCTTTTGCGACGCATTTGTTACTTTTTTGCTTGCTCCCAAATTTGCTCATTTATATCATAGCCACACCAATGAATTAAATACTCCAACTTCTTCCATCTCTGTCGTGAATCAAGGACTTGTTCCACCTCATATTCCATGTGGTCTTCAATTTTAATACATGGTGGTGGTGGCTGTATCCATCATGATAAAATTGATTCGCTATAAGCTTCTAAAAGAAAAATATGAAAGACTAGATGTACCTTCATGAATGTGGATAGTTTCAACCGATAAGCCACCAGATTGATTTGCTTTTGAATGCAAAATGGTCCCAACCTCCTACAATCCAACTTATTGTAAGGTCGAGTGGTCTTGATGTTTTGTCGCAAGAGCCAAACCTTATCTCCAATTTGAAAAGTAAGAGAATCCTTCCAAAATTTATTTGTAGAAGCTTTGTACGAGTTTTGAGCTATCTATAAGTGAAGCTTCAAGGTGGTTTGGATCTCCATTAAATGCTTTACAAGATCTTCAATTATTGGATTTTTATCTTTGGATTTATCCAACAAATCGAGTTTTGGATGATATCTATAATTTACAAAGAAAGGTGTTTGTTAGATTGAGGCATGGATCGAATTGTTGTACGCAAATTTTGCCAATGGTAGATATGTAGTCTAATTGTCTTATTGATAGTTGATTGCACATTGTAGATATTACTTCAAGACTTAGTTGACTCGCTCTGTTTGACCATCGGTTTGAGGATGGAAGGCAGAAGAGAATTTGATATCTATCCTTAATATATCAAAAAGCAACCTTCAAAACTTTGATATAAATTGAGGCCCTAGATCTGAAATAATATCATTCGATAAACCATAATATTGATATATATTGTCAATAAACAATCTTGTTGTTTCTTCACCAAGAATTATCTTTTTGCATGGAAAAAAATGTGTCATCTTTGTAAATCGATCTACCACCACATAGATAGCATCAAATATTGCAGAAGGTGGCAAATCTATGATGAAGTCTATAGATACTGAAGACCATGGTTGCTTTAGAATTGGCAGAGGTTGTAAAAGCATGTAAAGGTGATATTGAGGATTCTTTGATCTTGAACAAAGATCACATGATAGCACAAAGTTCTTCACTACCTTCCATATTTGAAGCCACCAAAAGTCTTAAGAAATAAGTTCCATTATTTTTTTGAATCCAAAGTGACCTATGATCGGGAAGTCATATTAAGATTGAAGAATATGAAATCAAATTGGTCCTTCTGGAATGTATAGTCAATCTTCAAAATATAATAAATCGTCCTCAATCTTGAACTTGTCTTTGTCAAAGTGTTGCTTCACATCCGAGACTAATGAGTCCACAATTGATGCTCCACGGATTTGTTCTAAAAAATTAGCATCAATTAGCATGATCATGGAGGTGGTGCGGAGGCGAAACCATTCTGGTTGTAGCAAAGTTGTACACTACTGATCAAATGCTGCATCTCTAGTCTTGGGTGCTAGATATGATCTCCTTGATAATGCATCTGATAGTCCTTATTGCCTTCCTAGTTGATATGTGATGATGAAGTTGAATCAGGATAATGACATGTTCCATCAAGCTTCGCAACAATTCAAAACTTAAGCTGTTGTAAAATATTCCAAATTCTTGTTATCTATATATATAGTCATCAGATGTGCAACACCTTCTAATAAATGATGCCACTCTTGGAAAGAATCAACTATTGCAAGCAACTCCTTATCGTGAATTTCATAATTAATTTCTGCTGTTGAAAACTTCCTTCAATAGAATGCAACCGAGTGAAATTTATCATCCTTCTTCATCTATGATAATACAACTCCTAGCACAAAGTCAAAAGCATCTATTTCCAAATAGAACGCCTTTGTAAAGTCAGAATGTACCAAGATAGGAGCTATCATAAATGCCGACTTTAACTCTTGAAATGCCTCTTGTACTTGAATACTCCACTCGAGCTTGTCCTTTGATATCAACCGTGTTAATAAGACTGTGATTTGTGAGTAGTTCTTCATAAAAATGCAATAGAAATTAACAAATCCAAGAAAACATTGCACGTCCCATACCATCTTTGGTACTATCCAATCTGTTACTGCTTGAATCTTCTTTTGATCTATCAACAATCCTTCGTCTGAAATAATATAATCAAGAAATTCCACCTTGGATTAATAGAATATGCATTTCTCTAACTTGGCGTATAATCCCGCATCTCAAAGTTTTTATAATACCAACTTTATATGATCTTCATATTCTTGAATATTCTTAAAATAGATCAAAATATCATCGAGGTAATAAATAATAAATTTATCCAAATACTCTCAAAAAATATCATTCATCAAATATTGAAATATAGTTGGTGCATTGGTCAATCCAAAAGGCATGACATTATATTCAAAATGTCCATACTTCGTCCAAAATGTTGTTTTCCATTCATCTCCCGCCTTTACTCATACAAGATTATAAGCTCCATAAAGATCTATCTTAGTATATATTTTGGCTTCACCAAGTTGCTCCAAGAGTCCGAATATTAGTGGTAATGGATATCGATTCTTCACAGTGATCTTGTTCAAGCCTTGATAATCCATACACATTTGTAATGAGCCATCTTTCTTCTTCACAAAGAGGATAGGTGCACTTGTTGGAGATTTAGAATGCAGAATGAAGTTCTTTGCAAGATTCTCTTTAATGTAATCTTTTAATGCTGAGAGCTCATCTTGTCATAAATTATAAATTAGGCCAAATGGTGGTTGTGCTCGCTCTTAGAGATCTATAGCACAATTGTATGGTCAATGCTTTAGTAGCATATCAGCATTCTTCTTCTCAAAGACATTCTTGAATTCTTCATACTATTTTGGAATAACCAAAGTCAGAGTTGCATCTTCTCGAGCTGGCATTACAAAGATGACAAGAGGTGTATTATGCTTGGCTTCCTTCATGAAGGCCCTTGCACCTATGAACAAAGGTTTGTTTTTAGGTATTATCTTGGCACGTTCCACCTTCAAGGGTTTTATTAGAAATGTCACTTTCCGCAATCTCCAATCTATCCATAGATTATAAATATCAAGCCAAGATAGTCCCAAAATGATTGGATATGAAGGAATCTTAATAATATTAAATATAATGCTACTTTCATGATTTTCAAGACGTACCTTCAACGATTTAGTTTCATGAATAATATCGCCAAAAGACAAAGGTCGGCTGTCTATGACTTCTATATGAACAGGCTTTGATTTCTTCATAAGAGAAAATTTGTGAAGCTTGGCAAACTCTTCGTCTAAAAAGCAAGCAGATGCTCTTGAATCTAGTAGAGCATTAGTTTGTAATTTTTGAATACCAAGAAATAAAGGTACCGTAAAGTAATGAGAAGGTTGAGTTGAGAGAAAGGTACCTTGATTAATTTGAGGTATTGAGATGTCCGGCGATACGGTCCCTATTAAGATTGGATGCCCTTTTTTTCCTACACGCTTGTGCTCCTGAGTCTTGTTATTGAAGGAGTCTATTTTTTAGGACAATTTCCAGCTTTATGGCCTGCCTCTCCACAATATAAACACAAGTTTTGCTCAAATCGTTGCTTCTTTTCTTCAATTGTGAGGGGCTTGAAATGTATTGTATTGATTTGCATATCTTTTGTTTCAGATTAAGCTTCTATACTCTTGATAG
Organism: Physcomitrellopsis africana; assembly: GCA_036785485.1. Taxonomy (NCBI): domain Eukaryota; kingdom Viridiplantae; phylum Streptophyta; class Bryopsida; order Funariales; family Funariaceae; genus Physcomitrellopsis; species Physcomitrellopsis africana. The sequence goes on along the minus strand of JAWRVF010000302.1, from coordinate 114,443 downwards.
GAGCAGCTGAATAGAACTGATTTTCTCGTGGATATCATGTAGCTCTAGAATAATGGTCTTGACATTGTTGAAAACTTTGATTGTCACATTTCACCGCTTGGTTGATTGCTTCGTTGAATATTTGAGGGTTGGATAGAAATAGCAATAAATCCTTCACATCATCTTTGAGTTCCTAATAAAATTGACTCACCAATGCTTCTTCTCTCCAGTTGATATCACAAGTAAGTTGTCTAAAATTCAATATGTAAATAGATGTAGAGCGTGATCTTTGACATAGAGAACAAATCTTGGTGATTGTCCATTGAGCCTTATCATGCTCTCCAAATGCCTCCTGAAATATTTCTAGAAAGGTGTCAAAATTATTCAAGATAGAAGACCTTTTCTCAAATAAGGGGGCAAACTAAGACAAAGCTTGTCCAATAAGCAGTGTCTCCACTAATCCAACTCGTGACTCCTTGGTTGAATAGCATTCTAGTTGCAAGAGCGTTATCAATTGAACTTGATTTACAAAATCAGGAAATTTTGATTGGGTACCATCAAACTTCTTTAGGAGACTGACTCAAGGCTCTTTGAACTATGGTGTAATCAAATTTTCATGTTGAGATGTAGATGGCAATACTTCACTAGCTAGAGATGGTTGTATTGTAATTTGAGCCACTTCCACTCTTGTAGCTCCAGGGAGCTTAGCAAAATTTCCTTCAATTTCAGCAATTCTAACTGCTAGAGCATTAATGGCATTGATGATTACATCTAACTTTGACTCCAAAGATTCTACCATATTAACGTCTTTTCTACCAACCATGCTAAGTAAAGAAGAAGGAATCAATATTGGTCCAAGGGAGGATAATCCGCAATCCTTAGAATGATCAAGTATTTCCAAGGAAAAGGGTAGTCCACTCTCTCCCTCAAAGAACTAAGCTCTAATATTGATAGAAGGGTACTCTTGACAAACTGCCACGAATGCAAAATATAGACTAAAAGTTTAAATAAAAAGTTCAAGAAGAATTGCCAAGAATTAGGTTAATCAAATGAGTACAAGAATAACACCAAAGAGGTGAGCTAGAATTCCAAGAGATGTGTTGTTGAGACTGAAGAACTCTTCAACCTTGATTCCAATATATACACCTATTCAAGAAGCTTCTTGATCAACTTCCAACAATTGGGAAGCTTCTCAAGCAGCTTCTCAAGCAACTTTCACCAATAAAGAAATTTTTTAAGTAATTTCTATCAATTAAAAAGATGCTAGAAGATTTTGGAAGGTTCTATAGAGTTCTAAGTATCTTCTAGAATGTTTTAGAAGGTTCTAACATATATGTCCTTGACACTAGAAGGTTTTGAAAGATTCTAGGGAGTTCTAAGTACCTTCTAGAACATTCTAGAAGATTCTAACAAGCATGTCCTTGATATTAGAAGGTTCTAGAAGGTTCTAGAGAATTCTAAGTATTTTTTAGAATATTCTAGAAGGTTCTAACAAGCATGTCCTTAATACCTTGACTCTCATATATATTTCCATCTACGACACTTCTAGAGTAGCTTCTATCAAAGTAAGAAGCTTCTTTGAATAGCTTCTATCAACTAGGAAGCTTCTTGAGCTCCTTCTACTAGCTTTGAAGCTTGTGAAGCTCCTTCTACTAACTATAAAGCTTCTCGAGCTCCTTCTACTAGCTTTGAAACTTCTGAAGCTCCTTCTACAAACTATGAAGCTTCTCAAGCTCCTTCTACTAGCTTTGAAGCTTCTGAAGCTCTTTCCACTAACTATCAAGCTTTTCAAGCTACTTTCACTAACTAAAAAGCTTTTCAATCAACTTTTAGTAAATCAAAAATCTCTAAAATATTCTAGAAGCTTCTATGAACTTCCGAAGTATATGTCTTTAATACCAATTGCTTATTGATTATATCTACCAAAATCTATAAAGATCCATCTTATATTCTATATATCACTATTCAAATCATACAAGATAGTAGATATACAAGAAAAAAAGAAAATACCATCGCTTCTTATAGAAATGGACAACAATGAAGAATTTGAGATAGAAGAGGTCTTAAATTCAAGACAGCGTCAAAATTGGCTAAAATATCTTGTATATTGGTACAAATATAATATTAGTGAATGCATATGCAAGCCTTCTAGGAATCTAGCAAATGCATTAGCAAAAATCAATGTGTTTTATTGACAACATCCATCAAAATCAAGATAAAGAGTCAAGAAAATTTTTATCATAAAATAAAGCAAGTTCAATAGAGATTTTATTTTATCTTATATCATTGTTTACTATTCTTTGAATTTTTTAGTGCTAAAGAGATACAGAATCAATAACCAGCAAATTTAGCTTAAAAATTATCATTTATTGATTTATCAAACAAGATACTATGACTATTAGAACTTTCAAGAGAACAAAATAAAGATGATTTTTTTCAAGAATAATATATTTGTTCTTGGATTGATGGTAAGATACAATATGTTTGATATTATGACCTTGGAAGAAACTTCCAATATTTGATAATATTTTTAGAGATAGAAACTATTCTTGATGGTGTTCCAAATATTTTTTTTTAAAAGAAGTTATAAAAGCCTTAACAATGATGAAATATCAAGGTGGTCCTCCTACTTTAGTATGAGATATTATTGATGGCTGAGAAAACCTATCAAATACCTTTAAAAGGAATATAGATCAGAGTAAGTAACAAATATAATTTGGTACATCTTGGACTTCCTCAACATGTAATCACCACTCCTTATAGAACTCATTCGTAGAAGGGAAGATAATGTCACCGACATAAGATTTACTTTAATAATTATTTAGTTAATATAGATAGGTAGAAGTAAGTAAAAATAGATTAATTTGATAATATCTTATAGAGAAGCTTTTTAGAAGCTTTATAGACACAATTTCATCTTTATACATGTCTATAAGTGATTGATAGGTTAAAAACTTGGCCAACAAGTTAGCCATGTATTGCACATGTTAATAGCTTGTGAAATAGTTAAATACGTGGCACACATATAAGAAACTTATCTTGCAAACTTGACACGTATCTTGCAAAGTAAAGACGTGTTGGAAGTCCTACAAAATATCGCCACATAATTCTTAGGTAGATAATATATATAGAGACAAAAATGAAGCTTTCTTCACTCTTATCAACTCTTTTCTTGCTTCTAGTCTAGTTCAAGAGTCTTTATATTTTTTAATCTTTAATAATAGTCATTTCAATTTTTTCTTGAATATATATACTTTCTTATTTCTATTTTGTCATTTTTTTTTTACATAGATTTTAGTGATTGTGAGGATAAGATTCACTCTTCAACCCAAGTTATAAGGAGGCCTCAATAAATTGTGGTGTGAAGTATAAGGAGCAATAAACAACAATGAAGGAAAAGAACAAAACAAAACAAATAAAATATGTGCAATTAAGTAATTACACATTATAAAACTAGTCACAGTTTGTTCACTAGATTTTTATCTAGTAAAATATAAAAATAAAAAAAATATATATATTTTCAAGTAAGTAATTTTTTTATCTTTCCAATGATATAAAAAACATATAAATCTAAATTATTATGAATAAGTTATGATAATTCAAAGTTAGAAAGTAAATAATGGAAAAAGTTAAGTAAAACTTTTTACCTCAAGGGTAACTTGTTACAAGATCATGAATTCGAACCTCACCAAGGCTCACAAGTGGTGTATATGGGTGTCCTAGAGGGGCCGTGAGGCCTTAGTCTTATCCTCCTACCTACATCCAAGGTGCCACAACCCATATGGGACTTGAGCACCTCTCTTCCTGCAAGGAGTATACTAACTGCTGGTCCTCCTATTTTATACTAGTAGAATTAATAATTTTGCATTTTTGACTTCACTATGGTGTTCAAAAACACCTTATTAGCCTATAAACCTTGTATGGCCTTCAAATCTTGCTCCATTTCTTCATAATGGCTCCCAAGGTGGTAAAACTCATTTTTACCAAAGTCTTCAAAATTGCTCTAAAAATTCTTAATAAATTCTAAATAAATTCTAAATAAATTCTAAAAATCTTTAAAATATTTCTAAGATGATAATATTAATTTAAAACTATTTTATTCTATCTTATAAATTTTTTATGATAGTAAAATCAATAAAAATCAACTCAAAATCCTATTTTCTATAAAAATAATTAAAAAGACATGAGATTTCTTTTTCATGCTTCTTCTACCTACTAAATAATATTTATAGGTTTTTAATGAGTAATACATGTAGTTAGAAGGCCAATGTAGACATTGGTCTCCATAACTAACTCTTAATACTTAATAATAAGTAAAAATACTAAACCAACTAAATTAATTGCCTCCAAGACTTATTAAGACTCTATTTTTGTAACTTTTCTTCTAATAAGACTTTCATATTTATAAATACTTCTAAATTCTAATAAATACTTAAATAGTCAAAAAAAACTCTCTAATCATTATATTTATATAACTGAATGACTTAAGATTATATTTTTAACCAATCCACCAATTAAGATCCATTAGTGGAACTCATAGTGACTTATACATCTTTTTTCAAATTGTGTCCTTGACATATATTAGAATTAGAATAATGATTAAGAAGTAATACTGTAACTACTTGTAAACAAAAAAATTTGTGAAACATATGCACCTTCCACTAAGCATTAATTTGAAATATGCAACTCTTATATATCAAATAATACCACATCTTAAAAGAGATATCATATCATCTCAACAACACATTTTTTAAAATTGGAATTTAAAAGAAGAATTAATACATTATACATTAATCATTGAAGATCTGAAATAAGGATTTGAGATCTATTGTAAATATTTAACAAAATCATGTATCAATTCCTTGAAATTCCCTTACAAAAGATATTTTTAACAAAAAAATAACAATAACCTAAAGGACTTACAACCAAAATCTAATCAATTCCTTTCTAATTGTATAATATACCAAACACCAAGGGACAAAATGGACATATAGTTCAAAAATGGCAATTCACAACAATACCTCATCAACAAAGCAAGACCAAGTACATTCTCAAATTGAACCCTTTGAGGAACAGCAAACATTATTCCATACAACCATGACACTATCTACATCAATGTCTATTACAAATGTCCAAGAATTACAACATCATCATCAAAAAAAAGGACTAACAAAACAGCCATGAGGAAAGAAAGAATAAGAATCTATTTCACCTTAATAGCCAAATGCACCCAACCAAGACCCAATGCCAAACGACGCCTTCAGCACAGCACATCAGCCACACAACAACAACACAAGCAACTAGCCATATCAACAGCATCAAGCTCATACCTCCTACTGCCCAAACACCACTGAACAAGCGAGGATGATCCCGGCAAGATCACAGCTAGAAAGACAGGGCAATCATGTGTCCAGCAAAATAGTTAGAGATCCACTGGCTAAAAAAAAGTCGGATGAATTAAATCTGTCAAATGATAATACTTGCCAAATACTCATTAGCCGAAAAATTGATTGAGCGTTGTCAACAAGGGATGTCAATCATCATCTCGAAATAGCAAAGCGGGGATCCGGAAAAAGTGCGATTCATCAACCATGAGCTGGCGTAATAATTTGCTGGTAATTCTGCAAGTCCCTTAAAATATTACGCAACCGCGCCAAGTAGGGCAAGGATGATTCAATCACAGGTTGCCTAGCAACAGCAACCACTGCACCGAACTCCAATGAATCTCATGGACCTCAAAAGACACTCCAAACGCGAGCTTCGGTGTGGCGCTGATTCGATCGCTTGGTTGTTGCGCTGCTTGTGAGCCCGCATTGCTGCATTGTCGCTGGAAGCGGTATACCCTCTGCCACCCGCCAGATTGCGTGCTGTCGACTCGTGGCTGTGAGGTTTTGTGGAAACCCTAGTTCCCGGTTGCAAGCTTGTCTTGGATCTGCGCAATGCGTGGGTGTTTCCCGCAGTTGTTCGCTGGCTGAGTGCGATCCCAGGGCGGTCAATCGCACTGGCACTGTGAATTGGATCCGCGCTCTGATGGTCAGTCCCAGGTTCGGAAGAAGCGTTAATGCTGGCCGTATTTCTTGAAAGGACCAAGACTGCCGAGTTTGTGAGCGCCAGTCTCGCGTTGGATGGTGATGTAGGCTTGTGAAACTCCAGAAGCAGGTCGCTGGGGGCGTTCTAATACCCCGCACATTGGAGTAGGCCTGGCATTGCAGCGGCATCGAGCAATTTGCTCCCCGATGAAGGGGATTGCAGCAAGAGATCGGCGTGCAAAGCGAGGTGCGATCGAATGCTGTTAGATGCAGAAATAGGGGACTAAATCGATCGGGGGGGAGGGAGGGCTGAGGGGCGGGGAGGCTGGAGGGGGCGGGGGTGTGTGAGGATGGGGGGGAGGGGGGTTTTAGGCGTAGATGCTGCGATCTAGAGGCAGAGGCAGGGCAGCGTGTGATTGCGCCGCGGAGAAGCCAGAGTTGGGGCTGTCGTGGGTGTGGATAGAGAAGAAGGTCGTGGGAAATCTAGAATCGATAGAACTTTGTCAGCACGTCTCGGAGGCGGAGACGCACAGAGCACAATGCAGAACGGCAGGGGTGCCGTCGGCGGGGGGCCTCGTTCGCCTGATTCAGAGCAGGGGGGAAAAAGCATGTCTCAGTCGAGTAGATCCATGAAGAAGACGAACACTGTGAAGGTGACGGATCTTTATGCGTTTGTGCTGGAGGTTTCGCGAGAGGAAGCTGCGGTTCTGAACCAGGTGACGGAGAGGGTTAAGGAGGCGGGTATGGTGTGGTGGGCTGTGGAAGCCAACAAGGGGTCGGACTGGTACTTGCAGTCGGACATCTCGTCTCAATCACAGACCGGTCTTGTGTCGCAGCTGTCAGGGTCTTTCTCCACTCTGACGGGGTCTGGGCAGTTGCGGAGTTTGATCCGGAAGGGGATTCCTCCAGCTCTGAGACCGAAGGTATGGCGGGCTGTGTCCGGGGTGATGAAGAAGCGATCCACGGTTCCCGATACTTACTATCAGGATCTAATCGAGGCTGTGTCGGGGAGAGAGACGTCTGCTACCCGGCAGATAGATCATGTACGGGGTCACTTTTGTCGTGGTCGAATTGGTTTGCTCCTTGTGATCGTCCCGGGCGTTGTGGAGACGTTGTGAATGGCGAGGTTGGTCTGATGAGATTTCACTGGTTTGCAGGATTTGGGGCGCACGTTCCCAGGTCACCCGGCCATAGATTCACCTCAAGGGCAGGCAACACTTCGGCGCATTCTGACAGGATACTCGTTTCGGGATTCTCGAGTAGGGTACTGCCAAGTAAGCTCTCGAAATGACATGGTAGTCGTGATTTTCACGAGGGCTCGTGGAGGAGCATTGCAGCGTTTGTGAGGCAGAGCGGTGAAAGGCAAAGGGTGCAGGGGTGGGTATGGTGGGCGGACGCCACGCCCGGTGGAGGCGGGTCGCTAACCCGTTGAGGTCGCAATTGTGCAGGGCATGAACTACGTGGCTGCGTCGTTGCTGTTGGTTATGAAGAACGAGGAGGAGGCGTTCTGGATGCTGGCGGTGCTGCTGGAAAACATCCTGCTTCACGACAGCTACTCGGAGAATTTGTATGGGTGTCATGTGGAGCAACGAGTGTTCAAGGACCTGTTCAAGAAGAAGTGCCCAAGGTTGTTTACCGTGGGCTCTGTTTACTGTAAAGTTTGTTTCTCCTACGTGATGGGATGCCTTGCGGTTGTGGCATGGGGCGGGTGGGAAAGTAGGAATTTGAACAAGACGTGGTACTGAGAACGCGGGTGAAGTGAGGGGTGTGTGGTCGACAGACGAAGTGAGCGAGGTTTGAGATGTTTTTGCACGGTTTTGAGGGTGTGGGCGGTGTGTTGTTGGCAGGCTATCTGCCCACTTGGACAGCATCGACTTCGACGTGTCGCTGGTGACAACAGAATGGTTTCTATGCCTGTTCTCGAAGAGTTTGCCATCGGAGGTAAGGACTGTGAAGCTGGTTTTGTGGTGAGCAGTGCGGTTTGTAGATCGCGGGTGAGAGTCTCCAGTGTGGAGGCGTGTTGAAGCGTCCATCATTGGGGACTTTTGTGAGTCAGCGTAGTGGACTTGGTGGGATGGTTGTGCTGACGAGAGGGTTGGTTGTGCAGTCGACAATGCGAGTGTGGGATGTTCTGTTCAATGAAGGGGCCAACACGCTGTTTCGAGTGGCGCTGGCATTTTTCATGGTATCGGCACTGTCCTTTTCCGTGGAATGAAGAAGAGTGTGGCCGCGCGTCTAAGAGTAACCAGAAAGCAAAGGCCGTGTGGTGTGGACGTTGTCGGGCGCGTGACGAAATGTGTGGAATCGGGGGTAGAAGGAGTTGGGTGGGAGGTGTGCTTGCTTGTAAGTGAGAGATCGCTTGGTGTTGGCATGCTTTTTGCGAGGTCTGAGGATGATGGTGTGGTGCAGATGAAGGAGGAGGATCTGCTGCGAGCAAGGTATGTAGGCGAAGCGATCAAGACTTTACAGGAAGCGACGCGCGTGGCTTACGACCCGGAGGAGTTTCTGAAGGTGATTCCGGCGTCATGGGTTGAGGCGTTTTGGTGTGCTGAGTGGAATGATGTGTACTATGTGGTTCTCAGTCTAAGCATTGAGCAACGATGGCTCTCATGGGGTCGCTCATAGGTTGTTTTCGGTCCAAGCATTGAACAGCGGTGGCTGTCATGCGGTCGGTCATGGTTTGAGTGGGCGGGCGTTGCCAAGAGAAGTATGAAATCGGATGACGATGGTCGGGGACAAATGTGTTGGGAGGATTCCATTTGGCATGGCGGAGAGGCTGACAGGGTTGTGAATGCGTGAACCTGCAGGTGGCGTTTGAGAAGGTTGGAGCGGTTTCTACACAGACCATATCGAAGCAGCGGAAGAAGGAGCAGCCAGCCGTGATGGCGGAGCTTTCGAGACAAATCAACCGGCTGAGCTCCTTCGAAGGGGACCTGTCTCCATCGCCGAGAAAGTAGGTGATGCTGTGATGCGGTTGCGGAAGCCCTTGGATGGTGAAACATGTAGGTCCACGCGACTTGGTCTTGAGGTGGTGCAACGAAGGTGTGCACTTGGACAAGAGTGGATGGGTGCATCTGGAGTGGATCAATGGAGCAGTGAGCCGTTGGGCGCGGGTATCTGTGGGTGGGCTGAAACAGGGCTGCATGGCATGGCCCTGTGTAGGTGGAGTAGGGATGGGTTTCCTTGCAAGGAGGTCAGAGATGAAGGCACCTGACATGGACGATCGTCGATGCATGGGTTTGCAATAGTTGGTGCCGAGGAGGACTGGCAGGTTCCAGGTTGTAGTGTATAGCGTAAAGTAGGAAGACACGAATTGTGAAGCGGTAGGATAGTTTATGCGGTTGATCCTGTGAGTGGCGCTTTCAAATCAAGCGATGGTCACCGAGGTGGGATTGAATTGATCAGGTGAACAGAGTGTGTGGTGTCATGCATAAATCGAAAATATCGATAGTCTTTCACAGCAGTGCACGGATTGTTGGCGAGTGTGTGAAGTGTTGTGTGTGGGCGGGTGGTCTGAACGTGATGAGTAGGTCCGCGTTGGAAGTGGAATGCAACACGCGGAACAGAAAAGGACGGACGTGGGATGTGGTGTGGGGGGTAAAGTGGACCGTTTAGTACGCGGCAAAGTGAGGTTGGATGTGATGACAGATGTGGAGCACCTTGAGCGTGAGTGGTTGGGCAGAAGAAGCAATGTTGGTCTGGGGTCACGTGGTGGGTGCTTCGTGTGTAGGCAGATGATGTGGCCGCATGGTGTGGAAGGTTATTGTTGTTGGAGTTCGTGTTGTTAGTTGGCGTGGAGGGTTTTGAGGTTGGAGAAGTGTGTGGATGGTGAATCCGTGATGGGTGGAGGGTGCGGTGGTGTGGTGTGTGGAAGCGTAGTGGCAAATTAGCACTGCTGAATGCAAGCTTGTCGCAAGAGAGGGAAGTGGAGAGAATGTGATGTAATGTCTCCATTTCGCACGCATGTTTTACACGGGATGGTGAGGATGAGGGCTCATAGTTCGGGTGAGGGGTACGTTTCACAGTTGGTGCGACTAGTGCGTGTTCTTGAAACCAAGCGGGCGGGTTGCATTGCGGAAGTGTTTGGAATTGCGGTTGAGCGTGTCGATTTGTTTTTGTTGGAAGCGTGGTTTGATTTCCGGAGTGGGAAGCATTCAGGTCAGACTTTACAAGGGAGCTAATAATCATGGATCGGCAAGCGCTGCATCGCACCTGCATGCTGTCGATGGAGCGTAACAGCAAGGGCAGTTGTGAAGAGTATTGGCATGGGAATTGCAAGGACGGAGGCAGGAATGGAGAGAGGAGGACAAGTGTGTTCGTAAAATCCAAGGCTACAATTGTCAGTGCTACATTCACCGAGGCCAACAGCAATTTCACGTCATTGTGCTCAGAATGTCCCCGGTCGATTTTGACAGGACACACCATCCTGAATCAAAACGGCGACCATCATGAATAGCAATGGGGGGAACCCAGTTGCCACTACAACAATTGGTGATGGGCGTGAGAAATGTTCAGTAGTGTGCCTCGTCTCCGGATTCTCAAACAGTCGAGGCACTTGATCTTTGGCTAAAGCGCCTCACATGTTGGTCCACCATGGAATTGGACGATCGTGGATGAATTCGGCGTGATGAGGGCCCTGCAGGTTGTTTGTTGCACATTTTACATGGAGTGATCCGCAGTTGAACAAATGATGATGGCAACGTGTTTGGTTTGGCACAAGCTAGTTATGCTGTTGGGTCCATGACATCTTGCCTGAATAGAATTATAGGGAGAGTAGTAGGTGATTGTGGCGATGACACCGAATGAGCAGAAATGGGATGCATCCAACACATGACGGTGCCCTTCTGCAATGCAAGTACCATGGCTTTCGGTGTGCAAGGAAGTGATAGCAGCGGGAAGCCGATACTTGTTACGCACATAATTTATGACCTTGGCATGTCGTGGTACAATGTTTGGAGACAGCGAGGGACGCACATGCAATGGTTCCGGTGTGACCATGACTTTGGAGTCATCTGGAGACTGGGTAGGCCGCGTCGATGAGCTGGAGCGCCTCGCGTAAACCATCGGAATCAGTGGAGTGCACGTAGTATCCTGCAGAATATGGCAAAGCAGAGTGGGGGACATGGGATCTGCGGATTGCGATGGTTGCTCATCCCTCACTCGGAGCGCGGCATGACTCCACCCAACTGCTCGTCGTTTCGTCGGTGGAGCGCCTGGCTTAGAGACAGTCGGTGAGTGGGCCCATACTCCGGACAGGATTCAGTTGACATGGCAGTCTGTTTGTCCTTGCTGGCAATCTGACGAAGAATATGGTGGAATTGTGGACCACTGCATCTTTGATGGTACTGGCCTTGTTCTTAAAGCCGTGGTTTGACAACCTGTTTACGTGGTAGATTTTCACTTTCACGCCACTATAGGGGGGATTAGCTTAGTGATTCAATTGAGTTATTTCTTCATTTAATTGATCTCATGGATTTCATGTTCATTGTCACTATCAAAAAAAAAAAAAGAAAAAAGAAAAAAAGAGGGTCTTTGTATAATCCTTAATAATAGTTCTTTTAAACAAACTTCTTTCAAAATAATAATCCAACTATATTTTATAACCCACTAAAATCCATTAATATGGTTCTCATTCAACTATGCAATAAATTATATATTAAGTGTATATGTATATTATTTTCACATGGTAGTCAAATCACAATATGATAGTGGTGTTATATTGTAAATTGATATAGTATTTAAAAATTAACTTTAAATTATGATATATTATATTTTTTTGATGTGTGTTTAAGTAATTAGTAGAATATTTAGAAGAGAGTTGGATTTTATATGTTGTGTTGAGAGGGAGTCTTCAAATTCCACATATAATTGGTAGCAATTTAAGAGGTTGGTTTTTAGAATATAAATAATAACTAAAATCTTGGATTAGGATAAAAATTGGTAGATATATTTTCAATAAGTTAAAAAATAAGTGTGTAAATTTTAAATACAAAGTGATACTTAGATTGATGGTAGCAAGATTCCAAAGTGGGTGGAATAAATTATAATAATATAAGCTCTTATATTTCAAATTTGAAACATTCAAGTGGTAGCTTGGATGATGGCTTGGGTGGTGGGGTGACACCTAGGAGGTATTGAATTTGAATCCTACCATTGATAGGGTGTGATTAGGAGAGCTATATTCTTCAAAATTCTTAACTTGTTTATTGAGGATAATTGAAAGATTGGTCCTGCAATATTTGCATTAAGAAATTATGTCGGATGATTTGTCACTTATAAGCAGGAGCAATGATTCTTCCTTAATAGTAGTATAATATGTAATGCCCACGTCTTCTGTATATCACATCTTTCCGATTGATAGATACCTTCTCAAATGGTAGAGGTCATAAGTTGGTGGTGATCATAGTGCGATAACATCAATCTCCCAAGAATCTCCATCTTTTACATTTTTTATGTTTTAGGATTTTGGATTTTTGGAGGGAATTATGCTTAAAATAAAAAGGCTATTTTTTGAGAATATAATGTATAAAGTTTTATTAGGGTTGTTTTGAGGAGAGCTAGAAGAGAGCTAGAAGAAGTTAAAAAAGTAAAAAAAATAAAGGATTATACATTTCAATGTATTATTTTCTTTGGAAAATCTTAATTCATTAAGGTTTATATATATATATATATATATATATATGTGTGTGTGTGTGTGTGTATATGTGTATGTCCTTTTGCAATAGAAGTGCCTTGAGTTTTATGGATGGAGTGATTGTAACAAGAAGCTACTCCTTGTTACATTCACAATTGATGACCTTTATATCATCATATTGAGTTTCATAATAATAATATTAATATTCTATACTTTCAATATATGTATGTATATATATATATATATATATATATAGATTTATATTTTAATTTTATATGAATAATTTTTATTTAATATTTTATAAGAATAAATAATATTAATAATTTAGATTTAATTTCTTATTTGTTAATCAGAATCTTAAATATATCATTGTTAAATTTTTTATAATATATTTTAATGCCAAATAAGATATGTATATATGTAGGATGTTACTATTGCCACCACAACTTGCCATCCACTGCATGCCACCATGGTTTTTATTAATGCCACCACAAGCTGCCATAAATTTGAATGTTATATGGTGATGCTTGTAAAAACATTTGCCTCGTTGGTAGCACAAGTTGAAGGCTTGATATCAATTTGCTCTCCATGGTTGTCCCATTTACGTGGTCAACATTGTTTGGGACATCCGTGAGTTTCAATTGGGTGATAACAAATGTGGAAGCTCCAATATCCATCTAAATTGCCATTGTAATCGCACCCTCATATTTTGTTATTGTTGTTTAATCTGCCATATTAACATTCTCTGCCGCAATACCAACCCAGAGTTTCACGTTGACAGTGTCATCAAACGCAACTACGTCAATTCTGACAAAGGTTACAAATTGCTATAATATAATATAGTAGACGGTTGATATACATATTATACAAAGCCAAATTTTTGCTATGGTTAATGATCCTAAGATTGGATATACCAAGGTCATGATTTGTAACCTTACACACCAATAACATTAGATACAAACATTGGTCCACCTATGGATTGAATGAGAATTGAAAGATTCTTGAACATTGGAGCTAGATGAATGCAAAGATCACTTGATGTAAAAAAAGAGAGTTGGTTTGTTCTTCCAAAAGCTAAGAAGTGGAGGAGCACCATTGGTGTCAAATAAGTGTTGGTGACTTTTGTACTCACCGCAAGTTGAAGATTTATTTGTATGTATAATTGTAATTTAGACTAACTAGTTTTTTGCACACATTTGCAACTAAGCAAAATAGAGTGGATGGTGCAACTCTAGCATTCAAATATAACCATCTAACACTCAAATTTAGAGCAGCTTGTAGTAGCATTAGTAAAAACCATGGTGGCAATAGCAACACCCTATGTATACATATATATATATACACATAAATATATATAAATATCATGAATTTATGGTATTTAAATATAAAACTATTGACTAGAAATTCTCATAATTTAGATTTAGATTATTATATAAACTTGATTGTTAATCATTAATAGAAATTATATTTTAAATAAATTTTTTGATATATTAAATTATATGATTATTTTAAATGATTCAATTGAATTGATATAAAATATTTTTTATCTACTTTGATATATTGATAGCTAAATATATAATAGATTAGTATGATTTGTAATCTAGTTTTTTGGAATCATTCATTGATGATCAAATATTTATTTTTTATCTATATATATGTATTTATTATTTTTTATAGAAAATATAAAATTATTATAGAAGTTTTATGGATATCTAAAAGAATTAAATTAAAATAGTTGGAATTAAAATTTTATATTTTATAATAATTTTAATAAATATTTTAATGAAAATATTAATCCAAATTTTAAAAATCTTTATACTTAGGAAAGAAGGTGAAATGTCATATCTTTTAAATCTTTTAATTAGATTAAATTAAAAAGCCTTATTTAGTTTGCTTTATATTTAAAAAAATCAACCCAAATATTTTAAGTAAAAAAAATGAGACATAATGCATAATAATGTTGTTCTCCAAAACATGTAGTGGATCCATTTTAAAGAGATCCGTTTTCTAAAAATTGGAGGAATCATATCATAAATTATTAAAAGTAACTATTAAAAATCTTTTTTTTTTTTTTTTTTTTTTTTTTTTTAAATTTTTTGTAATTATTAGAATGAAAAGATGAGTTGATACTTGTAGATTCATAATAAAATAAAGTAAAAATTTGTCCATTTTATATCCTTGTTTCACTTTATATTATATTCAAAAACAAAGAAGAGTTTTTTTCCACCAAAAAAAGGTTTTATAATTTGTAACATGACCTTTTAAAATGGGCTTTCAAAGTGGGTTTTCAGAGAGGGCTTCTAGATACAAAATGTTTGAGCATATTTTAAAAATCACAAATGCTCGAAGTGGTTTGAGTGGGGTGGCGTTTACACGGGATCCAATTCAATGCCTCGAATGCGACTGCGTCTGTCCATTGTGCCGTCGATGCTTCGACTGCGACGTCGGTGGTTCCGATTCGGAAGTCTCATCCGCTGCGATGGATCCAAAATGGAAGTCGAAGATTATGATGCTTGTCACCATCGAGCCAAACCCTCCTGCATGACACACTAGAGGCATGTCCCATTGAAATTGTGCTTGCCCACTTCGTCGCAGAAAGATATCAGGAGTGTCAGCTTAGTTGTTTTATTTTGGCAATGTTCCAAGTAATTTCAATATCGCATTGGAGTGGTCCTCGTTTAAGGATTTTGGATTCAGTCCTGACTATCGGTGAAATGCTCGCATGCAACAGCGGACAATCTTGGACAGGATCATGCGAGTTATAGTGGGGCTGAGAGATTAGGCACGCTGTTAGATTCTTTGTCGAGGGTGAGTGTTTTAAGTGTCGATTGTGGATCCGTTGCTGGAGATTGGTGTATTGTGTTGTGTTGTGTCGGCGAGTGGCTCTGCAGACTCAGAGACAGAATGTCGTTGAAAGATGAGCTGCCGAATTTGTGGGATGATACCCCTGAGGATGAGTTCTACGCGTCGCAGGGGGTGAGGAATAAGAAAGACTTCTTCAAGACGCCACATGGAACGATCTTCACACAGGACTTTTTGCCTGTTGAGCTGCAGCCGAAGGGCATTTTGTGCATGACGCATGGCTACGGCAGCGACACGAGTTGGACGTTTCAAATATTAGCCTTGGAGGCGGTCAAATGGGGTTATGCAGTGTATGGTGCGGACATGCTTGGCCATGGTCGGTCTGATGGTATTTTGGGCTATACCCCGGACGTACAAAAGGTACCTACAGTACTTGCTCTTTCCTGAGTCCCAGCACTTAAATTTCAGAAGCTGTTCCGCAGCACCTGTCTACAACTACCATGTTCGAAATCAGTCAATTATGAGATTAGTTCTTCGTCTGAAACTGTGGAGTGTCCATAAGTTCTTCGTGCCTATCTACTAGCTGTGAATGATATCTGCTTGTTATGTGATCAGGAATTTAGAATCAGGTGCAGAAGAATGTGTCCTGCTGGTTGTAAAAGTGAGAAGTTGTTTGATTTCAAGTTTTCTTAATTTTTGAATGCTTATGACGCCGCCTTGATTACGTGCGTCGTATATGAACAGGAACCTCTTGTGTTTGGCCGGCTCACAGGTGGCTGCAGCTTCGTTAACATTTTTCAAGGAAATGCCGGACAGCGATGTAAACAAGGGGCTCCCAGCATTTTTGTTTGGTGAATCCATGGGAGGAGGTGTCACATTCCTGATGCACTTTCAAGATCCCACGGGATGGGATGGCTTCATATTTGCATCACCTTTGTTCAAGATGCCTGAACTAATGAGACCGACACGTCTAGAAATCCTAGGTTTCTCACTTCTCCGGCGCTTCGTGGACACTTGGGAGCTCTTTCCAAGGGCAAGAGAGCAGTCGATGATCCCATCAAAGGAGCAACAATCTTCCGTAATCCACGACGGTACACAGGTAGTCAGTCGACTTCGTCTATACTCCACAGATGTCGCACTAGGTAGATTCAAATTGCAGACACGCAGCCTTCCCTTTCTGCAAGAATGTGATGCGGTCAGGGTTTTGGGTTGACCATCTGCTATGTGACGATACAAGCTTCCATCTCTTCTCCCATGTTGGAGAACATGGTTTCCTAGCAATCTCTTCTCACTGGACGTTCCTGTTGTGGGTTTTGTCCAGGCAAGCCCCGCGTTGGCACGATGCTTGAGCTCTCCAGAATGGTCGACGACATCTGCACAAGAATGGACAAATTCAATACGCCCTTCCTCACCCTGCACGGCACTGCCGATGAAATCACGGCTCCTGAAGGCAGCCAGGCGTTGTACGAGAAGGCCGCCATCCCTGACCGAACCTTGAAGACTTATGACGGTACATGTCATCTGCTGGTTCAAGGAGAGAGCAATGAGACTAGCGCCGCGGTGCTAAAGGACATCAGAGAGTGGCTCGCTGCGAGGGCGGAGCGGAGGCAACGAGGCCCCGCGTGATTTGAATTTTTAAATTATTGGAAGTGCTGTCGGAGCTATTTCCCAAGCTCTCACAGAATTAGGTCGATCTTTGATTGCCACAAGCTTGTTGCAAGGACTCATCCAAGGATGGATTCATGCTTAAGAAAAAGTTTGGGTATAAATAAAACAAAAAAATAAAATAAACTGTCTATGTTGGGTTTTATGCTGCATCTCCTTTGCTTCGTATTTCAATTTGTCTATCAAGGTGTGTGTCCCTCTTGCAGCTAATTTTCATGAGTATATATTAAAGAAAAGAAAAAAGAAAACATGCGAGGATACTCTGGAATTCAGTCTATTAATGTTTGCACATAGTATTTGAATGTAAGCCTAAAATGTGTTCATAGTGGAAGAAAATATTAATAATATTAATAAAAAATTAAAAAATGTAAAAACTTCAAAATCATTATATTTAAATCTCATCATATATTGACGCTTTCATGGATTCTATTGTGAAGATATATTATCACTCAAAGTTTGGGTCCGGTGCGAATCCGGTGTAATTCCCCGCGTCGGTGGTGACCAAAGACGGACAATGGCGGCGAAGACGCCGCCTCGCTCTGATCTCCCCGGCCTATTCATCAGTTGCGAAGAGTTGTGGCGCTTGATCCGTCTTAATGAATCCTTCGTGTTGTTTCCTCATTCCCATATCATTTTGGAGTAGACCAATACAATATCTGGAGCAGAACCAGACAATACTTACGCCTCTTCGTCCACAACGCTTACAGAACGTGAAGCTGAGACAGATTCAGCCATGGGCCGTTGAGATCTTTACTCCAGAACAGATTCCAGGGAAAGTTTGGTCACGGATCACCACCCTGGACACCCACATTCCGACATGACGAGCAATTCTGCGGATTGCGTTGGTCCTGATGCATCATATTACTTTGATAGTCTGATTTAGCTCCCTTGAAGTGTGATCTAGCCATCACGATGGACGACGAGAAGGGAGAACCGTCGGGATCGGATCCTTGCGTGGATGACAGTGAAGCAAATATCACTGAGATAATCCTCGATGCTAAACAAAGGGATCTCTTGTCAGCGGAAAATCTTGGTCATCTCCTAGGGGTACGCTTCATTCACTTCTTTTCCTGTCCGATTTGCCAAGTTTGCTTGTTGCAAACAAGATGAAGATTGAACTGAAATGTGGGGTTCTAGCTCAAGCAATTCAAGGTAGGAATTGCAGAGTTCGTGACTAACCTAACTAAAAAAAGAAGCGTTCAGACATGCCCCGTATTTCAATTAGAATCGGCGTGGGGTAGTATATCATCGCCCTGCAAGTTTCCTGCAACGCCAGAAGATGTTTCCAAGAACTTGTGGCTCAGGCAATGGTCTCCTCTCAACTTCAAGGACGATACCCAGAAGACTTACCACCGCTACCAGCCGTGCCTTCTGGAGACAGGCACCAAATTGTATTATGTCGTCTGCTTGGATCCAGGAATCTCTGACTACAAGTACATAGGGACCCATAGCTGGGTTGCTCTTCCGCCCTTGAACTTCCTTCCTCCGGGTTGTGACAGGGTCATCGCTGGCTCAGCCGGTAACTTCTGATCACTTGGACTATCCTCTCCTTGTCTTTGTGGACTTTTTCGTTTGTACCTAGGTATCCGCAATTGTATGGTCCTCTCTGAAGCTACCTCAATGCTGATGTTTTCACAATCTGCGGACCTGCAACACACCCTGACAATGTCGTTGACCGGTAATCAGTTTTAGGATTATCTGAATGTTTTCATGAGTTTTAAGGCGCTCGGTAAGGAGGATACAAGAGGTTTCAAGAGCAAGATATGTAGATCATTACTTGGCCAGAAAGCTGTTGCATGTGAGGCCCTTCGTTCATGAAGTGGTAGGGTATGAATCGTGTGACTTCCTGCATTGCCTTGGATGCTGAGTCGTCCACTTTTACATTGATGATAGGTTTGTTAGTTTTGGACGGAGGTGAACAGCCGGGGACAATGCCCATTACGCTCTGGGGACGACCGGCAGTTCCTAATGATAATTTCTGGAAAGACGGCAAGGCGAGAAAGCAAAGCGGGGGACAATCTATGGTGTGCGTTGCTAACCCTCTCACTCGTGAATTTGTTCTGCTGCCACCTATCCCTAAACGCAGAGTCCACGACAAAATGGCGAAGTTCGTGTTTAGCGACTTGAACCGCAAGAAATACCATCTGGTGATCGCCGGTTGGGATACTTTGAGAAAGAAAGGTAAAATTGCAGACATCATGTGCGTAATTGTGTATTCCTCAGAGAAGCAGTGCTTTATCCATGCGAACTCCATAGAAAGAGCTCGACCGATTCCGTATCACGAATGTGGTCGATCAGGGATGGCCGTCGTCAACTTCGGCGTCTACTTCGGGGGCGTTAAGATTTTAGAGAGGATAAATGATGAGGATATTGACATACCTGCAATCTACTACTTTAACATTAGTGACAGCAAAAGACAATGCATGTGTTTCGACTTCAAATTGGACTACATGGCGGGCCGGGAAGTGCAGCCTCCCAATGTGTTACAGGCAGGGCCGACTCAAGTGTTCGCAGTCACACGATACGCCGCAATTCCTACCATCATCTGGATTGTAGAGGTTGAATTGCACCCTGACGGAATGCCAACAGGCAAATACAAGAAGGTCCCGGGTGGAGTGATGCCCAGTCTACTGTATCTGCGACTTTTCCCCTCCGAAGACGAAGCGTTGCTCCCATATGAATGTACTAGTGTGGATGGAAAGATTACATTTAAGGTGCATAATGAACAAAATGTACTTGTCACTTATGACAGCATCAGGTGTATGTGGGGGATTTTTGAACACCCAAAATACGAAGATCAAAGGAATTTCCAGCTGTTTGATGGGTGTTACGAACCTGACTTCACCGCAAGGCCGTGAGTGAAGGTGTGCATCAAATCAGATGTACGATAATTTTGTGATTTGGTTTTTGTCTCTCAACTCTAATACTCCACTTTGATTCAATCATCCAGCAACGGAGTTTAAATTGCTTTCGAGGAGAAACCCCGTGAGGGAATTCGGTGTTGTTGAAGTTGAAAAGGCCGCATGCTCACATGCTTATTTCAGATTTTTTGCGACTAATGAGACTGCTTCTTACAGTGTTTGTCAGAAACAGAAACAGAAACAGAGCTCAAGTTCATTGATTGCAAGCAACAAATGGATACAGGAATAAAAAATTGCTCCAGATGACCACTCAAATTAGTACTATTACTGTTGAATATGATACAAAAAGTCAATTTGAATCTAACTACGCTCTGAGATGACGGGATACTTGGTGACTAACCGAAGAATGTCAGGAGTACTTTTTCCAGTTACATGCTAAATGACTTCTTCGGGCAATTGAATGAATCATTTCGGAGTGAGAAAGAGTGGCGTCATGCAATGGTGGAATCGAATACTGCTGTAAACCGGTATCAGCTACTGGCCGAAAAGCCTTGAAAAGAAGTTACTCTTGGGAGCATTTTCGGCGCAGGCAACGTGTGCGTAGCGTCCACTTGAGTCCTTAGTCCGGGGTGCACCTTTCGTGTCTTTCTTGCAGTATTTGCAGGTTTTGTCGACCCAACCTTCGTCCACGTACGCTCCATCAACTGCATCAGTCAATCAGGCAATTGTAGGTATGAAACGAGTCGTTCAATCGTTGAGTAATCGGATATCATAATATTTTAACATACGCGACTGTGACTGTTGGAGTCATTTACCAACCCAGAAAGGGCCATGGCACAAATAACTGTATGCAGTTTGATACCTAGGTTGCACCTTTATCAATCCCAGCCAACAAACTTCTGTAAATTGTGCATACCTTCTACGTAGCCTTTGAAAAAGTCTCCGTAAGTCCCTCCAATTTTGCGCCGCAAAGCTCCGTACTGAAGCAACACGCAAAAGGTTTAATTCAGCGCACCTCCCATCGATCGGTATCAAGTTACTAAGCTCTACTCTGCGGTAGGGTCATCGTACGAGGACAGAATATCATAACTTGTAGAATTTGCAACATGGTGTAATTTCAGGAATTGCGTGGCTCAAAGGAAACCGGACGACAGCGAATTCGATTGGGAATCAGAGAAGTAGAATTGAGACGCGGAAGTCGCAATTATACTCTCTATCCCCATCCCGCAGGATAGCTCGTGAGAGCGCTCCGGAACCCAGCAGCTTTAACCCTCATCCCCAACCTCACAGCTAAACAAGGGGACTGAGAGGACACAGGTCCATTCAGGTATGGACAGCAATTCACCTCACGCGACCACGCAGTTTCACACAGTTAGGAGTACTACATTCAAGCATAGACAGTAGACGCATCACTCACTTGTTCGCGGGTCATTTTCTCGCCAGATTTGGTAGCTTGACGCGCGTCCTGAAGAAGCTCAGCGTCTTTCTCCGACCTCACCACCGCGAAATCCAAGGCATCCGTAAGACTAGTAAACAACGACTTCTTGTCTTCTTTGTCTTCGCCTTCCTTCCCGGGCTTGCCCTTCGCAGCCGCGCGCACCACAACGCACCTCCGAGACCCAATTTGCTCCGACGTCTCACACGACTGCGGTTTCAACCCTTCAATGCCATAGGAAGAGGCAGCCAGTGCGCCCGCTCCACACAGAGAGCACGTCGCAGACGCCATCACAGCGCTCCCTACAGCACCTCCCACAATTCACCACTCGCAACAAAAGGGCCCCCAACTCAAGATTCAATCAACTACAGATTCCACGCGAGGTGCAAACCACTCGCATTCAATCACAGATAGTTGGATCGGTCACATTCGTTGGAAGCAATGCAATTGTCCGACGCACATAGGATTGGACGCGGCAGAGCAATGGGCCGAGGGAGGCCACTAGTGTGAGGGCGAGGGGCCGAGTGAGGTGGACAGGGCGTGTCCGAGCATGCGCCTCCGATTCCCCTCGTGGCCACAATCCCTTTACCCGCCATCGCCCGTCTTCGACCCTGCGATCTTCAATCTGCAACTCTCGCCTTTGGAATCGCGGAGGGTTTTGCTTTCTTATCCGCAGGGGTAAATTACTAATCGTGAATATTTTGTATGGCAGATCACATTTGGCTACGACGATTCTCGTGTCGGTGTTCAGCATGCTGTAGACTTTGTTTACAAGACTGCCTTTATTGTAATAGGTTTAGATGAATTGGCGTGTATCAAATTTTGTTGTGAGGGAATAAAAATTGGGAATAGAATGCGCATTTTTAATGTAGCTGTGTCGTATTTTTCATCTTTGCTATGATTTGTATTTGCTTGTCACCGTTGTTACAAGGGAATATGTGTAATTAAATATTTGTTATAATTTAGTTATATTATCTGTATTTTATGTCACAAAAAATCAGTAAATGATGCAATCGTTTAATGGTATATGGCAAGACAATGTCAATGATAGTAAATTTTTATTGAATATAAAAATAAACACTATGCAAAAAAATTAATCTATTGAGTTAAAAAAAAACTATTAAAACTGTTATACCAATTATAAATAAAATTTTGCAAGTTCAAAAATAATAACATTCAAAAGAGAATTTAAGAGATAAACAATGGTTTATGTTATGCTACTATTAATACTAACAGAAAGAATGTACAAAACATTGTAACAACTATTTTGTTTTTCTTAATTCAATCTTCATAATAATATAATGTTTCTTGATTAGCTTCTATATTCAAAAATTTATTCAAAAAATTTATCTTAATACATTAATAAGGAATAAATTCTATAGATTTTATCAAGAAAAAATAAATTCTATTTTACATATTTTTTTTATTCTTCCAGATTTAATTGATTAGTTTTTTTGATCGTTAATAATTATTCATATAATATATTAATTACCATTGTATACTTTGGTCATTATTCAAATCCTCAAAAAATCTTAAATTATGATTATTACAACTTTGTTGATTTGTATACCAACTTCTATTAATAATATCAAATTTTAGATATTAGTTATAATATTTTTATGTTATTATATCAAAAAAGAAAAAAAAAGAAAAAAAAAGAAAAAAAAACTTTGAGCATGGTTTATCTTATATAAAAAAAATTAAAATTTATCTTTTAAATATCATAATAATAATAATAATAAATAATAATATAAAAGTTAAAATAATTTTTTTATAATTATCCGTATAAGAGTTCTTTAGATTAGATTTATTTTATACATAGTTAGCTCTTGTTATAGTCAACCTCTTGGAATCAAAGAAACTGTTGACTATATAGTATTGACTACAATGTAGGTTACTTTTGGTGGTGCAAATTGGAACTTGCAAAATGGATTGACTGTAACCCAAAGTTGATTTTAACGAGGTTGACTATTAGAAGGGTTGACTATATATATTATTTTAAAAAAAAAAAATTAGATTTTTTAAAAAAAAATTATATAGATATATAAGATTAATAGATGATGTAATTAAACTTTATGAAAAAATAATTTAAAAAATTATGAAAAAATAAAATTTAAAATAAAAAAATAATTATATATAATTATATATATATATATATATATATATTCATTGATCTATCAAGTATTTAAAAAAGATAGATATATTTAGAAATTACAAAAACAAGTTAACATATTACAAGTTATGATTAATATATTATAAAAAAAAATTTATTAATAATAAAAAGATATTGGAATCTAAAGAGAAATAATTATTTAGGAAAAAAATAAAAAAATAAAAAATAAAAAGATCAAAAGAGAATTAGAATATATATATATATATATATATATATATAATTTAAAAATAATAAATTTTTTATTTTTACAAAAAAACCTTAGCATTGACATGGATGCCGTTACAAAGTTATTGTATCTAGTTCAACATAACCAATCTAATACAATAAATTTGTATCTCAATTTTTTATTTAATTTTATATATATATATATATATATATATAGTTAATTTTTTAAAAAAAGAAAGAAAAAATATACCATCTTTTGGAATACAATGCTTTTATATTGTTATTACTTAGTATTTTTTAATTATATAAAATTATCTTAAAATATCATAAAATAATTAATAATAAAAATAATATATTCTATACAGAAGATTAATAAGATCTATCTGTCACGGATATATTTTAAGTCACCACATTCCAGAACCTTCCGTAGTCTTATAGAATCTTCCATAGTTTTTTAGAATCTTCCAAAACCTTCTAGAACTTTTTTTAGTCTTTTAGAATCTTCTATAGTCTTCTAGAATCTTTTAGAACCTTCTTCAATCTTCTAGAATCTCTTGTAGCCTTCTAAAATCTTCTAGAATCTTCTTCAGTCTTCTTGAATTTGTCTTAGCCTTCTAGAATCTTCTTAAGTCTTCTTGAATTTGTCTTAGTCTTTTAGAATCTTCTTCAGTCTTCTTGAATTTGTCTTAGCCTTCTAGAATCTTCTTAAGTCTTCTTGAATTTGTCTTAGTCTTTTAGAATCTTCTTCAGTCTTTTAGAATCTTTTAAAATATTTTTAAAAGATTCAATAGGATATAGGCCTTGTAGTATAAATAAGAAATAAGATCGAGGTGCACCTCAGTCTTGCCAATACAAATCTTGAAGCAATTCAAAGTGTTGCCTTGTTTCTTCATATCAATGTAGTCACTTGTTTTTGTCAATCATCTAGTTTTTTGTTCTTGTCAATCCAGTTCTTTGTTCTTATCAATGCAATTCTTTGTTTTTGAAATCATTCTAGTTCTGTAATATTTTCTTTGTCTCTTTGCTAACTTGCTATCTTCCATCCCTAACAATTTGGTAAGACTATCTAAGTAATTATATCAAAGCTTTGATATCTTGATAGAGAGTGGATTATCTTTCTTCTTAGAGATACTATTGCGTTTTAGAGGAGTGCAAATTATCCCTCTTTAGACTAATATGTTTATTTATTGTAGTTTGATATTTCATTGAAAAAGTCGATTATCCCTTTTCTAGGATATATCATTGTATTTTAGAAGTTACAGATTACCCTCCTCTAAATTAACATTGTTTAGAAATATTTTTTTTCAGTATAAAAAATATTACATTGATAACTTATTGATTTTTTATTTGTGAATATAAAAATAGATCAGGTCAATGGAGGTGCATCTTCACAAATATAGAATACAGTGGTAATTCTTGTAGATCTTCAAGCTCTTTTGGATATTATACAAGAAGAAATGACATTCTTTTGTAATCCAAAAAAAAAAATTGCAAATAGAACAAGTATCCAAAGAAACTAAACGAGAGATTCATAATTTATAATAAGATATTATTTGATTGAGGGAACTAAGCGGTAGACAAGTTATACATATAATCCTTCTAGAAGCTCTAAAGATTGTCATAAAAGAGCCAAAGGCTAATATATCTGATAAATTTGATGGAATAAGATCCAACTTTTGAGGGTTTGTGCAACAAGTACAATTTTATTTACGGCTATATCCTTTTTGTTATCCAAATGGGTTCACTCAAGTTACTTTTGTAGGCACCTTTTTATCAAGAAGTGCTCAATTATAGTTTGTTCCACTATTGGAAAAGAATTCTTTGATCCTATGTAATTTGAAAGCTTTTATGGAAAGATTTACTGCTGCATTTGGAAATAGAGATTGGGAGAGGGTGTCAAAAAAGAAGATTCAAAACCTACAACAAGGACAATGTTCAGCTGCGATTTATATTGCAAAATTTCAACAACTTATTTGTGATCTTGATTGGAATGATAAGGCTTTTATGACTCAATTTTGTTATGGCCTAAAAGATGATATGAAGAATTTATTGATCACAATACCAAAAATTGAAAGCTTAGAAGAATTTATATCTCAAGCTATTACTTGTGACAATTGCTTATTTGAGTTACAATAAGAAAAGCAATCAATTTTCAATAATACCTATCAAAGTAAATTTACTACATCTTCAAGAATATTGGAGAAGCCATTAACATATCTTGAACCCATACAGATTGACGTAATCCAATTTAAGCCATTAATGCCAGCAAAAAAGACTAGACGTCGACTAAAGAATTTATGTCTATATTATGGAAGACCTAATCACAAGGCAACAAACTGTCTAAATAAGTCTAGAGAATTCAAGGCACGAGGTATAATATTTGAACTAGAGAAGTCAGAAAATAGAGACATCTAATCATAATAGGGACATTGCGATTAAACACCTCTAAATCTAAAGTACAAAAAAAAGGTCTCTTCCTACCTCCAAATCTAACTTCTTGTTTTATACTTCCTATACATATAAGAATCTTAAGACAAGAGATTTCTACTAAAGTCCTTTTAGATACTGGAGCCTCAACATGTTTTATGGATAAAGATTTTGCAACCAAGTACAATTTAGTATTTATAAAGAAGATCCATCTTCCATGTATTGAGGTCATTGATGGATGAAACCTTGCATCAAGAGATTTTATTGAAGAAATCCAACCATTGGAAGTGGTACTAAGAGATCAAATATCACACATTATTTTCAACATCATTTGATGTCTAATAAATCCTATTGTTATTGGACTCCCTTGTTTTGAGTTATATAATCCTAATATTAATTAGAATTTATAAAAGATTTTTTTAAGATCCAAAAAGAAGAAATGAGATACTACTTCATTTCTTAGAGCTAAAGCATTTATGCAAGTAAAAAAGAAAGGAGCTATATTTGCATTATGTGCTATGCCAATGAAAGATCTAATGGAGCAATTGAAGCAAGATATTCTTAGTCAATACCGTCACCTTTAAGATATATTTGAAAAGAAAAAAACAAACATGTTACCAAAACACCGTCTTTATGATTGTGCAATTGAATTACAAGATAGGATTCAACCTCTATTTGGTCCAATTTATAATCTCTTACAAATGGAGCTTACAACCTTATTAGAATATATTTATGAAAATCTAGCCAAGAATTTCATTAGAAATTCAAAATCACCTATGGAAGCTCCTATCTAATTTGTGAAGAAAAAAGATGGTTCTTTACGTATGTATGTGGACTATCAAGGTTTGAACAAAGTAACTATAAAAAATTGCTATTTATTACCATTAATCTCAAGTTTATTGGAATAATTAGGATAAGCAAAGATTTTTACAAAGATTGATTTGAAAGGTGCCTACAACCTAGTCAGGATCAAAGAAAAAAATCAATAGAAGATAGCATTTTGTACAAAGTATGGACATTTTGAGTATAATGTTATGCCTTGTGGACTTACAAATGCACCTGTAGTCTTTCAACATATGATGAATAATATCTTAAGGGAATATTTAGATAACTTTGTAGTCATCTACTTAGATGATATCTTAATCTTTTTTAAGAACAAATAAGAACATGAACATCATGTACGTATGGTCTTAGAGAAATTATAGGAAAGTAGATTATATATCAAATTGAAAAAGTGCTCTTTCCATCAACCATCAATCAAATTTTTGGGATATATTGCCTCTAACAATAGAATCTCTATGGATCCAAAGAAGATACAAATTATTCTAGAGTGGAAACAACCGTTATTAGTCAAAGATGTATAATATTTCTTAAGATTCATAAATTTTTATAAAATCTTCATCAAGAATTATTCCAAGATTGCAACCCTATTAATACAACTTACAAGCAATTTTTTTTAATTTTTATTTGGAACAACAAAGTTGAAGAATCATTCAAGAAGCTAAAGGAATTGTTTACTTTACCTCCTATATTTGTTCATACAGATCCAACAAAACCATTCATTCTGAAAACAGATATCTCAATTTTTGCATTTAGATCTATACTTTCTCAAATTAGCGATGGTCAACTATATCTAGTAGCATTCCACTCTAAAAAAATTTCAGCTATAGAAATCAATTATGAAATTTTCAACAAAGAACTATTAGCAATTGTTGATGCTTTTGAAGAGAGGTGCCATTTGCTGGAAGAGGTTCAACACAAGATCATGGTATATATTAATCACAAAAAGTTAGAATATTTTATGATTGCACAAGTTTTGAACCGCCGTCAAGCACAATGGAGCATGTCATTATCTTGGTTTGATTTTGTGATTACATATCATCCAAAAAAACTTCAAAGAAAATTAGATGTCCTTTCTCGACGGCCATATCTTGTACCAAGAATAAGAGATATGGTATTGGATCAACAAAAATCAATCATATTAAAGCCATCTAATTTATAGTTGAAGATATTGATATTATCTATCTATGTAGATACAGCTCTCAAGATAAAAATCTAGAGAGCAATGAAGACAAATCCATTTATAGATAGCATTCAATGATGTTTAAAAAATATACAAGTGGAAGAAAAAAATAATTTCAAGTTCAAGGATGGATTGTTATATTTTAAGGATCTTTTGTATGTTCTTTTAAGCCCTAGAAGACTTTAGATTCTTCAAGCATGATATGATCTTCCATTAACTAGACATTTTGGCTTCAATAAGACCTTAAAATTAATATCAAGAGATTATTGGTGGCCTCAAATGTGAAAATTGGTGAAGAAATTTATCCAATCATGTGAAATTTATATATAAATAAAGATTCCAAGATATCAAGCATATGGACTTCTCTAACCACTTCTAATTCCTAAAAGCCCATGGCAATCATTATCTATGGACTTCATTATAGACCTCCTGATTTCTAATAGAAAAGATTCAATTTTTGTAGTAGTAGACCATCTTACCAAGATGGCACATTTCATCCCATATAACAAGATTATTTCTAAAGAGGAAACGGCCAAGCTTTTTATTGATAATATTTATCAAATACATGGCCTTCTTAATGACATCATTTTGGATGAAGAACCACAATTTATATCAAATTTTTGGAGAGGACTATTTCAACTCTTAAAGATTAACATCAACCTTTTATCAGCTTATTATCCTCAGACTAATGGTCAAATAAAATAGGTGAATTAAATCTTGGAACAATATCTTTGTTGAAGTATAAATTATCAACAAGATGATTAGATGGATATCCTACTATTAGCCAAGTTTGCATATAATAACACTAAACATTCTTCAATGAAACAAACTCCATTCTTTTCAAATTATGGATATCACTTTAGAGCAGATCCATTGTAAATTAAAGATGTGGAAAGTCCTGTTACAGAAAATCAAGCTACCTATTTGAAGGCCATCTATGAAGAATTAAAATTCCAATTGCAAATGGCTCAAGATCAATATAAAGACTGTGCATATATTCATCATAAGAACCAAACAAAGTTCAAGATAGAAGATTGTATTTGACTACTTTGGTAAAATATACAAACAAATCGACCATTACAAAAATTAGACTACCAAAGAATTGGATCATTTATGATTCTACACCAAATAAATCTAATAAAATTTTAAATAGTATATGCATTCATCCAATCTTTTATATCTCACTTTTAGAAATCTAGTACAAATTAACTATTGATGGAAGAACTCTTCCACCACTAATTTTAATTGAAGAGCTTGAATACAAAGTAGATGAAATATTGGATTCATGTATAAAATATAGATGATTAGAATATTTCATCCATTAAAAGGGTTATGGAATTAGCAAAAGAATATAAGAACCTTCAGAGAATTTTAATAATATACCTAAAAAAGTTTACAAATTCCATCAATGATATCTTAGAAAACCTAGATTCAATTGCCATTGAAGATTTTATGGACACCAACATCTCTTAGCTTCTAAATGACACTTTTCTACCAATGACAAAAGACCAATATAAAAATAAAAATAAAAACCACGCTAAGACCTTTATTTGTATATAGTCATTTTTTCTAAGATAGAATAGATTCTATTAGAAGCTTATTAGTTATTATGTCAAATCTTTGTGTTTTAAGGAAATTGTAGGAACAAGAATCAGAAGATTGTTCTGTCACATAAGCGGCTTGTGAATCATTGCAACTTTTACAATCTACTCGGTTTAAAGAACATAAACAAGGTGAAGAAAGAGTATTCCAACATCAAGTAAGGCTACATTTGGAGTCTTTAGAGATACAACCTTATCACAAAAATCTTGATTCAAATGCTTGAGCTTTGATAATACTCCTTGAAGTTGGAAGAGTCACTCCAGATTGACCAAAAATTATGTTTAAAGGATGTTTTGAAGGTTGCAATGAAGAGTAGATTTTTGGATGGGACGTTGGTATAACAAAGATTATATCTAGAGGTCATTGATGCTACCTCAAGGGTCTTGTTGAACTGATAATCAACAAATAAAAGACAAAATATATTGCTTCTCTACTCTGACAAATTTTAGATTTTTTGTGTATGTGATTTGATCATCAAATCACTTCAACTCCTCGTGGAACTTGTTTCTAGAAGAGAAGGTGATGTCACGGACATACTTTAATTCACCACATTCCAAAATCTTCCATAGTCTTCTAAAATCTTCCATAGTTTTTAGAATCTTCCAAAATCTTCTAGAAATTTTTTTAATCTTTTAAAATCTTCTATAGCCTTTTAGAACCTTTTAGAATCTTCTTTAGTCTTCTTGAATTTATCTTAGTCTTCTAGAATCTTCTTCAGTCTTTTAAAATATTCTAAGACATTCTTAGAAGGTTCAATAGGACATAAGCCTTGTAGTATAAATAAGAAACAAGACCGAGATGCACCTCAGTCTTATCAACATAAGTCTTGGAGCAATCCAAAGTATTGCCTTCTTTTGTGATATCAATCTAGTATCTTGTTCTTATCAATTATCTACTTCTTTGTTCTTGTCAATCCAGTTCTTTGTTCTTGTTAATTCAATTCTTTGTTCTTAAAATCATTCTAAATCTGTAATATTTTCCTTGTCTCTTTACTAATCCGCTATCTTGCATCCTTAATATTATCTATTAGCTAAGACAAAGGCAATTATGTTAAAATTATTTCAATAAAAAATAAAATATATTGTAATATTTTAATAAATAGTATGAAAGCTTCTTCAATAAGATAGGTGATTCTAAATAACTAAATTTAATCTAAAAATAAATAAAAAATAATTTGACTTTTAAAAATTCAAATAATTTTATAAAATTTTATAAGAATACAATCAAAATAAAATTAGAAGTTATGTTAATTAGAAGATAGTGCAAAATAATTTTTTAAAAATAATTGGATAAAAGACTGTAATAAAATTTCAAAAGACGTTTTTTGACATAATTGCTAAAAATCATATTAATAGGATTCTTAATATATTATTATATTTTTAATACTATTATATTAAATAAATTATTTTACTAATATAATAATTATAAAAATAAATACTTGTAATATTTATTTATAATATTCTAAATTCAAAAATTTAATATCTAGTTATTTTAAAATATTTTTTTACAAGATATATATATATACATATATATATATATATACATATATATATATATATATATATATATATATACATATATATATATATATATATATATATATATATATATTTTTTTTTTTCTTCTAAAAACTTATCTATTTTTTTTTAAATTATTTTTAGGCTCATCCATCTTCAATAAGTTATTAAAAAAATAATAATTAAAAAAAATAAATTTTAGAAAAATATTAAATATTAAATCAATTTTTTATAAAATTTTCTTATCAAATAAGATATTTCATTTTATATATACAATCTTCAAAACTATACACTCTCTAATTAATTTTTTTTGTTTTTATTTTATAAAATTTTAAAATAAATATAATCTTAATATATATATATATATATATAGATTAAAAACTATCAATATGTATATATATATATATATATATATATATATAGATTAAAAACTATCAATAAATATATATTTGAGACTTTTTTCACTTTAAAATATAAATTTATATATTTTAAAATATGAGATAATAATACTTATTTACTTTTTAATATTTTGACTACTTTTATATAAATTAAAAAATAAATACAAAAATATAAAAATATAAAATATTTATTATTAGAAGTATTTATAACTAATTATAATTATTTTTTATTGATAGAAAAAAATCTAAATATTTAATAATCTAATTTTAAGTAAGGTTGTTTATTTTTAATTCTTCAATAAAATAACTATATCTTATCACCAATTCTAAAAAAAGATTTTTTCTAAATATATTTACATAGGTTTTTTTTATTGTTCTTAAGTCTATGTAGTTTCATCTTTATTATTTTATGAAGTTCTAATGATCCACTTGCCAAAATCTTTTTGTAAGATTATTAAATTTAAAATAATAATTATAATAATTAATTTAAAAATATTTTTTAATTAAAAAATATCTTATCTTATTATAAATAAATTTTATTATTAGCAAGAAAATTATTCTATTTTTTTATGATAATTAGCAAAGCATCTTGAATATTTGTCAAATATTTAATACTTAATATTTAAATTTTTATTAGATTATAATTTTAAATTATATTTTTAAGTACTTTAAAAAGTATCTACTAAATTTTGCCACAAGTTAGAATTCTTGATTAAATATAACATCATTTAGAAGTCCAAAAAATTAATAGATTAAAATAAAATAAAATAACTTCATTATTTTTATACTTATAATTGAAGTTCAACAAAGTACAAATAATTTATTTTAAATAATTAATCAAAAATTATAAAAACCAAGATAGAAGATTTGTAATAAAATCTATAATAACAAAACAACCATAATTATTTTGAAATGGATAATCGTTGGAGGAGTCTATGTAATCAATTCTAAGAGTTTTTTAATACACAAAAGGTTGTATATTTTTATAATTTATATTTAGATTATTATTTATGATAGTATATTCTAAAAAATTTATTTAAGTTTGATAATAATTATATTTTTTCACTTTGACATGTAATTTTCTATCTATCACCTTTTATTACATATATTAATATATAAATTATATTTATTTTAATTTTTAAATTATAAAAAAATAGTTGAAGAATTTATAAATTTAAATAATATAATACTATATCTAAAATATTAATATTTAATTCAAAGGGTATTTTTTTATTTTTTTATTTTAATTTAATACATATTAGATTGTTTTCTTTTTATAGATTTATTTTAATATACATATCAACTTGACGTAACTTATTAAAGAATCCAAATATTAAAGATTTAAAGTTCTATAACTTCTACATTTATAGATTTAATTTGCTTTTACTAATGTTATCTTGTAATACATAACAAGATTTTTAATAAAAAATATACAAAGATTCTAAAATCTAATAAAAGAATTAACAACCATAAGATTTTTTATTCCAAATGATTTTTTGCTACAAAATAAAAAGACGGTTTAGATGATAATATACAACCTTTATAAGATAATGTTATATAAAAATCTAATTGTAAGTTTTTTCATTATAGTTTAAAAAAATATATTTTTTAACACATTTTTTTTTTATTATTAAATTTGTATGATTTCTTGTAATATAAAAGACTTAACTTTTATAAAATTAATTTTTAGATATCTTTTATTTTTTACTATATTTTTTAATAATATAAGTTATTTCTATAGAATTATAAAAATATTAATACAAAATCTTATAATTATTTTTAAAAAAATTAAAAAAGTTTTTTGTTAAATTTATAAAAAATTAGTTTACTTCATTTAAATTATAAGTATTAGATAAATTTGAAGATCACTTTTTTGAATTATGTATTAATTTTTTAAGAATCTAAATAAATATTCTATCTTAGATTTTTTTGCTAGTTGTTAAAATTATACAATACATATAAATAATAAATATTTTAATTATTATACAGTCCAAATTATATTTTTTTTTATACAACTTAAATTATATTTTTTTATATAGAAATAAAACAAATCTTTAGAAAGGGATTCAAATTTTTTATTTTTTTATTTTTTATTTCAAAAATAATAAAACCAAAGATAAAACTGATCTATTACTTATTATTTTAATAAATTTAAATTAAAATAATCTTTGTGGTTGGAGCTATTAAGTTGTGTTTAGTTGATAATCTTCAAAAACTTAGACCTATTACTAATATACTTCTAAGAAAGAATATTTTCTTTATTCTTTATTAGATGGTATTGTATTACTATGATGGTTTTTGATAAGTAAAAATTCTTTAAGTAGTACAATTGTCAAAGAAACTCTTGGTATTTTTATATCTTTGTAACCAATTATTTAATGTTGGTTGTTTTGGTAAGTAAAATTAATGCATTATAATGAATAATTTTGTTTATTTTTTATTGTATTTATTTTGTGAGATTTAATAATTTTTTGAATTTATTTAAAATTATTGTGAGGTTTAAAAAATTTTATATAAAGATTAGAATTTTAAGAGGAGACTTTTTTTATTTTTTAAATACTAATACAAAGACAATATTAAATTAGAAGAGGATAATTTAACCACCTCCAAATTGCTTTGATGTTTATAAGAGAAAAATAAGTAGTCCATTCTTTATTTTGACTAAATTCACATCTACTTATTAACAAGTATTATTATTACATATAACTAAGATAATTCTATTAATAATAATAATTAAGAAGACATATATTCTTAGAATAAAAAGATATTAGAAAAGCTATTACTAAATACAAAGGATTTAAAGAGTCTTGAATCTAGATACAAGTATACAAAAAAATATTGACAAGATTAAAGATGACCTTAGTTGTGCCTCTATATATACTACCTAACAAAAAGACCATATGAAAGCTTTCTAAATACTAATAAGCTTGTAGATTAAGTATTAAAATTGTAAGAGACTTTTACAATTTTTTTTTAGATATAATAAAATTTTAAGAAAACTATTTGTAGCCACATGACATATTTAAGAATAAATATAGAAACTTCTTGCCAAAAGAGGTAACAATATCATTAATATACACTTTTGGATTCTACTAAAATCTAAAAGCTAATTGAAGCTATGTGTAAAAATAAACTAATAAATTTATTTTTTTATCTTTAATCTATTAAAATTTTTTAGAATCTTATAACCAAATCTTCCAATTTCAATGTATATATATATGTATATATACAGACACTCACCCACATATACATGTGATCTAAAAAAAAAAAAAAAAACTATTAATACTATCTGTCACAAGATTCTGTTCATCCATGAACTTGTTCTACGAATTTTGCGGTTTAGCACGCTGCAACATCGTGTTCTCCGCTTCCTTCGTCACCATGGCAGCGTGCGAGCTTGTCGACAAGGATCCCAGTTCCTTTGTTGTCACTAGGTAGGGTTCTGTGCATATTCTCGTCACTGCTGTTCTCCCTTTTTCCAAATGAAGGCACCTCACACTACGTGATGCATCATTCGTGGATTTTCAACCGCCGGTTGCGGCATACCCACGATTCAGTAGCGCGGATTAAGTATCTATTTAGGGGTAAACAAATAATCTGATAATCCGCCACCCAGGTTCAGCATGTCATTGCTCTAAGGGTTTAGAGCTTTGCTTCTTCTTGTTCTACGTCCATGACCATATAAAACGCAAGGTTTTGTGGACAATGTCAGTAGTAGCTAATCGATTTTCACCATTTTTGGTGAACATCAACGGTTTTGTTCAGTTCATGAATTAGAACGTTCTAGCATCATTTATAAATGGTCACTGAGAATCATGAGATGCAAGAATTTTAATAACAGTTAAAAAATGCAGTCTGAGCCAGATTTACAGGTAGGACTTCTAAGCTAATATTTTTCTGACGATACTATCGCTGTTTCTTGTTTCTATAAGTGCATTACAGTATGCAAATCAGGCAACGATGAAGACCAAGTTTCCTTGAGCTGCTCTTTACAAACTGAAATGAGACGCCACAAAAAAATCATTCCCAGTTAGATAGGCTGATGTAACCATGAACTTCCAGGAACTTAGAGCATCTTGTGCTTGGAGGGAGCTATAAGTCTCTAAGGCTGATCATAGATGGCGAATTTGCATGCGAGCCATACCTAGATAACATATTGAATGGGTTGAGAAGCCTTTTATGTGATGTTTCTATTCAGGAAATATTGGAGCATCAAGATATCAAGTGCACCAGATAGAAGACAAGGACGAGCATTAGCTTGCAAATGAAGGAAATGGTCAACTGCTACAAGCTAGAAATGCAGGATAAAATTCTTCATATCTCAAGGTATTTTTGCTTGTTTTCTAGTCTGATTTGATTGTCTTTTGGGAGAACCAGCTGCAATGTAGCCCCTGTGCACTAATTCCACAGATGCCCCTGACTTTTTAGCTGCAGGGGAAATGAATCTGTTGCATCGAATTGTAGAGGTCTCTGAAACTCGTCCTGCTGTTATTTGCCTTAAACTTCTGCCTAGTGCCACTCCATCGTTGACGTGACAGACATTTACATCTCAAGTCAAACATTTCCTTCATAAATTTCTTTAGAAGAAGCAAAATTCCACTATACTCAGTCTTCACAACAAATTTAACATCAACTTCAGTGCTGTGCGCTAGCAGTTGCCATCCAGGTAATGCTCATCGTGTCCGTTTAGTATTCCTTACTCCAATGACATCAACATATTTAACCTTTTGGAAGTAAGAATTACAGTCCTATATGTTGGTAATTGCTGTGTGGATTGTGTTTCGTTTCTGTTTGGTTTCTGTCAGCTTATATGTCATGAGACAGCACGCCATGAGATTTTGCGTCAGAAGGTTAACCAAGGTTGTGTTTTCAAGCTGCAATTAGTTTGGCGATTAACAAATCTGGATTCCTCTGGAACACAGACACCGTAAGAGAAGCTGTAAACTTTTGCAGAGATATACATTGCTAGGCTTGATGGTCCGCCCTCTTGCTTTCGTTCACTTCTGTGCGTCATCTTCATTGCTGCAATGCAATGCTGTTGGTTGATTCCATTAAGTTGATACTGCTTCAACTTTTCTCTGTTCGAGTACTTTTACTATCTGAAAGTATCTGAAAGCAGGAGATTGATGTTGGAAGCACGCTTTATGGCATCGAATGCAGCCTTCTCGTCTGTGCCACAAAACTGTCCTGTGGTGTGCACCAAATGTATGCATTCAATTTGCATCACCCCACATAGGGCAAACTACACCCTCCCGAATCTTCTTCAAGTCCATGAGAATTTCTTTCGTAAAGTGCTTTTCTTAGTTTTTTTTTTTCTTTCTCAAAATGAATATGAGGTGTTTTTTTATTTTAAATCTTACTTATTTTTACTTTAGATTCAAGTTACACCAAGCAAGGATTTTGGATTGGTTGTGGGTTTATCATTACGAAAAATAAATCTTTGGTTTTAAAATATTTAAAATATTTTTTGTGTCGAGGTGGCATTCTTAGTGTTTACTATTATCAAAGACAAAGATGTTATCTAACTAATTTATTTCTACCTATTTCTACTTATTTAAATAATATTATTTTTTTATAAAAAAGGTTTGTAGGAAATACTTTCTTTATACACACACACACACACACACACACATATATATATATATATATATATAAATATATAAATGAAATTTTAGATATTGTGATTTTAGATCTTTAATTATTTTAATGAAACTAATTTTAATAGAGAAAAATAAATAATTTGTAATAATAAATTTTAGTACATAAAAGTTTAAATATTTAAAATTTAAAGATTAGATTGTAAAATCTTATAAAAGATTAAAAAAAATAAAAAAAATATTTTTAAAAATCAAGTAAAATTTTTCTTAACCAATTAAGAAATAAGATATTTTTACCAAATGTTTGATTAGGACTTCAAAATTAAAGGCATAAAATATATATATTTATTTTGACATATGTATAAAAATATTAGAAATAATAAATCAAATAATAACTTTTTAATTTAAAAAAGTAAACATATTTTTTTTATGTTAGAACTTTAAATCAATGATATTGTGCATATATAACAAAAATTATAACTTATAATAAAAATATCTTTAATATAATATCAAATTTAGAAGTATAAATCTTTTTAAAGTACTATTTATAAAAATTTATCTCTAAGTAATTTTATATATACTTTTATATTTTATTAATATTTTTATTTTAGAAAAAAATTTAAAATTTAGAATAAAAAAAAACAATAGAAAAAAGCTATCATATAGATCATTTTAAAATTTTGAAAGAATATAATTTTTTGCTAACTTCTAATTAAATTATTATAAATAAGATTTAAAACTTTAAACCAAATAAAAAAATTTAAAAATAAATTTTATAATAAAATAAAAGAAACTTTATTTTATAATTTATACAATAAAGTCTAAAATTGTATACCATTGTAGAATCTAAATTAAATTATATTAGTAAATTATCTTATCATAGTGAATCGATTTAAGAATCTATATGTTCTAAAGTAATAAAATAAAATTTGACAACATTTAAGACATTTATAAAAAAACAGAAATAACTAAAAAAATATTGTTAAAAATTTTAAGAAAAGATATACATAATAAAAAAAATATGATGAATATATATGAAATTTTAATTTTTTTAATTTTAAAAGTGAAGTTATTGATTTTTTAGTATTATTAAAAATTCTTAATCTAGTCTTAAAAGTCTTAAAAAGACATAAAGTTTGTCTTTAAGAAATATAAGATAATTTTAAATTTAAAAAATTATTTTATTTAAAAAAATATAATACATGAGAATATATAAAATTTTTAAAAGGTATATTTAATTTTAATTTAAAAAAAATATTTTATAATAGATTATCAAAAATAAAATGAAATAAAATATTTTAAAGTAAGAATGGTTGTAAGATATTATTTCTAGATTTGTGAATTGATCATCATAAAATCTTTGCACTTACACCATGTTTAACAGTACTTTTAAAAATTATGCTGTAATAAAATTTTTTAATTGGATTATAAATTATTTAGTTATTATTTAAAATATATTAATAGAAAATATTAAATATATATATATATATATATATATATATATTAATTCTTAAAGATTTACTAGTTCTAATTTAGCACAATAGTAATATTTTAAGATTATTAAAGACATTACATAGTTTTAAAATATATATTGTAGTTAAAATAAAATTATAGAGATTACATTGCAAAATAAAATTTAATAGCATTTGAACTTAGATATATATTAATTCAAAGACGTAAATCTAAAAGAATATTAAAAATTAAAAATATTCATATATCATTAAAAATAAATAAATAAATAAATAAGATATTTAAGTATAAGATAGAAATTATTTCAAATAGCTATTGCCAAAAACAAAGAGACTAAAGAGACCAAAACTAAGATTGGAATACAAAAAAAAAAAAAAATTGGCAATATTGAAGATGGTTTTAATCTTACTTCTATATATTTTAGCTAGTAACAAGTCCATCTAGAAGCTTCCTAAGGACCATGTGTCAAGGACATGAACT
The DNA here is from genome assembly GCA_036785485.1 of Physcomitrellopsis africana. NCBI lineage: Eukaryota > Viridiplantae > Streptophyta > Bryopsida > Funariales > Funariaceae > Physcomitrellopsis > Physcomitrellopsis africana. The sequence goes on along the minus strand of JAWRVF010000302.1, from coordinate 75,186 downwards.
AGAAAAAGATGTATAATTTAATGAAAATTGTATCAAAATAAAGTCACAAAATAAGAATAAGAAAGTATGTATATTCAAAAGAAAACTGGAATGGCTATTGCCAAAGACTGGAAACATGAAGACTCTTGAAACTAGACTAGGATCAAGAAAAGAGTTGACAATAGTGAAGAGGGCTTTACTCTTGCCTCTATAAATACTATCTAATTAAGAGCTACGTGGCGGTATTCTATAGGACCTCATACATGTGTCTAATTTGTAAGACACGTGTCAAACTTGCACGACAAGTTTTCCACATGTGCGCCACGTACTTGGCTTGTTCCACAAGCTACCAACATGTGCGCCATATGGCTAGCTTGTTGACCAAGTTTCTAATCTACCAATCACCTATACACATGTATAAAGGTGATTCCGTGTCTATGAAGCTTCTAGGAAGCTTCTCTATCAGATATTATCAAATCAACTTATTTTATCTACTTCTATTGGTTTATATTACTTAGGTAATTTATTGGAATAAATCTTATGTCCGTGACACCATGAAACATATGGATTAAGTGTCCCAATTGTAGATTACTTCTATAATAGCTTTTTAAAAGAATAAAAACTTTAAGACAAGTTTTAATAATGACATAGCATATCTAAAAGAATCAAAAAAATTAATTTATGTCTAAGAATTTTTTTTGATATTTCTTGAAAAAGATATTATCTACCTAATATGTTTGCATCTACTTTTATATACTTCTATTTATTTATATTTACTTAAGAAATACAAACATCTATTATAATTCATATCTAACAAAATAAAATATATTAATATTAATATTAATTATTTATTTTAATAATATATTAATTAATAATAAAAATATATTGATCTAGCCGTTTAATTTTTATCAAATCTCTCCAAAATATAGCTTATATTTTTGAACTTTATCACAAAAAAAATCAATTATAGATTTGATTTTAATCATTTGATATCTTAAAAATCCTGGTAGAAGCTTAAAATCCTAATTGATAGACATTTGAGCACTATATTCTTTATACCTCAAAAATCCAAAATTATAATACCACTAAATTTTTGTATATAACTTTGTAACATGAAAATACAAACTTTTAAAAATTTTGAGCCAAAAATTTATCAAATTGCTTAAAATATAACTCAAAATACAACCATTAATTAAGCGAGTCATTTATTACCTTTAGATTACAAGTGCTAACTTCAATTTCCAATATCTTCTTCATCCTAGTCTAAAACTCATTAAGCTATATATATATATATATATATATATATATATAAAGTGTAATAAAGAAAGTATTTTTTCCAACTTTGATTACTGATCTTTTATTGCTTTTTGTACGCATGAATTATATTCCAAAGAATGACAATAGATACAAATTTGACACCTTTACTTTGAGTGCCTATATCTCCTTCATAAAAATTCAAAATCACTCAATTTTTGTATCAAAACCATAGCCAAAAAGTCAAACTTGTTGATCATAACCTCCAATGTTTGAATATCCTTGAGATAAAAATCCCAATTCTTAATAAGGTCTCAGATAGCTTCCTTGAAGCCCATTAGATATGACTTTTGGCCAAAAGGAATAGAGATTTCTATCATACATCTCCATTTATCCACATAGATGGCTTAACCATTCTTTTTGACATTAAGAATTCTTTTTTAATCCATTTTTTTAATAAGATTTATATACTATGTATCCTAAATATCAAATAAAAGAAATGAAATAAGATTTTAAAAACTATTAATGTATAATAAAGATGATTCAAAATATAAAAAATTTATTATCAGTATAAAATCAATCTCAAAAGTCATTTAAAAAAAATAAGATTGTATAAATCTTAATAATAGTCTTTTCAAATAGATTCTTTTAAAATAATAATCAAACCATATTTTGTAACTATAAAAATCTATTGATATGACTCTCACTTAGCTAAGTAGTAAATTATACATTAAATATATATGTACAATATTTTTACATAGTAGTCAAAGCATAACATGGCAATAGAACCAAAAGATCTAAATTGAGTCACAAAAATTGCATTGTTGAGATTGAAGATCCTCTCACCCTTAACTCATGTACATATTAGATATGAAGAAGTTCTTTGAAGAGTTTTTTTTGATACTTAGAGGTGTAGCAAGTCTATGATCCTTCTTTAGAAACATCCTAAAATATCTAAGTCTCCAAAAATCTTCAATTATTATTTAAGATTTCCTAGAACCTTCTAAGATATTTTGAAACCTTCTTGGAATATACTAGGATCTATTAAGGCCTTTTCAAAACCATCAAGAATCTTTTAGAACCTTCTAGAACCAATTAGAATCTTTTTATATTTTATGTCTATGATAATAGATCTTAGAGATAATTATCTTAATTTATCTTATATTTTCTTATAATTGTGATAATTAATATTTAATTGTTGATGACCTCTAAAGTGCACTTGGAAGGATTTGTCATCTATTGAATATTAGAAGTCACTGCCAAGTTGGATAGTTATGGTTGGAAGTTGGACTGTCCACCTCTTCTTTAAACTTACACAATCTTCATTGAATAGGTACTCTGCTCTAAGACCACTATCCAATTACAAGATGTTAAATTTGATCGGCCTTTGAAGTACCTTGCTTAATTGATACTTCCAAGATTTCCATCTTTATCTCACTTTCAATTATAGTCCTACCAATATCTTGTTCAACAACATAAGCATGACTCAATTTTTGTCATATCAAATGGCTTGAAGGGGTGGATATATATTTCATCCATTATCTTACAAATATGCAATTACTTTTGAAATATAAAAAATAAATAGGAAGGCTAAGTGTGTTTAAATAAATAATAAAAAGAAGTATAATATATATCACATATATTTATGGATATCTACTATATATCTATATAAACCAATTCTTCTAAAAAATTATTCCATGGTATTTATTCTAAAACTAATTCTATTCTATAATTTCAAATGTCTTGATTTTTAATCTATAAATATATTAGATATTTAGCTGTAGAGAGTTTACTTTTCAATTCATTGGCCAAGTTCTAATAAATAATTTATCTTTAATAAAGATAACAAATAAATATAATAATATTAAAAAAAATATTATATTAATAAGAATCTTTTATAATTAAATAGATTTATATACAAAGTTTTTTTATGGCATCTAAAAAATACTTAACATTATTTTCTATGCCAAATCATAAACAACTAATTTTTAATAAATTAGATTATCAATAATTTTAAAAAAAATTCCATAATATTTTTTAAAAAATTCATTTTTATATCAAAATTTTATGATAACTCCATATATCCATCTTTTACACCTTCATATAGTCTTGGCTTCCAAAAAATCCTTTTAATTTGTACAAAATGCTCAAATTATAATAAAACCCTTCAATACCTTGTTCATCTATAAAAGATTACTTTCTTCTTGAACTTTAGGATCAAATATTTCTCCATTTAGTTGTTTAATTTTTGTCAAATTTTTCATAAGTGTAGCCTATGTTCTTAAGCTTTATTATAAGATAAATCTATTATAAATTCACTTTGAATTATTTGATATCTCAAAAATCCTAGCAAATGCTTAAAATTCCAATTTATAAATATTTGAGCACTATTTTCTTTATATTTCAAAAATTCAAAATTCAAAATCTAAATGCCATCAAAATTTGTATATAACTTTGTAGCATGAAAATACACCCTTATAAAAATTTTGAGCCAAAATCTTATCAAAAATTTCTTGAAATATAGCTCAAAACACAACAACTAATTAAGTAATATCGTGGTAGAGAGAATTTGCCTTAAAAAAGAATTGAGCTTCTAATTGCCATTAATTATTCAACTAAGATCAAAAATAATAAAACTCCCAATTTTATATTAAAGTCTTCTTCATAGGGCTATTACAACTAATATATAAGTCTTACTTTTACAAAACACTCAAAATATAACAAAATACTTTCAAACCTTCATTCACTAATAGGGAGGGAATTTTTTTTAAACTTCAATAAACTATAACTTTTAATCCAACTATTCAAATCTATTCAAAATTTAAATAAAGTACTCATATATTCTTAACAACTACTAGAACAAATTTCAACTATTGATTTGTTATCAATCTTTAGATATCGCCAAAGTCCTAATAGTAGCTTGAAACCCTTGTTTACAAATACTTGCATACTAAATCCTTCATATTCTACAAATTAAAAGTCCAAATGCTATGAAACTTTGATATATAGCTTTTTAGCATAATAAATTACCTTCTTAAAAAGTTTTAAACAAAAATTCATCCAAAAGCTCAAGATATGGCAAAAACCATCACTACCAACAAAATGGTCTACTTATTGCCTTGGAATTCAATCTGCTACATTTGACTTCTAATATTTCCTTCTTTAAAATTCTAAATATAGAAATTCTTCTATATATTAGATATAGATCTTAAAATCATCTCTCTAATCGCATCTCTCAATCTTCAAAAGCTTTTATACAATTCTATATATTCTAAAAGAGTAATAGTAGATATGATTTGTATACCTTAATTTCAAGTGCCCACTCCTCTTTCATAAAAGTTCTAAATCTCTCAATTTTTATACCAAAATTATAATTAAAAAAATAATCTTTTTAATCCTAATCTTTGATTTTTAAATGCCATCTCTAAAATTCCCAAAATCCTTATTTTTGTCACAAACAACCTCTTCAAAGCCTATTGGATATGACCATTGACCAATAGGAATGAAGAGCTACATCTTTTACCTTCATTCATTCATATTTTGCTTCCATCCCTTCAAATAAGCCTTTTAGTAGTTTAATTCTTCATCTTTGGCCTCCAATCTCCTCTCAAGGCTTCATACTAAATATTTAGGTCCTATATAATTTAAATGCCATAATCAAATTAAATAAAATAAACCAAAACAACATTTCTTATATCAACTACTTTAAATACTATACTAACCATTTTAACATATATTAGAATTTATGAACATATTACCTATTTTGACTAGTTTTTATATATTATAAGCAATTATAGTACAATAGTGGATCACTTATTATCTTTAGATTACAAGCATTGACTTCAACTTCCAATATCTCCTTTATTTTAGTTTAAAATTTATTAAGCCATATATGTATAATAAAGGCAAAAAAATTCTCTCTCCAATCTTGATTACCGATTCTTTAATATTTTTAGTATGTATGTATTATATCCCAAAGAATGATAATAGGTATAAAATCAACACCTCAACTTTGAGCGCCTTTATCTCCTTTATAAAAATTCCAAATCATTCAATTTTTGTACAAAAACTAAATTCAAAAACCTAAACTTATTGATCCTAATCTTTGATATCCAAAAGATCCTAAAAGAATCATCTTAATTTCTAATAAGGCCACAAATAACCTCCTTGAAGTCCATTGGGTATGATTTTTGGTCAATAGGAATAGAGATTTCTATCATCCATCTCCATTCATCCATTTAGATAGCCTAATTATTCTTTTTGATACTAAAATCTCTTTTCAATCTTTTTTTTAAATAAGATTTATATAACATGTGTTTTAAATACTAAAAAATAGAAATAAAATAAAATTTTAAGAATCACTAATGTCTAATAAAGGTGACTCAAAATATATAAAAATCTATCCTAATTATCCGATATTAGATCTTTATTATTCCTTGGATGATTTTTGATTATTATGGTAGTTCCTCCCATATAGTGGAGAACATGGATTTGATCATTATTTGATCCATGGTTCTAGTATTCTTCTCATTATTTAAGTTACGAGTAGTAATTATGACAAGGATAAAATTCCTCATCTTGAAAATCTTATTGAGCTAATTCTTTTGGATAAAAATAATCTCAAGGAGCATAACATTATCATTGCCAATATTTGGAGTAGATACTTTGGCTTCAACCTCATTCTACATTTCTACTTTAATTCTAATATTCATCCCTATATTAAATTCATTGTCTCCTTGATCAAACAATAGTATAGAGGCATTATAAATCTTTGGGATCTTTTGTCACCATTGCTTAAGGAATTGAAGGAATAGAGTGCACTATCTTTTTAACCAATTCTTATAAGGTATCTTGAATTTTGGCCGCTTAATTTATGAAGCTATTTTCTGTCTTAATCATTTTGTTAATTGATGCTAGTTCTTATTGGCTTACTATGTGATCCTAGAATTAGACTTTAGCTACCAACTTGGGATTTCTTAAATAAAATCTTTTCAATTCTTCAACTTAAATTACATGTTTATTAGTCCAAAGATTGGCTCGTCATGTTTCCTCTTTAAATTATCATAGTTCTTCTTTAAAAATTTTCACTTTTTCTTTTAAAGTGTTCACCCTCTCAAGAGCCTCTAATACTTTTGTAAACAATTCAAGGATTCAAGTTAGATTTTTAGGTGCACCAACTAAGGTAGCCAAGTCAGTTATAATTCTTAATAATTTAAAGTACCTATCTTATAAATAATCTATGATAACCTAGGTTGCATTAAATAATTTAATAGATGTTTCTATTGTAAAACTTAAGCAAAGTTGACTTCCATATTTTCTAATCTCAAGCAATAGATTCATTTCTATCTTTGTTTATTTTATTATAGGTATCGACCTTCTTATTGGTATGGCCTAAGCTTTATCTCTTTTCAATTATATTTCATTATCTTTTTCATCTTAAAATTTGATTTCTTGAAATTGCTATGCCATTTTTTAGCAAATCCATTCTTTGTTTTTTGCAGAGGTGAGTAATTTTTGGATCAAATATATATATTTTCTATCCCAATCAAAACCACCTCATTGAGTAGTTCTTCCACCATTTCTTCATTCTAAAACCACTATAGCAATTAATATAAATAGCCATATCTAAGCATAATAAGATCACATTATAATTTCACCTCCCTCTTTTTGTTTTCAAAATTGAGTGAATTGATCTTTTTTAACTTGATTAGTACAATCAACTTTTTTTTCTCCTAACTATATTCTTGCCAAATCTTTCTTAGATTACTAATTGCCTATCTTTTAATTACTTTTCTATTTTGTAATTTTTTTTTTTTCTTTTTATTCTATTTACGATAATCTATTGGCTATATATTTCTTTAATATCAATACCTATTTAAATATTTTGATATTTCAAAGTCGGTTATATCTTCTTTTTATCTCCAATTCAAAGAATCTTATATTATAGGTATCAACTAACATTAAGCTATCTACTTGGATAAGTATCCTAGTCTTCACCTATTTTTTATACCAAAGAGTCAACATTCTAGCATTTAGCTCTTTTGCTTGTTGCAATCCTTTTTTGATTACTTTTATCATAGCAATTGCCCATCTCGTCCAATAATTGCTTCTAAGAAGTAGTCAAATAGTCCTACTTCTATATTGCAAGTTGGCCTTTCTATACTTGACCATCTTAATTTTAATTCAGCTTTTCTATTTGATAATGGATAGCATAGAGTTGAGATAGAAATGACTATTAATTTGGAATTGGTCAATAGATGATCCAAATTTCTATCCCATCGATTTACAAATCATCTAAGTTGATTGACTGTAGTTCTATAGGCCTTTTAATTTTATAATTAAATTGTCCAAATCTAAATCCTTTCAATAGATTTTAATTTCTTTTAATTGCTTAATTTAACTATCTTTTTAATTTTTTAATTTCAATCTATATACTACTTTTAATCTAGATTTTTTTAATCTAAATTAATTATTAAAATTATATTTATATATTCTTTATTAGAAATTTATTAATATTAGTAAATAGATAAGAGAAGTGTGAGAAAGAACCTTATAGCTCTTTATTGATTAACATCAAAAAATAAGATTTTTTTAGTTGATTTAAAATAATTTTATTATTAAAAAAATTACCAAGATAGAATAAAGTAGCCTTAATTTTATATTAGTATTTTAAAAAAATTTAAGGTTTTTTATAATTTATTTAGAATTTATTTATAATTATTTAAAAAAATTTAGATCATATTTTTAAGATTTTAGCAAAAAATAATTTTATCACTTTGAAAGGCTATTATGAAGAATTGAAGCAAGATTTGAAGATCAAGCAAGGTTTTTAGGTTAATTGGATTTTTTTTGTATACCATGATGAAGTCAATATTACAAAAAAAATATGTTTTATTAGTAGAAATCATAGTAACTAGCAACTAGAGTAGCAGTTGTAAAAAAAGAGTTATATATGTCTCATATAGGTTGTAGTACCTTAGATGTAGGTAGGAAGATAAGACTAAGGTCTAGTGGTCCCTTTAAGACATCCTATACACCATTTTGTGAGCCTTAATGAGGCTCAAATCCTAGACATCTTAAGTAAATTATCTTTGAGGTAAAATCCATTTATTTAACTTGTCTATTTTTATTTTTTATCTTTGAACCTTCATAACTCATTCATAGTAACTTGGAATTGCAGATTCATTATGTAATTAAAAAGATAAAAAAATTATTTATATAAAAATATATATTTTATTTTTATTTTTTATTTTTTATAAAATAAAAATCTATTGAATAAATTATGAATTTTTGGAGTGTGTAATTGTTTCATTGTGTTTCTTTCACTTATTTTGTCTTTCTTCTTTTCTTGTTTCTTATTGATTGTTCTTCTCATTTTACACCATCAATTACAAACAATTCTTAATTGAAGCTATTTTGTATTTTGAATTGATGGGTGAATTTTATTCTCACAAGAATCTTGAATGAAGATTGAAACATAAGAAAGATATTGGCAAGACTAAGGATGGTCTCAATCTTGCTTCTATATATACTAGTTATAAAAAAATATCTTATGAAAGCTTCTTAAGGATTACAAGGCTTATGACCTAAATATCAAGTTGTAGGTTGCTTCTAATATGACTTTGTAAAAATAAAAAAACTTCTAAGACAAGTTTCAATAGCCACATGGCATACCTATAAAAGTCTAAATATATAATCTACATCTAAAAAACTTTCTTAAAGCTACTTAAAGAATATATTATCTTTTCAATATGATTCTATTTATTAATATTTATTTCTATTTATTTTTGTATATTTAAATAATATAGGCATCCATTATAATAGATGGTATAATTATTATTATTATTTTGAATATTTTCAATAAAGTAAGAGGCATTATGCACAAATTTTATATTATTAAATATAAACTTTTTTATTGTTGTCTTACCTATTCCACTAATGCCAATAAGACATACTACCTTTATACCTTTTTTGTTTAACCATAATAACTTATTTGAGTATTTTTATTTATTTATTAATTATTCTTATTAAAATTTTATTAATATAAATAACTATAATTTTTAAATAAATAAATAAATAAATATATAATATATATTATAATATAATATTATTATTCAAATATGTAAATAAGTTTTATATATCATTAAACTACTTAAATAAAAATTATGTCTAAAAAAACCAATCAAACAAATAAAATACCAATATGCACAAACTTCATCACTTAAACATCTTAATGTATTTCTTTTTATTTTATCATTTAAAGAGCTTTCTTCTTAGAAGCCTTTTACTTCACAAAATCTAATCAAAAAATTGTCTTTAATCTTCGAAGTCTTATAAAAATATCTCCAAAATTTGGATGTCATAAAATATTACAATTCTAACATTCATCAATTAACTTAATCAATTCATTACAATTTAAAGATAGATCTAGTCTTACTTCTTCTTTTATTTTTAGTATTTTTTTAATTCTTTAATTTCTAATTAAAATAAAATAATATTTAAATAAATTCTTGAAAATTTTAAAAAATGTACTTCAAATGAATATATTTTTATTGATTTGGTTTATTTATTTAATATTTTAAGAATCACATATCTTGACATTTTATAGATAAAATAATTAATTTTATTCCTTGAAATATTTCCAATATCAATCTTAGAGGTGCCAAAATAATATTTTTTAATAAATATATATTTTAAAGTATTTTTTTTGATTTTTTTAAATTAATAATTATTTAAACTAAATTTAAAATTATAATATATAGGTTGCATGTTTTAAGAATAATATTTTTTTTTGTAATTTGATAAATAATATTAATAACTAAACTTTAAATTATTGATATTTTTTATTAATATAATTTCAAAGTTCATATCCATTAGTATTATTAATAAATCAAAAGTTTCATTTTCACTTTTTATAAGATAAGTCTCACTAAATTTGCTTGTATTTTTTTATTTATAAAATTATATTTAAAAAGGTTGAAATGGCTCAAATCAATTAAAATACCTAATAGAAATATGTTCTTTAAAGGTAAAAAACTATTATCTTTGTGGCATGGTTGTATTATGTGAAGTCTTGCTTGAAAATGCATCAGGCACTTGGTTGTAGAAGATAAAAAGAAAATTGCAACAATAAGCCCTAATACCTCTAATAGAATTATATATAAATTACAATTAAAAATTAATAAGTATACTCAACTATTAAAGAAATTTAATTAAATTTTTAATTAGTTATAAAAAAATATAAAGAAATCCTTAAAAACTTTTAAAAAAGTCATAAAAAAATAATAAAGAATTTTTGAAGAAATGTTAATATAAAAATATTTTAAAAATATTAAAATAAAAATCATAATCAAATTTTAAACAAATCTTAATTGAATCTTAATCAAATCTTAATCAAATCTTAAATCCTAAATAAACCTTGATAAAACTTTAATAAAATCTTAATCAAATTCTAGTCAAGCCTAAATTCTAAACAAATCCTAATCAAATCCTAATCAAATTCTAAATCCTAAAAAAATCTTTAAAATCTCTTAGTCAAATCCTAAATGAGCCTTAAAAAATCCTAACTGAATCTTAACAAATCCTAATCAAATTCTAATAAAATTCTAACAAATCCTATAGCAAATTGAAACCTCAATAGCTAATGATTGAACCATTTATTTTAATTCAAAACTTATAAATCTTTTAATGATTAAATTGATAATATATACAAAAAATTTAAAAAAGATCCAATTCACCAAATAAAAGATAAATCCAAAACTTTGCTTAGATGTAGGTCAGCCTCCTTCTTCAATCTTAATGCCAATCTTCTAGCACTAATATTTTTTTTGTACAATTCAATTGCTTCAAAAATTTATAAATGTGTAAAAAAATCAAATTTACCACCACACAAATAATTTTCACTTTAATCCAATTGATAGATTGTTAAATATCTTAAAACCTAATTTCTAAGACCTTGACTTGTTTAAACTTCAATAACCTTCAATTAAATTGATTGATCAAGCTCAAACTTATAGTATGTACTTGAAACAATTACAATCATAAATCCACAAAATTTCATCCATAGATCTATAATCAAATTCATAAAATATTCAAAAATATAAATCTTTTTTTATTTCACAAAAATTAGAATCACCTAAATCAATCTTGACTTTGCAAAGCTCTTATAATATCAATATATATTCAAATCATTCAAAACTAATATTTAAAGAAATCTTCTAAAGTTTTCTTTCAAATTCCATTCTCCGATCTATCAAAAAGTTCTCCATTTCCTATAGGTATGTGATTTTGTGCCTCTATTGAAGATAAAAAAGTTAGAAGCCACAACATTTAGCACTAGCAAGGTTGCACATAAAAAAAAGTGTGGAATAAGATGTCTCTCACTTCCAACACCCATTACTTATAGGTGGTGGTTGCTGCTCTAGTGAACAACATCCATCCTTTGACTTTTATATTCATCAATGGATATATCAAGTATATCCTTTAGCATCTTATCTTTTATAAAAATATGCCTTTAGCATATTTAATATGTTCATAGGATCCTTTGGCATCTCATCTATCTCAAATATATCTTATGGTATATATTTTATATACTTATCTAATCTTTAAATATTTTCTAAGATATCCTTTATTCTCTTAACCTTGTCTCTTGGCCCTTGGCTTTATCCCTTATTCATAGGAACAAGCCTATTGCTACCTTGTATAAAATATCTTACATTTCACCTTTAATTTTAGTAAACTCCTCATCTGTGGGCTTCATTAACTTCAAATTTACCTCTAGAGATGTTCTAATAGGTTTGCAATCCTCCATATTCAATCGTTTCAACACTCCTTCAATATACTTCTTTTGGTTCATTGTGATCATCTTCTTATTACAATTTTTTACAAATTCCACTCTTAAATAATAATGAAGCTCTTCTAAATCACTCATCTCATATTCTTTTTCTAACTTTGCCTTCAACCAATCCATCATCTTCAAAGTATTGATTAAGTTGATTAAATCATCAACATAAAAGATAACAATTATTAAAAATTCTTTTAATTACATCACATATATAGAATAATCAGCCTCACTCCTTACAAATCTCTCATTCACAAAGAATATATCAATTTATTGATACTATGCTCTTGGTAATTGCTTGAATCTATACAAAGATTTCTTCAACTTACAAATAAGATGTTGTGTGCTTTCTTCAACAAATCTTTAAGGTTGATCCATATAGATGTCTTCTTCCAACTTTCTATTCAAGAAATCCATTTTTACATCTATTTGATATATTTTTAAATCTATTGCTGCCCCAATTGCCACAATGGTTCAAATAAAGGTGAATTTGGCCATGGTGTCGTATTGTAAGACATTTATGTGGTGAAAATATGAAAAAGAATGATATTCTACTTAATATTCAATTATCTTACTTCAATAGGAACTCAAGATACTTAAGAAAGATTTTATGAAAGCCTCTTAGATTTTTTTCTTGTCTTCATAGCTAGTAGATAAAAATTAATTATTAATTTTTCCTTCTAGGTTATAGAAATTCTTTTATTACTTTTAAAAAGCCATAAATTAATAAAAATAGGATAGAAGAGATAAATAATTGATATGGTTGATACTAAGATTTAATTGAAGGTAGGATCAAGCTTAAAAATTCCTAAATTAGGTTGGATTAATACCCAAGGTCAACCATTTATGCGACAAGGTCAAAATCAGACCTCTAGCTATAAAAATGGCCATTAAGGGCAAAATATCAAGTCATTTAAAGATCAACAATTAGGATTTAAGAGCTAGCTTCAAGTTTCTTCCAAAGATATAAGATTTTTTTTTTGTACAATTTGGAAGGATTTGAAAATTGTTGTTCAAAGTCAGGGTTTATATTGGTGATTTGGATTTTATATAATAAAATGAAGGCTAGCACTCTTAGCTAGTGTGTGCAATTGGTGTAACATCTATGATTAAAAATTTTATAATATATAATTAATTAGATGTGTTAAGAGTGCATAAAATTTTGTAATAATCTAATGGTGCAATTGAGAGGTATTCAATCTTTAGCACGAGAAGATACCAAAAGTTGGCAATTTAGGGTTGTTTAGGATTTTTGCAATATCTAGAGATCTATTAGTCAAAACAAGGTGAAATTTGGCATAGTATTAGAAGACTTAGAGATCAAGCTATACACCAATTTTGAATTAAAATAAATGGTTGAAGAAAGAGAAATTACTACTATATTATCTACACCAACTTTCAAGTTGGAAGCCAAGTGATATTAGTGCGGATTTTGAATGTTTTTTTTCACAATCTAGTTTCTTCCATATTGTAAACTACAACTTCATCTTATATAGCCAGGTGTCCAATATATTTTCAAATAAGACAACATGTAATATAACATATGTGGTAAATCCAACATAAACGTTTGAGATAGAAGGTATTGGATTTTATTTGTAGTTATTTGGAATTGATGGCGCAAGAAGGCGAGAAGGTTGAATTTGGAGTTTTGGATGGCGCTTCAAGTGGATCTTCAAGTGGAGCTTCAAATAAATTTTTTACTAGTAGATAAGGTATATGTCTGGATTCAAACACTATAAATGTGTTTCAAGTATTTATATTATTTATACAATAATAATAAGACAATGATCACAAGGAGGCTTTGGCAATATAAGTATTACAAACACTGATTAATAAGGTTGGTCAATTTAACGGAAGAGATATTTTTGAATATTTGAGATATTATACACAAGAAATAGAATTGAATCATATTTTTGAAAAAAAGATGATTCTATTATTTGAGCTTCTTATAATGCTAGAGATAAGAAAATATATGAGATCAATTATAGAATAATTTGAAAGTTCTTGGGAGACACTCTCCTACACATTAAAAGATGAATATTTCTTGGAAGACTCTAATTGGGTCTCTAAGAAGTCATTTTTAGAATAGATTGAGCATCCTAATAAGAAATTGTAAGCTATCAAGTTGTTAAAGAAGTTTAAAAGGTAGTATTCTTGATTATCAAAAGTAAAAAAGATGACGTTGAAATTAAATAAGGTTAAATTATTTTTTCAAGTAGTTGATGGAAAATTGCAAGAGAATTTAGAAATTCTTCTTGAAGATAAGGAAGAAGATGAAGGGTTGACAACAAAATAGAAAGAAGTTGAAGATGCAATGAGATTGCTTGTAAAAAGAGAAAGGAGAAAGGATAAGGTTGGTATTTAAAGAATTGTATAAGTACCTAAAATTCAAGTGCCTACTTTACAATCAAACTACCTATTGTCCAATCTTTAATGATTACATCAAAGAAAGAAGATGTGGAAATTAAAAAAATTATATGGAGGATACAAGATCTTCAAATCAAACTTGCAAGGCTTGAAGAAAAGACTTCTATAATAAGTTCAAAGGTTATTTCTAAGCCAGGGTATGTGCAAAGATATATTTGGTGTGATGATGATTCTTATTCTTAAAAAAATTGCAATGAATTCAATGAAATGGTATAATGAGGCATTATTTTTTTGAAAGATGAGAAAAAGACATTAAAAGATATTGGTGATTTTTTTCAAATAAAATTTGATAAAAGAGGTATAAAAACACTAATTAAAGATTATTTGGCAGCAATGGGATTGCAGCAATGGAAATTGTAAGTTATAGTACTAGAGTGGATGATGATGGCAAACAAGATTTTTTTGGAAATATTAAATTAAGTGGATTTTGGTCTTCTGCTATTTCCACAATGTATAAAAAAAAGATGCGAAAGGAAGCTTTATTAAGACCTATTGCAATAATTCATGGAACTATAGGTTGAGAAGATCCTATGGAAGCTTTGTCATTGCATGCCTATATTGCTAAGAGCCAATATGAAGCTTTGATAGAAGAAAAGAAAAGACGGGATTCTAATGACACAAGAAAAGGAAATTCTTCTAAAAAAAAAATTTGAAGAGACAAGGCTCGTGAATTCTTTAAGAAATGTAAAATTAAATTATCATTGACTATTATTTATAATCTAGAAGAAAATGCATAGAATAAACGTGAACATCTACCAATTGTAAAAGCCTTGATTAAAATTTTTAATAAAAGAATAAAAGAATGGCTTCAACTTTTATGTTATACATTATGGACTAATTAAACAACACATAGATCAAAAACCTATAATATTAATTGAGGAATATGTGCTAACTTAGAATATGCTAGCTTGGGAAGATGAATTAACAAAAGAATAGTTGTTAGCTATTAGAATTTAGCAACTTGGATAAAGATCAAAAGATCTGGAATTAGCATTAAAAAGATTATAAAAAGTAAGGCTAAGGAACAAGGCTTGGTGTAGAATAAATAGATAATTTTAGTAATAGAATAAAGATTAAATATTGATAAATTAGATAATTAATTTATTGGCTAGCCAATATAGACAGAAAAATAGAAAAACTAATTAAAAAAGTGGTTATGGCAAGAGAGATAATGGTTAGTATCTTGATTTTTACTATATAGAGAATTGGAAAGAAGAAATTGGGACTTGATTCAAGTCGAGTCAACTAAAGTCGAGAGTTGGAATAAGCTTGGTGCTATCTCTTTCTTTTGTTTTTTTTTATATTAAGACTATAGTGGAGAGTTTGGAATACATTCCAATTGAGTATACCATGTAAACTGAAAAATACACTAATAAAATAAAAAATTCAATTCAAATGTGGATGAGTAAGAAATTAAAGTTGTTTAATAATTGAGTTTAGTGTAGTGGATTGGAAGCCAAAGATTAAAAATATCAATGTAATTTGATTGTGAATGAGAATGTTGTGCTATATTGGCTATGAAAGTTGAGCAGTGAAAGAAAATATTGGAGAGATGATTAGTCTCAGAATGGATTCTTAGTGAGAAGTTATTTCTAGTAATCAAAATATAAAGTGATTATATATAGTCTATTAAGACAATAGAATATTATCTAATTTTGTTATAAAATTGGAGGAAGACAAGAGAATATAATAGGAGAATTATGAAAGATAGTGTTATAAAAGTTTATTTTTGACTATGTAGTAGTAGAAAGATGAAAAGAATGGAGTTGTTTTAGAGCATTTATATGTTTATTAAACTTTGCCAATGAGAAGCGGTTAATTGTGAGATCCTAACAAGTATATCTCATGCATTTAGTCTTTCCCTATTGTCCTGATAGAGAGAATTTGCTTCAAGAAAGTGTTGGACTTCTGGTTGCCACTAATTACTCAACCAAGATACAAATATAACAAAACCCCTCAAATTTATATAAAAGCCTCTTTCATAGGGCTATTACATTCAATACATAAGTCTTATTTCTTCAAAACATTCTAAATATAACAAATATTCTAAAACCCTCATTCTCCCGTAAGAAGGGAATTTTTTTCAAATTTTAATAATCCATAATTTTTAATCCAATTGTCCAAATCCACTCAAAACATATATGAAATACTAATATATTATTAAAAACTACTACCACAAATTTCAACTATTGATTCAATATCGATCTTTAGATATATCCAAAATCCTAGCAGTAGCTTCAAACCCTTGTTTACAAACACCTGTGTATTAAATTCTTTATATCTCACAAACTAAAGGTCTAAATACTATTAAATTTTAATTTATAGCTTTTTAATATAATAATACACTTTCTTAGAAATTACTAGATAAAAATTCGTCTGAAAGCTCAAGATATGGCAAAATCTATCACTATCAACAAAACGGCCTACTTACTACCTTGGAATTTGAATTGTTGTCTTTGATTCCTAATATCTTCCTCTTTAGAAATTTAAAGATAGTAATTCTTCTATATTAGATGTAGAACTTAAAATCACTTCTCTAGCCGCATCTCTCGATTTCCAAAAGCTTTCATACAACTCCTCAAATCCTCAAGAGAGTGACAGTAGGTACTATTTGTATACCTTAACTTCAAGCATCTACTTCTCTCTCATAAAATCTCCAAATCTCTTGATTTTTATACCAAAATTATAATACAAAAAATAAGCTTTCTAAATCTAGTCTCTAAATTTCAAATGCCTTCTTTAAAGTTGCCAAAATCCTTCTTTTCTATGTAGGTATCCTCCTCAAAGCCTATTGGACATTACCATTGACCAATAGGAATGAAGAACTTCATCCCTTGTCTTCATTTATCCTCACGTTGTCTTCATTCTTCCAAAAAGGCCTCTTAGTAGTTTAATTCTTCTTCTTTGGATTCCAATTGCCTCTTAAGGCTTTATACTAAATATTTAGGTCGTATATAATTTAAACACTATAATCAAATTAAGTAAAAAAACCAAAATAAAGTTTCTTATATCAACTCATTTAAATAATTTATTGACTATTCTAACACATATTAGAATTCATGAATATATTATATATTTTGACTGGATTTTATATATTATAGTATGACACCGTGTTCAAACCCCCTCCCTTTACAAGTTTATTCTAGGTAGTATAGAAAGAATAAATAAAACGGTAATCACATTTTTGGCGCTGTTATTGGAAATTGACAGTAGTTTTGAGTATTAGGAATTAACTACTGAATGAGTGTTTTTTTTTGCATAATGTACGAAGAGGTTCTAAAATTGGTGCTAGTTCAAAAGTCAAGCCAAATGTGTAGTTATATTGGAGATGGAAAGCAATTTTAGTGATATGATGAAAGATTATGGTTAATAAGAATGAGAACATTGCACTGAGAAAAACACGCCAATTAAAAAGAAGACAAGAGAAAGCGCAAGCAAGAAATTCATTGCGAGACAAACAAGAATAAAATCTAAAAAAAAAGCGTCGACAAAGTTAGATTAAACCATGTTTGGATGCCTATCAACACATCCAAGCATACTCAAAACTTGACAAATCTTTAATAATTTAGACATATATATCGTTAAAGAAATTGCCAAAGGCACTCGCGGATAATTTTGTCAATAGTCCAGTATATTTCTTGAGCTCGTTAATAGTGTCATGTTGTGATACGATTATATGGTGAAATTATGACCAAAAATAATTTTTTAATTAATACTCTATTATCTTAACTCAATAAGAATTCTATTAATTTTACCTTCTATGTTGTAGTAATTCTTTTATTGCCTTAGAAAGGCCATAAAATGATAAAAATATAATAAAAAAAATATATTTTTAGCATGATTGATATTAGGATTAAGTTAAGGGTAGGGTCAGATTATAAAAATCCCTAAGATAGGTTAGATTGATACCTGGGGGTTGGCCGTTTGTAAGACAAGATCAAAATCAGACCTATGGCCACTAAAACGGCCACCTAGGACAAAGTACAAGGAATTTTGCAAATCAGATTTTTGGATTGGATAGCTAGCTTAAAGCTTGTTTCAAAGA
This sequence comes from Physcomitrellopsis africana, assembly GCA_036785485.1. Lineage (NCBI taxonomy): Eukaryota > Viridiplantae > Streptophyta > Bryopsida > Funariales > Funariaceae > Physcomitrellopsis > Physcomitrellopsis africana. Next base: position 56,641 of record JAWRVF010000302.1, on the reverse strand, counting down.
CATTAAGCTTATTGCCATAGAATTTTGGATGATTGTGAAATTATTCTTCAAAGTTAGTATTTATATTTATATTTTGGATTTTATAAAAGACAATGATGGCTTGCATTCTTAACTGATTCATGAAATTTGTGTAGCATCTATGGTTCAAAATTTGATATTATTTGGATTTTTGGATGTGCTAAGTGTATATAAAAGTTTGTATTAATCTAATGATGCAATCAGGAGATATTTGATCTTTGATACAAAGGATTGTCGGAAGTTGGCAGTTTAGGATTAAGTAGAGTTTCTATGATAACTAAAAATCTACCAATTTGATCAACATAAATTTTGGCATGGTCATACAAGACATGGAGATCAAGCTACAAACCAAGTTTGAGTTGAAGTTAATAATTGAAAATGGAGAAATCACCATTGGAATTTCTACATCAATTTTCAAGTTGGCGGCCGAGTGTCATTAGTGCGGTTTGTGGGCATTTTTTTGCAATTTGTAAGTTGAGTTGGGCTGAATTTTTTTTGAGCATATAGAAGGCTTCTACCATCATTTTTTTGCAAAATTTCACACTAAATAGATAGTTGGATTAAAAATTATAGCTTATCAAAGCTGACTGATTAGGATTAGGGCTTGCAAAGAAAAATAAAAATTGCTTAATTATAAAAGAAACAAGGCAATTGGAGTATATATATGGTTGATATTACTAAGAGGAGTGCTTTTAAATACTTTTGAATTGAAATTTGAATTATATTCTTCATATATAAATGAAACCTATTAAGATTTCTTGATTATTTGTAAATACAACTTTACCTTCTATAGCCAGGTGCCCGGTGCATTTCCAAACAAGACAACATATAATACAATATAAGTGGTGAATCCGATGTAAAAATTTAGGATAAAAGGTGTTGGCTTTTGTTTGTAGTTATTTGGATTGATGGCACAAGATAATAAGAAGGTTGATTTTAAAGTTCTTGAAATACTTGGAGCTTTAGAAAATATCTTGAAATACAATGGTGGTATTTGGATTATGATGGAGCATTGTATGGCTTTATAGACATCTTGGAGCATTTTGAAGTATCATAAGTTATTTATTAGAGCATTTCAAGGAATATTTTTGAACATTATAGAATAAAATAGAAGATGTTTCATCAAAGTCTTTGGATAGGTTAAATATTTTGGATGGGCCAAATGTTAATGAATTTTTTAAGGCATTTTGTATATTCATAGAGAAGCAACAAAAAATGCAAGCAATTGAAAGAGATATCACAAAGGCATTACAAGGAATCATTAGCAAATTTGGGAGGTTTGAAGGATGCAACATCACTAAGTTTTTATAAGTTTATACATGTGAGATGGAGACATGCCAAATCTCTAAGGCAAAGATGATTTCAAGCTTCTATTTGGCTATTGAACCTAAGATTCATAAAAAAGTGAAGAGATTACTTGAAGGGGGTGTAGAAACATGGTCAAAATTTCAAGAACTTTTGAAAGAAGAATTTATTGATGCAAATGAAGATAGGATTATCAAGCAAAAGTTTTTGGATTGGATAGTATTACAACCAAGCATGCATATGGATCTTTATGAATTCTTGAAAGAATTTGAAAATAGATTTTATCAATTCTCATCCTTAGAGAGACAGTCATTGGATACTATAAAGGTAGAATTGTTTTTAAATGGTCTTGATCATGCCTTGGGAGACAAGCTTTTCATACTTCTTGCAAATGAATCTACGGAGAATGATTGTACTAATAATTGAGAGGAGTTGAAAGAAGCAGTGATTGTTTTAGCAAAGCAACAAAGAGCATGAGCTAAAGGAGTTGTAGTATGGCTTAAGAAATCTTCTACTTTGGCTTCTATATCATTTTTATCAATGCAAGGGATTAATCTTGAAAAAAGAGAAATGAAAGAGCAATTGGAGGACTTCAAAAGAAGAGCCAATTCTTTACAAATGAAAGAAATTGGATCTTATATTGAGAGTGGTGAAGGAAAAAACAAAGACTCTATTCAAACTATTATTATGAAAAGTCAAAGTATCCAAAAATTTGAAGGCAATATGGAGCTCAAGGATTTAAAAATTAATGACAATAAAGATGAAAGCTATGGCTATTCTACATTGAATAAGTTTATGCAAATTGGTGATGGCAATTTGGATGGAACATCTCTTAATGATAAAAAGGTATTTTCTACATTTGAAGGAGGTGAAGATGTTTTACCTATTATTTTGGATTATGTTAAAGAATTCAAAGTTAAACCTTTAAATAAGATGGATTATGGATCTATTCAAGGTTATAATCATAAAGATTGTATGAATTCACAACATTATAATATAAGAAGTGGTAGAATTATGCACAAATATGATGATGAAAGTCAAATTACATATGGCTATGAGATGACATATAGATTGGATGAAAGAAGTTTTGAATTTTCATACGATTATTATGGAGGGGGTTATGAAATTACACAAGGTTATGATACTAAATGTGGTGGTGAAACCACAAAGGATTATGGTGAAAGTTGTGAGGTTTTTCAAGAACATGAGGTTTCACAAGACTATGAAATTTCTCAATGTAATGAAATAATACAACACTTTAAGATAACACAAGGTTATGATGTTTCACAAGGATGCATTCAAGAAGAAATGAAGGATGTTTTACAAGGATACATTCAAGAAAAAATGATAGATGTTTCACAAAATTATTTGGCAAAAGAAGATTATGGAATCAAAATATGGAATTCAATGTTAAAAATCTAAAAATCTTGAAATATAAAGACATTGGAAATGGATTTAAAGATTACATGGACATCTTAAATGGAGGTTGGAATCAAAAGAACAAGACAAAAGATGCAAGCAAGGTGTATGCGGCTATGTGGATGAAGTTTCAATTAAATCTTCTTATTTCAAAATTTGTACCTCACCAATGGTTTGGTCATCTACAAAAGAAGATATTTCCAACCTACTTGTATATGTGGAATAAATAGAAACATTGGCATTGATAAAAGGGATAATTGACTATAAAATATTGGCGCATATCAAAGGATGCGTAGATTTAGAGAAGATGGATGTCGTGTTGTGACATGATTATATGATGAAACTATGATTAAAAATAATTTTTCAATTAATACTCTATTATCTTAATTCAAAAAGAATTCAACATATTTGAATAAGATTTTTATGAAAGCCTCTTAGTTTATTTTCTTCACTTGATAGCTAGTAAAAAAAAATTAGTTAGTAATTTTACCTTCTAAGCTGTAGTAATTCTTTTATTGCCTTAAAAAAGCCATAAAATGATAAAAATATAATAAAAAAGATAAATTACTAGTATGATTGATACTAGGATTAAGTTGAGGGTAGAGTCAAGTTATAAAATCCCTAGGATAGGTTAGATTGATACCTAAGGGTCGGCCATTTGTAAGATAGGATCAAAATCAGACCTCTGGCCACTAAAACGGCCACCTAGGACAAAGTACAGGGGATTTTGGAGATCAACAATTAGGATTGGATAGGTAGCTTGAAGCTATATCTAGAAATATTAAGTTCATTGTCATAGGATTTTAATTGACTTTGCAATCATTGTTCAAAGTCAATATTTGTATTGGTGTTTTGGGATTTATATAAGACAATGATGGCTTGCATCCTTAACTACTTAGTGCAATTTGTATAGCATCTACAGTTCAAAATTTGATATTGTTTGGATTGTTAGGTGTGCTAAGTATGTACAAAATTTTGTATTAATCTAATAATGGAATTAGGAGATATTTGAGCTTTGATACAAAGGGTTGTCAAAAGTTGGCAGTTTAGGGTTAGATAGGATTTCTATAATAACTAAAGATCTATCAATTCAATCAACATAAATTTTGGCATGGTGATAGAAGACTTAGAGATTAAGCTATAAACCAAGTTTGAATTGAAGTTAATAGTTGAAGAAGGAGAAATCACCATTGGAGTTTCTACATCAATTTTCAAGTTGGCAGCTAAGTATCATCAGTGCAATTTTTGGGCATTTTTTTGCAATTTGTAAGTTAGGTTGGGCTGAATTTTTTTTAAGCATGTAGAAGATTTATACCATCATTTGTGTGCAAAATTTCACACTAAGTTGACAATTGGATTAAAAATTATAGCTTGTCAAAACTCACTGATTAAGATTAGGACTTACAAAGAAAAATAGAAATTGCTTAATTATAAAAGAAACAAGGCAATTGGGATATATGTATGGTTGATGTTACTAAGAGGAGTGGTATTAAACACTTTTGAATTGAAATTTGAATTATATTCTTCATATATGGGTGAAACTTATTAAGATTTCTTGATTATTTGTAAACACAATTTTATCTTCCACAGCCAGGTGCCCGATGCATTTCCGAATAAGACAACACGTAGTACGACAACAAAAAGAAAATGTGGCATAGAAGAATTGGATACTCCATTAGATACTTTTTCAATAGTGGATACAATCAATTCTAACAAGACCAGTTCTTCAAAATGGCATAAATTGCTTGCATTAAGGGGCACTTTAGAGTATTTCAAAATCCGTTGTTTTTACCTCAACTTCAACTAATAAAATTAGTTGTGGATAATAATAATAAATTATGAAGGCTTGAAAGTTGAGAAAAAATAATTGAAAATGACAATGTTTATTGTAATAAAAAATTGAGTGGAATGTTATCATCTTTAATGGCGGCAGGGGATCTAACAGTTCTAATTGTGGTCCAAATGGGTAAAGTAGATGATTGCACAACTAACGTAGCTCTATTATCTATTTTTAGAGATTTATTAGGAATAGACCCAAAATAATACTTGTTTTAATTCTTGACTATATGCATAGCCAACAATGATAGAACTAAAGTTATTTGATTGAGATGGCTGCTAATGACCTTGAAAGACACGACTTATGAATGGTATAGTCACCAACCCGTGGATCAATTTTTTAATTGAGAGGCATTGAAAAATACGTTTTTTTATCCATTTTTGATCAATTGGATCTAAAGAACATCTTAGGGAATGGTTAATGAATAATAGAATGATACCAGGAGAAGCGGTGTAGTCATATTATGGCTGTGTAGCAAATATTCTTTGTAAATGGCCAAATAACCAAATGCCGGAGTTGTTTATTTTATCTATATTGGTTAATGGATTATAACCATCAGAACTGAAGATGTTTATGAAGGAGGCCCAATTGGCCACTGTTGCTTCTTTACTTTATCAAGCTAAGATATGGGAAGAATGTCATTATGATCAATTGTTAATCACCAAAGCCATGATGATTTTATCTCAAGGAGTTTATCAAATTCCAACCTGAAATGAAACAGTGGACAGTTATCCAAGAATCATTGATTACGGTACAAATCTTAATACTAATCCATAAAAAATAATTAATATTGTTCCATTGCAAGCAATACCATTAATAATTATAGTTCCGTATTCTCCATACTTCCCATATAAAAATCTAGTATTTACAAAAGAATTATCTAATGAACTAGTATCAAAGGATCCAAATGAGGCTTTATTGTTAACTTTGATAAAGAAGATGGACAAGTTGGCTATTAATTTAATAAAAGATAAAGAGAAGAGGCATAAACTGACCAATTTTCAAAATTTGGTGTATAACGAAGAATATGGATCCAATCCTCAAGATATCATATCAAATCAGTAAGGATATTTCTAATATACATCCATTCACAAATCAATTTTAGATTCTATAGTATCAACTAGTCAGTCGAGATCATTTATCCATCCAACTTGGAACAGGCCCAACCAATATATACCAATAGAAATACCTAATATTCTTGATGGTGTTAAAAGAAGACCACTTTGATATTATCATTATAAGCAATTAGGATATTATGCTAGTGAATGTTCCAATCCAAGAGCAAATTATAAATACGCTCTAATATGTAGAAATTATAAGCAGTTCAATTGCAAAGGACCAATTCAATTCAATTCAATGGTGGAAATTCCAAATCCAATACCAATATCAAAAATATTACCAACGTTGGGACTTGGTCCGTCAGTGCAACCCAATGATGTCCCTAGTATCGCAAAATTCATTCAATCTAAACCAGTATCGATATTTGCAAAGTTCTAAGAATGGTCTTATCCATTAAAAGATCCCCTTGTGGACAAACATTCTGACAAAATTCATTCAACTACTCCAATTTCAAATTCCATAAAACAAGATATATTATCTCAAGGGATTAAACTGAAATCAATGAAAAAGAAGAGGACTTTAGAAATCACTGCCAATATGAAACCATATGATATTTTCAAAGATTTGGATGAAATTAAAATTTTAATTTCAATGATACAATTGTTAGCAATCGTGCCAAAATGTCGTTCTACATTGAATTCCTTATTAATATGATGTAGGACTTGTAATAAAGAAATTTGTAAAGTTAATTTGAATCCCAATCCGAGCACACCAATTATTGATGTATCCATTGATGGTCTTCTTATTTCCAAAGTTTAAGTGAATAGCGATTCTATTGTGAATTTAATGACTACGGATACAATGGAGTATTTGAATTTACCTCAGTTGTTATCCATGACTTTGGTATTGAGAATGGCTAACCACAATAGCGTAAAACCTATGAATATTCTTTGCAAAATTGATATTGCTATTACAAGAATCATATATAAGATTAATTATATTATTTTTTAATTATAAAGTTTTATATTATCTTATTCAATTTTATTAGATCAGCCATGGCTAAATCAAGCCAAAATTAGGAACGATTGGTACCGTGGAATGTTGACTATTAGAAAGGATAGAGACAAGATTGTTTTATAAATGTATGCAGTTCAATATCATGGAGAATCTCAAATTTGGGATTCAAATGTGACATTTGACAATGAGGGTCAATTTGATGCGGAATATGATAAAATTATCAATGCAATGCAAGTTGGTGATGACCCAATTCACATGTAGAAGTAAGGTATATTATACCAATATAGAGGACTCAAAGAATATTTAGTATATTTGGAGGATACAATGAACTCCAATCATGTTGTCGCCGATTAGATGAATAATCTAATAGTTAATGAAATTAGAACATTAGAACCAAAATTGGATAGTTCCAACTTGTCGGATCATATGAAGGATTCAGAATAAGAGAAAAAAATCAAATCAGAGGTTGTTGCAAAACTTGTCTGCCAATCCATTAATTTAGGCACCAATAAAATATTATAGATTATCAAAATATACACTGATATTATAGGTATAGAGCTAAAAAATTGAAAAGATTTTTTCCTAAATCATAAATTTGCTTTTGCTTGGTCATATGCAGATTTAAAAGGTATTCTTGCCAAAGTTTGTGAGCATTGAATTACTTGAGAAGAGGATGCTATACCAATTCGCTAAAGATAATACCATCTTAATCCAAAATATTCTGTCATGGTAAAAAAAGAAGTAGATAAACTTTTAGATATGGGCTTCATATATCCAGTATCGTATAGTAAATGGGTTTCACCAATTGTGTTGGTATTGAAGAAAAATGGAAAAATCCGAATTTATCAAGACTTTGATAAATTAAACGCGGCTATCAAGAAGGATATTTTTCTTTACCTTTTATAGATAGTATATTAGACGTAGTAGTCGGGCATGAGTATTGGTCTTTTTTAGATGGATTTGTGGATTACAATCAAATTAAAATTACAATAGAAGATCAGTTAAAGACTACTTTTATTATGGATTGAGATACATTTGCTTATAAAGTGATGCCATTTGGGTTATGTAATGCCCCGACTATATTTCAAAGGATGATGATCCAAGTATTTTAGGATTACTTATGATTGTCAATAGAGATATTTTTAGATAATTTTTGCACGTTTAATATGACACTTGATCATTTAGAATGTCTTGGTAAATATTTGAATCAATTTGATAAGTATAGGATAACTTTGAATTCTGAAAAGTGTCAATTTGGCATACTCTCGAGAAAGCTTTTGGAACACATTGTTTCTATGGCTGATATTGCTATTGATCCAAATAAAGTTATTAGTATATTGGCCTTATTAAAGCCAAAAATAGTGTGAAATATTTATGATTTCATAAGCCATATCAGCTATTATGAGCAATTTATTGATTCATTTGTAATTATATGTCAACCTTTAACTAATCTCTTAAAAAAACCATTGTCGGATGGATCTAGTCCAATTTGGATTGAAGAATGTATAGTTGTGTTTGAGGAATTGAAGCAAAAATTGGTGTCTGTACTAGTACCTGTTGCATTGTATTGGACAAAACTATTTCATATTTATGTTGATGCATCTAATATTGCTATTGGATCCGTATTAAATTAAAAAGATGAAAAGGATTTGGATCATCCAATATATTATACTAGTCAATAATTTGTTGCTGCGGAACGAAATTATACTACAACTGAACAAAAAGTCTTGGGCATGATCTACTTTATACAAAAATTTCAACATTATCTGCTTAGTTATCCATTTATATTTCATGTCAATTACAATGCTCTTAAGTATATGGTTAATAAATCTCAATTAAATGGATGCATTACTTGATGGATGTTACTCCTTCAAGAATTTAATTTTACTATTAATGTTTGACCAAACAAGAAACATGCCAATACATGCCATTTATCCCATTTGACCAATATATTGGAAAATAAACCTATCAATGATGTACTTTGTGATGCAAAATTATTTTCTATGGATGTAATTTCACCAAATTATAGTGTATTGATTCAATATTTGACATTGCACACATTCCCACTTACTTATAGTAAAAAACTTAAGCAGTGTCTGATTTTGAAAAATGTTTTATATACCATGATAGGTGGCGCTTTGTATAAGCAAGGGAAGGATGGAATATTACGCCATTGTATATTTCAAAGTGAAGTATGTATCATATTGAATAGATGTCATCTAAATAATTATGGTGGGTACTTTGCTGGTGGTAATACTGCTTGCAAAGCTTTAATGGCTGGATATTAGTAGCCAACAATGTTTTTAGATGCACACCAATATATTTGATGTTGTGATCCTTGTTAACAAATTGATCAATCTATTGGTACTTCTGCCATGCCGTTGGTATCAATTTTAAGATAAGCACCATTTGAAAAATAGAATATTGATTTTGTAGGATCAATCGCACTAGCCTCACAAAATAGACAAAAAAGATATATTTTAGTAGCAACCAATTATGTAATAAAATAGGTTGAGGTGGTAGCCATGAAAACTGATAATGCTTATATAATAGCCACATTTTTATATGATAACATTATCACTCCCTTCGAATATCCCAAAGAATTAGTCAGTGATCAAAGAATCCATTTTATTAATTTTATAATTACAGCCTTGATAGATAAATATGAGATCAAACATCAAAAAACAATCTCGTATCATCTTTAGGCCAATAGACAGACTAACAAGACCAGCAATATTGTGTGTAAAGTTTTAACTAAGACCATATTTACTGGTGGAACAGATTGGAATACAAAATTGTTTGTAGCTTTGTGGGCGTATTATATTGTATATAAAGTTATTACCAATTCTATACCATTCCAATTAGTGTACGAGGAAGAAGCAATATTACTAATTGAATTGGAAGTTCAAAGTTTGAAAATTGTCTTGTATGAACATCTTGGTACCAAGGAATTCCTTCAATATCAATTAACACAATTCAAAAAATTAGATAAAGTTAGAATTACGGCTCTTTTGACTATAGAAGCTACACAACATCACTGCAAGAGTTATTGTGATAATAAATTATGTCCCAAATCTTTTTTTCCCAATGATCTAGTACTTCTTTATAATAGCCAATTTCACAATTTTTTGGAAAAATTTCAAGTCTATTAGCGTGGACCATTGTCGTGTAGTAATATAAATATTAGATAAATAAAGAAAGAAATGGTTATATTATAGAAAAGCTCAAATGAAAATATTTGAAAAAATTATCTTAGAAAAATAAATAATAAAAAAAGAGGTAAAAAAAAAAAATTAAAAGGTGTTAATACTACCTTTTATAGAAGTGACTTCTAATTGCTTTGTATGGCCACAAATAAGGCAAAACAAAGTAGATTAGAAAAATAAATAGTATAGGCATCTTTAAAAACAAGTTGAAAATAGGTTTTAGAAAAATTTACTACAAAAATCTCAAAATAGATATCCAGAGAGGACTAGTTATGAGCTAGGGTCAAAATCTGACCCTAAGGCACAAAACTACATGCCTATAGTGGATCAAGAGGCTTTTTAGAGATTGGAAGATGGGATTAGAGAATAGACTAAAGGATCTTTCTTTGAGCATTAGTTGGAAGTGATTTGAATCAGTAATGACTTTGTAATGACTTTGCAAAGTTAGGATTGATTTTGGTGACTCTGATTTTGAAAAATATATTGGAATTTACATTTTTGAGCATTCTATGAGATTGGTTATAGACCTATAGGTGATATTTTGTAAATTGGTGCATACAATAGTGCTTATAAAGTGCTATAAATTTGTGATTTGATCTAATAGTTCAATCAAAGATTATTATAATTTATGTGGATTGAGATCTCAAAATTGAGAATTGAGGGTTAGTTAGGTTTTCTAAGATTTTTAGCAATCTACTAGTTGAATTGAAGAGAAATTTATGTGTGTGTGTTGAAGACTTAATTTCCTATATGCATGTGAAATTTGGAAGCAATTGAATGGTATAAGAAGGAGATATTGGCACTGGACAATTAATATTAAGGTAAGAAAAGAAGGCTGGCCGACACTTGATTGAAATTTTGGATTGAATTTCTTACTAATAAATTTGATCCTCTTCAAATTTTATATGTTTGCTGCTAACTTAGTTTTTAAGGAGTGTATAAATTTTTAAACAAGATCAATAGATTAGTCATTAGTTATTGAGGTTCTAATAGTGCTTTAGAAATTGCTTAGGATTTGTTTAGAATTTATTAGGATTTGACCAGGGTTGATTAGGATTTAGTTAGGATTTATTTTAGAATTTGTTAGGATTTGACCAAGGTTGACTAAGATTTAGTTAGGATTTGTTTTATGATTTGTTAAGATTTGATTAAGGTTGACTAAGGTTTAGTTAGGATTTATTTTAGGATTTATTAGGATTTGACCAAAATTAACTAAGATTAGTTAGGATTTATTAAAGTTTGATCAAAGTTGATTAAGGTTTAGTTAAGATTTATTTTAGGATTTATTAATATTTAACCAAAATTGACTAAGGTTGTAGGATTTGTTAAAATTTGATAAGAAATGATTAGAGATTAATTAGGATTTATTTTAGGATTTGTTAGGATTTGACCAGAATTAATTAAGATTTAATTAGGATTTGTTTTAGGATTTGTTAAGATTTGACCAAGGTTGATTAGGATTAATTAGGATTTATTTAGGATTTGTTAAAATTTAACCAAGATTGACTAGGATTTAGTTAGAATTTATTTTAAGATTTGTTAATGTTTGACCAGGATTAACTAGGATTAGTTAGGATTTATTTAAGATTTATTAGGATTTGACCAGAATTGATTAGAATTTAATTAGGGTTTACTTAAAGATTGTTAAGATTTGACCAGAGTTGACTAGAATTTAGTTAAGATTTATTTTAGGATTTGTTAAGATTTGACTTGGATTGATTAGGATTTAGTTGAGATTTGTTTTAGAATTTGTTGGGATTTATTTTAGGATTTGTTTGGATTTGATCAAGGTTGACTAGGATTTAGTTAAGATATGATTGTTTAGAGTTTGATTAGAGATTGTTTAGAGATTGATTAGAGAGATTAGGACTAGTTATTACTATATTTTTTTATTTTTTATTTTCCACAACGAGGTGCTCGAAGCATTCTCAAGCAAGACTTCATGATATACGACACTATATTGTGTAGTGGAAGGCTTTCTTAATGATTCAATTCAATTGGAAGATTTTATGGATACTCAATTTATCACATGATTATAAAAAATTTATGTGGAATAAAGTCGTAATTTATCACATGTAATTCGTTTAAAAGCGGCTAACCTGGAACCGACACACCACCTACATGTCCAAACACTTACTGTTTGCTATAATAGGAACACTTAAAGGCATGCTGTTTAATTGGATAGCTTTTATAGCAACCAAAATCCATGCGGACATGGGAGCCAAGCAAAAGACTTCAAGCTAGCTATCCAATCCTAATTGTTGATCTCCAAAATCCCCTGTACTTTGTCCTAGGTGGCCGTTTTAGTGGCCAAAGGTCTGATTTTGATCCTATCTTACAAATGGCCGACCCTTAGGTATCAATCTAACCTATCCTAGGGATTTTATAACTTGACTCTACCCTCAACTTAATCCTAGTATCAATCATACTAGTAATTTATCTTTTTTATTATATTTTTATCATTTTATGGCTTTTTTAAGGCAATAAAAGAATTACTACAGCTTAGAAGATAAAATTACTAACTAATTTTTTTTTACTAGCTATCAAGTGAAGAAAATAAACTAAGAGGCTTTCATAAAAATCTTATTCAAATATGTTGAATTCTTTTTGAATTAAGATAATAGAGTATTAATTGAAAAATCATTTTTAATCATAGTTTCATCATATAATCATGTCACAACACGACATCCATCTTCTCTAAATCTACGCATCCTTTGATATGCGCCAATATTTTATAGTCAATTATCCCTTTTATCAATGCCAATGTTTCTATTTATTCCACATATACAAGTAGGTTGGAAATATCTTCTTTTGTAGATGACCAAACCATTGGTGAGGTACAAATTTTGAAATAAGAAGATTTAATTGAAACTTCATCCACATAGCCGCATACACCTTGCTTGCATCTTTTGTCTTGTTCTTTTGATTCCAACCTCCATTTAAGATGTCCATGTAATCTTTAAATCCATTTCCAATGTCTTTATATTTCAAGATTTTTAGATTTTTAACATTGAATTCCATATTTTGATTCCATAATCTTCTTTTGCCAAATAATTTTGTGAAACATCTATCATTTTTTCTTGAATGTATCCTTGTAAAACATCCTTCATTTCTTCTTGAATGCATCCTTGTGAAACATCATAACCTTGTGTTATCTTAAAGTGTTGTATTATTTCATTACATTGAGAAATTTCATAGTCTTGTGAAACCTCATGTTCTTGAAAAACCTCACAACTTTCACCATAATCCTTTGTGGTTTCACCACCACATTTAGTATCATAACCTTGTGTAATTTCATAACCCCCTCCATAATAATCGTATGAAAATTCAAAACTTCTTTCATCCAATCTATATGTCATCTCATAGCCATATGTAATTTGACTTTCATCATCATATTTGTGCATAATTCTACCACTTCTTATATTATAATGTTGTGAATTCATACAATCTTTATGATTATAACCTTGAATAGATCCATAATCCATCTTATTTAAAGGTTTAACTTTGAATTCTTTAACATAATCCAAAATAATAGGTAAAACATCTTCACCTCCTTCAAATGTAGAAAATACCTTTTTATCATTAAGAGATGTTCCATCCAAATTGCCATCACCAATTTGCATAAACTTATTCAATGTAGAATAGCCATAGCTTTCATCTTTATTGTCATTAATTTTTAAATCCTTGAGCTCCATATTGCCTTCAAATTTTTGGATACTTTGACTTTTCATAATAATAGTTTGAATAGAGTCTTTGTTTTTTCCTTCACCACTCTCAATATAAGATCCAATTTCTTTCATTTGTAAAGAATTGGCTCTTCTTTTGAAGTCCTCCAATTGCTCTTTCATTTCTCTTTTTTCAAGATTAATCCCTTGCATTGATAAAAATGATATAGAAGCCAAAGTAGAAGATTTCTTAAGCCATACTACAACTCCTTTAGCTCATGCTCTTTGTTGCTTTGCTAAAACAATCACTGCTTCTTTCAACTCCTCTCAATTATTAGTACAATCATTCTCCGTAGATTCATTTGCAAGAAGTATGAAAAGCTTGTCTCCCAAGGCATGATCAAGACCATTTAAAAACAATTCTACCTTTATAGTATCCAATGACTGTCTCTCTAAGGATGAGAATTGATAAAATCTATTTTCAAATTCTTTCAAGAATTCATAAAGATCCATATGCATGCTTGGTTGTAATACTATCCAATCCAAAAACTTTTGCTTGATAATCCTATCTTCATTTGCATCAATAAATTCTTCTTTCAAAAGTTCTTGAAATTTTGACCATGTTTCTACACCCCCTTCAAGTAATCTCTTCACTTTTTTATGAATCTTAGGTTCAATAGCCAAATAGAAGCTTGAAATCATCTTTGCCTTAGAGATTTGGCATGTCTCCATCTCACATGTATAAACTTATAAAAACTTAGTGATGTTGCATCCTTCAAACCTCCCAAATTTGCTAATGATTCCTTGTAATGCCTTTGTGATATCTCTTTCAATTGCTTGCATTTTTTGTTGCTTCTCTATGAATATACAAAATGCCTTAAAAAATTCATTAACATTTGGCCCATCCAAAATATTTAACCTATCCAAAGACTTTGATGAAACATCTTCTATTTTATTCTATAATGTTCAAAAATATTCCTTGAAATGCTCTAATAAATAACTTATGATACTTCAAAATGCTCCAAGATGTCTATAAAGCCATACAATGCTCCATCATAATCCAAATACCACCATTGTATTTCAAGATATTTTCTAAAGCTCCAAGTATTTCAAGAACTTTAAAATCAACCTTCTTATTATCTTGTGCCATCAATCCAAATAACTACAAACAAAAGCCAACACCTTTTATCCTAAATTTTTACATCGGATTCACCACTTATATTGTATTATATGTTGTCTTGTTTGGAAATGCACCGGGCACCTGGCTATAGAAGGTAAAGTTGTATTTACAAATAATCAAGAAATCTTAATAGGTTTCATTTATATATGAAGAATATAATTCAAATTTCAATTCAAAAGTATTTAAAAGCACTCCTCTTAGTAATATCAACCATATATATACTCCAATTGCCTTGTTTCTTTTATAATTAAGCAATTTTTATTTTTCTTTGCAAGCCCTAATCCTAATCAGTCAGCTTTGATAAGCTATAATTTTTAATCCAACTATCTATTTAGTGTGAAATTTTGCAAAAAAATGATGGTAGAAGCCTTCTATATGCTCAAAAAAAATTCAGCCCAACCCAACTTACAAATTGCAAAAAAATGCCCACAAACCGCACTAATGACACTCGGCCGCCAACTTGAAAATTGATGTAGAAATTCCAATGGTGATTTCTCCATTTTCAATTATTAACTTCAACTCAAACTTGGTTTGTAGCTTGATCTCCATGTCTTGTATGACCATGCCAAAATTTATGTTGATCAAATTGGTAGATTTTTAGTTATCATAGAAATTCTACTTAATCCTAAACTGCCAACTTCCGACAATCCTTTGTATCAAAGATCAAATATCTCCTGATTGCATCATTAGATTAATACAAAATTTTGTATACACATAGCATATCCAACAATCCAGACAATATCAAATTTCAAATCATAGATGCAATACAAATTGCACGAATCAATCAAGAATACAAGCCGTCATTATCTTATATTAATCCTAAAATACCAATACAAATATTAACTTTGAATAATAATTGCAAAGTCTTCTAAAATCCTATGGCAACAAATTTAATGTTTATAGAAGAAGCTTTAAGCTAGCTATCTAATTCTAATTGCTGATCTCCAAAATCCCATGTATTTTATCCTAAGTCATTGTTTTTGTGATTGGAGGTCTGATTTCGACCCTATTCCACAAATGGCCAACCCTTGGATATCAATCTTACCTATCCTAGGGATTTTATAGCTTGATCCTACCGTCAACTTAATCCTAGTATCAATCATACTAGTAATTTATTTTTTTTATTGTATTTTTACCATTTTATGGCCTTTCTAAAGTACTAAAAGATTTACTACAGCCTAGAAGGTAAAATCACTAACTAATTCTTTTTTATTAGCTATCAAGTGAAGAAAATAAAATAAGAGGCTTTCATAAAAATCTTATTCAAATATGTTGAATTCTTGTTGAATTAAGATGATAGAGTATTAATTGAAAAATTATTTTTAGTCATAGTTTCACCATATAATTGTATGACAACACGACAGCGCCCACTCCTCCCTCATAAAAATTCCAAATCTTTTGATTCTTAAACCAAAATTATAATACAAAAAATAAGCTTTTTAATCCTAATCTCTGATATTCAAATGGCCTCCTTGAAGTCACCGAAATCCTTATTCTTCTTGTGGATAGCCTCCTCAAAGCCTTGTGGGCATGACCATTGATCAATAGGAATAAAGAACTTCATCCCTTATCTTTATTCATCCATGATTTTTCTTCATCCTTATAAATAGCCTCTTAGTAGTTTAGTTCTTCATCTTTGGCTTCCAATCTCCTCTCAAGACTTTATACTAAACATTTAGGTTCTATATAATTTAAATGCTATAACCAAATTAAATAAAAATTTAAAATAAAGTTTCTTATATCAACTCCTTTTAATTCATTTTTCTAAATATTCTATCACATAATAGAATCTATAGATTTTTATAATGGAATAGGAAGAGGCAAGCAGGAAAGAAATAATAGAAAAAGCCACAAAATTATGGAATATGATTGCATGATTAAGGAAAAGATGAAATCCAAGTTGCTATTGAAGCAGAAATGAGCGGAGGAAAAAGAAGCTTGGACAAAAGACAAAGAACATACTCAACGAATCCTAAAAGACCAAAAATAAGAATTAGGATAGAATCATAAGATATGGGATTTGGAATAGGAGGAGGTGAAATGTCAGTTGAAATAGGAACAAGAGAAGGTAGCGTTTCTAGTACAAGAAAAGATGAAATTGGATGATCAATATAAAATTGAAACAGAAAAGTTATGGGCAAAGATTAGAACCTTGAAGACTGTAGTGTTAAAATTGGACGGTGATTTAGCTAGTATTGGTCGGCCACATGTATTAGCCCGACCAGTTTTAATTATTGGTGAATTGGAAGAGAAGATGAGGCAATAGCAGAGCCAGTTGGAAGCAAAAGATGACAGGGTTGTACAATTGGAGGTTCAAATTCGTAAATTAGGAGTATATAATGAGGATTTATCAATCCAATTGAAGAGTGATCTATTGGATTTATCAGAGGAGGATGAGGACTTATCATTAGAATCGAACTCAGTGGAACTACCTATAGAGAATCTTAGAATTGAACAATCTAAAGAGCCAATTTTATAAATATAAGTTTTTTTTTTTTTTTTTTTTTTGGTTTCATATAGAAGTTTTTTTACCAATTCTATATTTACAAGGACGTTGCACAATTAGGAGTGGAGCTATGTAGAATAAATAAATAATTTTGGTGGTAGAATAATTATTAAATATCAATAAATTTGATGATTAATTCATTGGCTGGCCAATATAGATGGAAAAATAGAAAAATTAGGTTGAAAAGTGATTACGGTAGGAGAGATAATGGTTGGTATTTCGGTTTTTATTATAAAGAAAATAGAGAAGAAAAAATTAGAATCCAACTATGAGAGTTGAGAGCCAAGGTAAGCTTGGTGCTACCTCTTTCTTTTGTTTTCTTTTGTATTAAGACTATAGTAGAGAATTTAGAATACATTCCAATTGAATATACCATGTAAATTGAGAAATATAGTAATAAAATAAAAAATTCAATTTATATGTGGATGAGTAAGAAATTAAAGTTTATTTGATGATTAAATTTAGTGTGGCAGATTCGAAGCCAAAGACTGAAAATATCAATGTAGTTTGATTGTGAATAAGAATGTTGTACCATAAAGGCTATGAAAGTTGAGTAGTGAAAGAGAATATTGGAGAGATGATTAGTCTTGGAATGGATTTTTAGTAAGAAGTTATTTCGAGTGATTGGAATTGTAGAATGGGTAGAAATTTTATGATTTATAATACATAGTTTATAGGATTAAAAATAGGCATTAAATCGATGAATGGCCAGCTTAGAAGGCAGAATAGATGAGAAAGTTAGAAAAAATAGTTATCATTGGTTGTATAGCAGTTAACATAGATGGAATAAATATAAATTGATTCAGTTTAGAGGAGTCAAGGCCAGACTATGATAGTGTTGAGCTGCGATAAGCTTGGTGCTACTTCTTTTTTTTTTTTTTTTTTATTAGACTGTAGTGGAGAATCAAGATTTCATTTCGATTGATTGAATCATGTCGATCATGGAATACAGTAATAAAAATAGATAATTTAATTCAATTATGAATGAGTAAGGAATTGTAATCAGTTGTTGCTTGAGTTCAGTGTAGCAAATTGGTAGCCAAAGATTGGATATGTCAATGCAGTTTGATTGTGAGTAAGAATGTTATGTCGTATTGGCTGTGAGAGTTGAGCGATGAAAGAGAATTTTAGAGAGAGATGATTTGTTTTGGAAGAAGTTCTTGGTGAGAAGTTATTTCCAGTGATTGAAGAGTAAAGCAAGTGTAAGTAGTCTATTGAGACAGTATAACATTATTGGATGTTGTTATGCAATTAGAGGAAGATAGCAGATTACAGTAGGAGAATTTGAGGAAGATTGGATCACAAAGTTTATTCTTAGTTGCAGAGTAGCAATATCAATTGAGTGGTCGGCATTGTTTTTAAGCGTTTATATATGCATTGGACTCTGATATTTAGAGGCGGTTAGTTGTGTGATCCTAATGGTCTAATTCAATGCGGTTAATCTTTTCTTGTATTTGAATCCCCCTTTACGGATTTG
The DNA here is from genome assembly GCA_036785485.1 of Physcomitrellopsis africana. Classification (NCBI taxonomy): domain Eukaryota; kingdom Viridiplantae; phylum Streptophyta; class Bryopsida; order Funariales; family Funariaceae; genus Physcomitrellopsis; species Physcomitrellopsis africana. The sequence continues at coordinate 37,952 of JAWRVF010000302.1, read as the reverse complement.
CTCTAGGCAGTATTGGTAGAATAAGCAAAACGACAGAACCACATTTTGGCACCACTGCCAGAGATTGACAATAGTATTGAGTGTTAGAAATTAACTACCATACATGTAGTTAAGGATGTTGCATGAAGAGATTACAAAATTAGTCTTGGTTTGGAAGTGAAACCAAATATATAGTTAAATTAGAGACAAAAAGCAATGTCAATAATAGATGATGAAAGATTATAGTTAATAGGAAGAAGAACATTACTCTGAGAAAAATATGTCAGTCAAAAGGAAGACAAGAGAGAGCGTAAGTAAGAAATTTGTTCCGAGATGAGCAAGAATGAAAGCTAAAAACAAAGCGTCAACAAAGTTGGATTAAATCATGGTTGCATGCTTGTCAATACATCTGAGCATATCCAGAACATGAAAGATCTTTAATATTTCAAACATATATACCGTCAAAAAAATTACCAAGAGCACTCGCGGGTAATTTGGCTAATAGCCAAGTGTATCTCTTTAGTCTATTAACAGAAAGAGAATAGAGCACAGAAGAATTGGATACTCCATTGGATACTTTTCCAATAGATGATACAGCCGATTCTAGTAAGACTAGTTCTTCAGAAAGGCATGTATTGCTTGCCAATAAGGGCCATCTCAGTGTGTTTCAAAATCCGTCGTTTTCACCTCAACTTCAACTAATAAAATTATTTGTAGATAATAATAGTAAATTACAAAGGCTTGGAAGTCCGAAAAAGACAATTGGAAGAGCCAGCGTTTATTTTAATAAGGAAATGAGTAGAACATGTCACCTTCAATGGCGGCGGGGGATCCGGCAATACCAATTGCGGTCCAAATAGGTGTGGTGGATGATCACACAACTAGCATAGTCCCATTACCTACCTTTACGAGTCTACAAGGAGCCAACTCAGATCAACACTTGTCTCTGCAGGGGATAATGAATGTTGTTCCATTGTAGCATGTACCTTCAACAACTATAGTTCCGTATTCCTCATACTCCCAATATCAGAAATCAATATCTGTGAAAGAATTATCTAATGAACTAGTATGAAAGGATCCAAATGAGACTTTGTTGTTAACTTTGACAAAGAAGATGGACAAGTTGGTTGTTAATCTAGCAAAAGATAAGGAAAATAGGCATAAATCGACTAATATACGCCCCAATATTTGGTGCAGTAATTGTAAGGAACAAAGCCATTTGGTAACAGAATGTTCTTCACCACATCAAATGACTGTGCAATATACATTTTGTAGAAGTAAGCATATAACCACCAATTGTTAGAATTTAAGAAAACAACAACAGTTTGGAAATCAGACCATGATTCAATCAATTTTGAGGGATGTTAATCAAGTTCAGATAGGAAATAGATTTGGCTAGAACGGAAATCGTCCAACTAAATAAAATAGAAATTTCTTTATTTCAAAATAGATATTTTCTAATATCCATCCATTCAGAATTCAATTTCAGATCCTACAATACCAACTAGTCGGCCGGGATTCTTTATCTATCCAACCTGGAACAAGCCTAGCCGATATATACCAATCGAATCGCTCCATGTTCCTAATGGAGGTGGAAGAAGACCACTCTGATGCTATCATTGTAGGTAGATAGGATATTATGCTAGTAAATGTCCCAATCCAAGAGCCAGTGATGCATATGCTCTAGTATGTAGAAATTGTAAGTAATCTAGATACACTTACCAACAGTGCAATGCTCCGTTTAATGTTAATAATTGAGATCAACATATCCAGCTACAAAATAAGATAGAGGACAATATTCGAGTTCCACAAGATTCTCCGATAAATTAGATGGAATGCGTACATGTACTAATTACTCGGGCCTAGCAAAAAGGAAAAGATTCAATTCAAAAATTGGGAGTATTAGTTGCAACGGACTAATTTAATTCATTGAATGGTACTCCAAATCCAACACCAATATCAAAGATATTACCAACATTGAAAACCAATTCGTCTGTGCAACTTGAGGATGTCCCTAGCTCCGAGATATTGGTTCAACCAAAACCAATACCAATATCTGTGAAGTTTTAGGAGCCATCTTATCCATTAAAAGATCCTTTCATGGATAAGGATTCCGACAAAGTCCATTCAACAGTTCTAGTTTTGAACTCCGTAAGAAAATTATCTCAAGGGATTAAATTGAAATCCATGAAAAAGAAGAGGGCCTTGGAAATCAATGCCAATATGAAACCATATGATATTATGAAAGATTTGGATGAATTGAAACCTTCTATTACAATAAAGCAATTGTTAGCAATTGCACCAAAATGTCATTCTACATTGAATTCCTCATTAATAAGACTTAGAGTTTATCATAAAGAAATTCATAAGGTTAGTTTGAATCTCGATTCAGAAACACCAACTATTCATGTATCAATTAATGGTGTTCTCATTCCTAGAGCTGAAGTGGATGGTGGCTCTAGTGTGAACTTAATGAATGCCAATACAATAGAGGAGTTGAATTTAAAATAATTATTACCCACGATATTGGTATTGAAAATGGTAGATCATAGTAGGATGAAATCAATGGATTTCTTATGCAATATTAACACCGTAATTGCGAGAATCACATATGAAATTGATTATATTGTCTTCCAATTATAGGGTTCTACTTTATCATATCCAATTTTATTAGATCAGCCATGGCTATATCAAATCAAAGCTAGGAATGATTGGGAGCGTAGAACGTTAACTATTGGGAAGGATAGTGACAAGATTGTTTTACAAATGTACTCAATTCAATATCATGGGAAGTCTCAAATTATGCACTCAGAAGCAACATCTGATGATGAGGACCAATCTGAGGCAGAATATGACAAAGTTAACAATAAAATGCAAGTTGATAAGGACCCAATTCACATACAAAAGGAAGGTATGTTATACCAGTATGGAAGATTTGAGGAATATTTATGATATCAAGAGAATGCAGTGAATTCTCATAATGTCATCGCGGACTCGATGAATAATTACACAATAAATGAAGTCAATACATTAGAATCAGAATTGGATAGTTCCAATAAGACGGATCATATGAAGGATTCAGAGCAAGAGAGACAAATCAAACTGGAAGTTGATAGGGTACCTATGTGCCAATCTATTAACTTGGGCTCCAATGAAATATCCCAGATTATCAAAATATACACTAATATTACGTGTATAGAATTGAAAAATTGGAAAGAATTCTTTCTACATCATAAATCTGCTTTTGCTTGGTCGTATGGGAATTTAAAAGGTATTCCTACTGAAGTCTGTGAGCATTGAATTACCTTAGAGGAAGATGCTACACCAATTTGTCAAAGACAACATCGCCTTAACCCAAAATATTCTCTCATAGTCAAAGAGGAAATAGATAAATTTTTAGATGCGGACTTCATATATCTAATCTCATATAGTGAATGGGTTTCATTGATTGTGATGGTGCCAAAGAAGAATGGGAAAATCCAAATCTATCAAGACTTTCATAAACTAAATGCGGCTATTAAGAAGGATTATTTTCTTTTATATTTTACAGATAATATATTAGATGCAGTAGCTGGGCATGAATGTTATTCTTTTTTGGACAGATTTTTGGATTATAATCAAATAAAAATTACAAAAAAAGACCAGTTGAAGACCACTTTTATTACAGATTGGGACACATTTGCTTATAAAGTAATGCTATTTGGATTATGTAACGCCCCGGCTATATTTCAAAGGATAATGATGCAAGCATTTCAGGATTATTTATGATTGTCGATGGAGATATTTTAAGATGATTTTTGCACATTCAATATGACAGCAAACCATTTGGAATGTCTTGGTAAATGTTTGGATCAATGTGATAAATATGAGATATCTTTGAATTTTGAAAAGTGTCAATTTGGCATTGTCGTACTGTAATTACTTACAATATATAAAAATTAGTTAAAATATATTATATGTTTATGAATCTAGATGTGTGTTAGAATGGTTAGTAAGTTAAATTAAAAATGGTTGATAGAAGAAACTTTATTTTATTTTATTTTACTTATTTTATTTATGGTATTTAAAAATTATAAGATCTAAATATTTAGTATGAAGCCTTGAGAGAAGGTGGGGACTTAAGGATGAAAATTTAAGCTAGTAAGAGGCTAATTGGGAGGGATGAAATCAAGCCATGGTCGGATGAAGGCAAGGAATAGGGAACTTCATCCCTATTGGTCGAATACCATGCCCAATGGGCTTTGAGGAGGCTGCCTGCGACCTTAACAAGGGTTTTCGGCGACTTCAAAAAGGGGATTTGCAATTTCAGAGGTAGGGTTGTAAAGTTTAGGGTTTTGGGTATAGTTTGAAAGGAAATTTTAGGCGATTTGGAGTTAGGGTGAAGAAGTTATACTTGTTCAAAGTTAAAGAGTGGATTTCATACATACTGTCACTCTTTTAGAATTTCGCGGAGTTGTACGGAGGCTTTTGGAGATCGGAAGGTGCGGTTGGAAAGGTGATTTCAAGATCTATGTCTATTATGAAGGAATTCTCAAGTTTTGAGTTTAGACAAAGGAGATATGAAGAGTTGAAAATAGCACATCCAATTCCAAGGTAGTAAGCACACTGTGTTGTTAATAGTTATGCTTTGAGCCATAACTTGAGTTTTCAGACGAAATTTTGGCTCAAACTTCTTGAAGAATGTGACATTTTGTGTTAAAAAGCTATACATATAAATTTCATGGAATTTGAGCTTATAGTTTGTGAGATATGAAGAAATTTGTATGCGGGTGTATAAAGACAAGGGTTTGAAGCGATTGTTAGGGTTTTTAAGATATCTCAAGATCCGCAATGAATTTGCAGTTGAAAATTGTTGTAAAGGTTGATAAGAATTCATCAGTACTTCATGGAAAATTTTACCATGTTTGGATAGTCGGATCAGGAGATATGAGATGTTGAAGTTTGGAAAAATTCCCACATAAAGATATATAAGGTTTTAGAGGATTTTATCATACTTTGGATGTTGTTAGTTACTTGAGGCTTATGTATTTGATGTAATTTCTCAAAAAGAAAAAATATATATATATAAACTTTGAGTTTTCCTCATTTTTGAAGCTTGATTGAGAAATTAGTGACAACTAGAAGCCCAGCACTTTCTTAAGGCAAATTCTCTCTACCCCGACAGCGTACCATTGGAAAAGCTTTTGAAACACATTGTTTTCTTGGCCAGTATTGCTACTGACCTAGATAAAGTTATTCATATATTGGCTTTACTAAAGCCAAAAATAATATCAGATGTTTGTGATTTTATAAGCTATGTCAGCTATTATAAGTAATTCATTCATTTATTTGCAGTAATATGTCAATCGTTAAGGAATCTCTTAAAGAAACTGCCATTGGATGGATCTAGTCCAATTTGGATTGACGAATGTACAATTGTATTTAAGGAATTAAAATGAAAATTGGTGTCAGCACTAGTACTTGTTGCACCTTTTTGGACAAAATAATTTCATGTTTATGTTGATGCCTCGAATGTTGCTATTAGATCTGAGTTAAGCCAGAAAGATGAAAAGGGTTTGGATCATCTCATCTATTATGTTAGTCAGCAATTTGTTGCTGTAGAACAAAATTACACTACGACTGAACGGAAAGCCTTGGACATGATCTATTCTGTCCAGAAATTTTGGCATTATTTGTTTGATTATCCATTTGTATTTTATGTCGATCATGATGCTCTTAAATATATGATTAATAAACCTCAATTGAGTGGATGCATTGCTCGATGGATGTTACTTCTTCAAGAATTTAATTTTATTATTAATATTCAACCAGGAAAGAAACATGCCAATGCAGATCATTTATCCTGCTTGTCCAATATATTAGGCAACAAATCTATCAATGATGCAATTCTTGATGCAAAATTATTTGCCGTCGATATGATCACCCCAGAATATAATAAATTGATCTAATATTTGACATTTCAGATATTTCCACCTACATATAGTGAAAAACTTAAGAAATGCTTGATTTTGAAAAATGTGCCATATACAATGATTGGAGACGTATTGTATAAGCAAAGGAGAAATGGAATTCTATGTCGTTGTATTTTTCAAAGTCAAGTATGTACCATATTGGAAGGATGCTATTTAGATAGTTGTGGAGGGCATTTTGCTAGTGACAGCATTGCTCGCAAAACTTTAATGGCTGGATATTCATGGCCAACAATATTTTCGGATGCACACCAATATATTTGACGTTGTAATCCTTGCCAGTGTATTAATAGACCTACTGGAACTTCTACCATGCCGTTAGTATCAATTTTGGCTCAAGCACCATTTGAAAAATGGGATATTGATTTTATAGGACCAATTGCACCAACCTCACGAAATGGCTATAAAAGATATATTTTGATAGCAATTGATTATGTAACAAAATGGGTTGAAGCAATGATAACAAAAAATGATAATGCTAATACAATAGACATATTTTTATATGAGAATATTATCACTCGATTTGGGTGTCCCAAAGAATTGGTTAATGATCATAGAATCTATTTTATTAATTCTACAATTGCGGCTTTGACAGCTAAATATGAGATCAAGCATCAGAAGACAACTCCATATTATCCTTAGGCCAATGGGCAGATTAAAAAGACCAATGGTATTTTGTGCAAAATTTTAACTAAGACGGTATCTGGTGTGGGAACAGACTAAGATATAAAATTATTTGTAGCCTTGTGGGCATATCGTACTACGTATAAAGTGACTACTAATTCCATACCATTCTAATTGGTGTATGGATAAAAGGCAATATTATCAATTGAATTGAAAGTTCCAAGTTTATGAATTGCATTACATGAACGTCTTCGTAACAAGGAATTCCTCCAATATCGGTTAGTCTAATTGAAAAAATTGGATGAAATTAGGACTACGGCTCTTTTAACTATGGAAGCTACACAGTGCCGCTGTAAGAGTTATTATAATAGTAAATTACGTCCTAAATCTTTTATACCCAATGACCTAGTACTTCTTTACGATAGTTGCTTTCACAATTTTTCGAGGAAATTTCAAGTCCGTTGGTATGGACCTTATTGAATAATTGAAGCCTTTCTTAATGGTTTAGTTCAATTAAAAGATTTTATGGATACTCAATTTACTACTCAAATTAATAAAAACCGGTTATTTCTTTATTTTACGTAAATCCAAGATAGATTTTCAAAATTGGGAGGGAAGAGGGTGTACCTATTCATGATAGATTACCTTTATTGAAGGTGCATGATGGTTAGAAAAGATGGCTGATGGTCAGTTTTGGATCCTAATACGGACTAGTCACGCAAATTAGAAGTGATATTTTAGTACACTCGATTAAGGATTGTTGATTCAAATCCTGAGTAAAAGGTTAGGAGTGGAGCACTTAGTAGAAGTTTTTGTTAGCATTCTGATTTTGAGCTTGATTGTTCAAGTATATGCTTATTGGAGTGTAGATTTTTCTACAATCAGAAAGTAACAATTAGTACGAGCAAAGAGTGCATAGTAAGCATTATACAATGTCAACAGAAAGGTCGAAGAGAGCTGCGGACAGAGAGAAAAATATTCAAAACGTGAGAAATAAGAATAACTTGCAATCGCCGTCCCTAGTAGTGATCACCAACATGGAGCCAATGAAGTTGGAAATCTGTTGGTCTCCACAAAAGCAGAGAGATTTTTAAAATGTACAGATGTATATATTTTTGCGAAGGTCACATAACTTGCCACCAATTGATATAGAACTGGTGGCAGAGTATATAGAAAATTATGACCCAGAAGATAGTTTGAGTGTAATAAAGGAGAGAATAATTAGAATCGATGAGAATACCTTACAGAAGGTATTACATCTACCAATAAGTGAGCTTGCAGTAGGTGTCGAAGTGTCTTATGACTTTAGACCGGGAAGCTACTTCAAGGGAGACATTTTATCATTTGAGAAGAATCAAGGCTGGAAGGTGGCAGAGGCACTTACACCAAAGCTTGTGGAGTAGATGCGGTTCATTCAAAAGTGGTTAGGCTTGAACCGGCATACCACATACATGTCCAAACGCTTATTGTTTGCTACGATTGGAACACTTGAACACATGGTATTTAATTGGATAGCCTTTATAGTAATCTGTATCCATACAGAGATGGGAGCCAAGCGAAAAATGGATAAATTTGCATCTTTGCTATGCTCCAATTATATGCATCATGTTATTGCATATACATTAAGTCAACTAACAGTGGAGAAAATTGTACCTTCTCCAATGTCGCAATAAGGTATGCAGAATTTACTTGTTAGTCTAGGGGTAGTGGTGCACAAAATTGGAGAATCAAGTAGATCGTAGAAACGGGAGGCTATTCCTAAGACTACAGCAGGGCAGGTTCTAATTTGTGTAGTAATTGAGAGGGCGACTGAGGCTCCAATTTTGAATATCGGAATATTAGAAGGAGAGAACTTCACGAAAGAAATATTGAGTCAAATTTCTTAATTGCAGCTTATCGTGAGTCAATTGGAAGGAAATTTAAGGCAACAATTGGAATCAAGCAAGAAGGAGATAATAGAAAAAAGCTGTCAAATTGTGGAACAGGGTCACCTTATTAGAGCAAAGACGAAATCTAAGCTAGCATTGGAGCAAAAATTAGCGGAAGAAAAGAAAAATTGAATGAATGATAAAGATCGCACTCAAAAAATCCTAAACGGCCAAAAGCAAGAACTAATAGAGAATCGCACGACTTGGAATTTAGAAAGAGAGGTGCTAAAATGCTAGTTGTAAGCAGAACATGAAAAAGCAATGAAATTGGAACAAGAAAAGGTGAAATTAAGAGACCAATATAGAATTGAAACGGATAAGCTGTAGGCAGAAATTGGTGCATTGAAGGATGTAGTGGCAAAATTGAAAGGTGATTTGGCCAATGTTGTTTGACCACAAGTATTTGTTCCACCAATTTTGAATATTAATAAGCTGGAGGAGAAGATGAAGCAATAAGAGCACCAATTAGAGGAAAAAGATGCCAGAATTTTACAATTGGAGACTTAAGTTTGAGAATTGAGAGCGGATAACAAAGATTTCTCAGTCCAATTGAAGAACAACCATGTGGATTTATCAGAGGAGGATGAGGACATACCGTTACAGCCAGATGTAGAGGAACCTCCTACGGAGAATCCAAGAGCATCCCATTTCGAAGAGCCAGCTTCATAACTAAAAATTCTTTTTACCAATTCTGTATTTGCGAGGGCGCTGCACAATTAGGAGTGGGACTATATAAAATGAATAGAAATTTTATGATTTACGATACATAATTTGTAGGATTAAAAATAGGCAATAAGCCAATGAATGGCCAGTTAAGAAGGCAGAATAGATGAGGAAGTTAGAAAAAGTAGTTATCATCAGTTGTATAGCAGTTAACATAGTTGGGATAAGTATAAATTGATTCAATTTGGAGGAGTCAGGGTGAGATGTGATAGTGCTGAGCCGGGATAAGCTTCGTGCTACCTCTTATTTTTTTTGTTTTTTTTTTGTTAGACTGTAGTGGAGAATCCGGATTTCATTTTGATTGATTGAACCATGTTGATTATGGAATATAATAATAAAAAAAAAAAAAATTAATTCAATTTTGGATGAGTAAGAAATTGTAATCAATTGTTGCTTGAGTTTGGTGTGGTGAATTGGCAACCAAAGATTGGATATGTCGATGCAATTTGATTATGAGTAAGAATGTTATGTCGTATTGGCTGTGAGAGTTGAGCAATAAAAGAGAATTTTAAAGAGAGATGATTCATTTCAGAAGAAATTCTTGGTGAGGAGTTATTTCCAATGATTGCCGATGAGAAGCGGTTAATTGTAAGACCCTAATAAGTGTATCTCATGCATTTAGTCTTTTCCTGTATTTGAATCTCCTCCCTTTATAAGTTTATTTTAGATAGTATAGGAAAAATAAATAAAACAGTAATCACACTCAGTTTGATAAACAACATCAATTGAGGCCTAGAATAATTGAAAAAGGTGATTGAGTATTTATTTATGATAGCAATTTGAATAACCAGCATAATATTTTACAAAAATTTTTAAAACATTGATTTGGACCTTATATATTGATAATAGTCCATAACAATACCACAAATTTATTAAAGAAGTTGGATGGTACAAGATTAAAAATACCTATTACTAGAAAGCGAGTGAAGATTTTTAAAAGACAAGATGGAGAAATCAATGTGGAGGATCATGTTAAAGATATCAATGATTTTAAAAAAGATAATTATATTGAAATAGATAATAAAGAACTTGATATAGAAAATGAAGAGATGGTATAATGCAAACTATGATATATAGTTCATTTAGCACATATCAAAAGATCCGCAGGTTCAGAGGGGATGGATGTCATATTGTAACACGTTTATGTAGTGAAAATATAAACAAGAATGATATTCTACTTAATATTCAATTATCTTACTTCAATAGGAACTCAAGATATTTAAGAAAGGTTTTCTAAAAGCCTCTTAGATTTTTTTCTTATCTTCATAGCTAGTAGATAAAAGTTAGTTATTAATTTTTCTTTTTAGGTTGTAGAAATTTTATTATTATTTTAAAAAGCCATAAATTAATAAAAATAGAATAAAGAAGATAAATAATTGATATAATTGATACTAAGATTAGATTGAAGATAGGATCAAGCTTAAAAATTCCTAAGATAGGTTGGATTGATACCCCGGGTCAACCATTTATGGAACAAGCTTAAAATCATACCTCTAGCCACAAAAATGGCCACCAAGGGCAAAATATCAAGTCATTCAAAGATCAGTGATTAGGATTTGAGAGCTATCTTCAAGCTTCTTTAAATGCATAAGACTTGTTTTTGTATGGTTTGGGAAGACTTGAAAATTATTGTTCAAAGTTAGGATTTATGTTGGTGATTTGGATTTTATGTAATAAAATGAAGGCTAGTACTCTCAACTAATGTATGCAATTGGTATAACATCCATGGTTGAAAATTTTGAAATATATAGTTGATTGGATGCGCTAAGAATGCATGATATTTTATGATAATCTAACAGTGCAATTGAGAGGTATTCAATCTTTAATACGAGAAGGTACTAGAAGTTGGCAATTTAGGGTTGTTTAGAATTTTTGCAATATCTAGAGATCTATTTGTTGAAACAAGGTGAAATTTAGCACAATCTTAAAAGACTTGGAAATCAAGCTATATGCTAATTTTGAGCTAAAGTAAACAATTGAAGAAGGAGAGATTATTATTGAAACATCTATATCAACTTTTAAGTTGGAAGCTAAATCATATTAGTGTGGGTTTTGAATGTTTTTATTACAATTTGGTTTCTTGCATATTTATAAACCACAACTCCATCTTCCACAGCTAAGTATCTGGTATATTTTCAAACAAGATAACACATAATATGACAACATGAGCAAATGTTTCATCAAAATTAATACGAGCAACTTGTGAATATTCTTTGATAACTAATCTTATCTTATATCTCATAATATTATCCATTACATCCTTCTTGATTCTAAACACCCACTTACAACCAATAGATGATTGATTTGATCGAAATTAAATCAATTTCTATATTTTATTGTCCATGAAAGATTTGTATTCTTCTTCTATAGCCTTCTCCCACTTCATAGCATCTGTAGACTTCATTGCATCACATAATGTCAATGGATCAGCAATGTGATTTCACATATGAGGATCACATTATGTGATTTCTCATATGTGAAATACAAGGTTGTTTCCCACTCCAAGCTTCTTATGGTGTCATTGATGCAAGAACACTTATCAGACATCTATTCCTTATATATACTATATTCACCATAACTTCTGCCCAAAATTCATAATCAAGATTTTGAGTATCAAGCATTCTCTTTTCCATCTTTATAATGGTTCTATTTATCTTTTCACCAACACCATTTTGTTGTGGAATGTATGGAATTGTTGTTCATCTAGCAATTCCTTTATTGTTCAAATAAATATCAAATTGCTTAGACATATACTTACTTCCATTATCCATATGCAACATCTTGATCTTGTACTCACTTTATTTCTCAACAAGTGCTTTAAATTCTTTAAACTTCCAAAAGCATTCATTCTTCGCTTTAAGAATGTAAATCCAAATCTTTCTTGAAAAATCATCAATGAAAGTAAAGAAATATCTTATTCTTCTAATATTTATGGTCTTTATATATCCACATACATCAAAATGGATAATCTCCATTTACTTTGTAGCACGTATTACTACACCACTTGGAAATGAGGCCTTTTGTTGTTTATCTTGTATGTATCCTTCAAATATAAATTATATTATATTTTTATTTGTTTTGCCAAGATCTAAACCACTTACCATAGACTTGAGCTCTATCATGCTCTTTACATTTAAATAACTAAGGCAATAATGCCATATATTTAACTTATTTTTATTTGATGTAAATTCAGCAAATGTAGCTATCTCCACTCTATTGATATTTTTATAATTGTAGTAATATAAATTTCCCTCTTTAGAGCCCTTAGCAATCATATTTATATTCAATCTTCTTACAAAACATCTATTCATGTTGAATTGAATCATAAAACCTTCCATTACAAGTTTACTCACCAAAAGTAGATTTTGCTTCATCTTGGGTATATGGAAGACATTTTTGAATCTAATCCTATTGGTTTGTCTATTTACAACCACTTCTACTATAATAGAGCCAATTTCAATGGCTTTACATGTACCACTATCTACCAAGACTACATTTGATACTAGAATAGTCTCATAAATATCAAATGAATATTTATAAGGTACCATATGCTTGGAACAACCTAAATCCACAATCCATCTTGCTATGGCAGGTATAGTGGTTCTATTTGTTGCCATGAATGCATAATTTTGTCCTCCAAACTCATATTATATATTATTTGTATTCTCCCTCTCCATCTTTTTGCCTTTATAATAATTTCAAATAAAATGTCCTACTTTGCAATAAATGAAGCAAGTTTTGATATTACCTCATTGGTTTGAGTAGTTGCCTTTACTTTGACGTGAGTAGAATGTTGAATCTTTACTTTGAGGTTTTGTTTTTTTCTTCTTAGTCACTTCATATGCAAGTCTTATTATAATATAGTCCATGGTAAGTTCTTTTAGTTTAATGGACTCTAAAGCTACAATAAAATAATTGTAAGATTCTAACAAGCTCATGAATAGGGTCATAACAACATTTGCTTCTTTTAAGGACTTGTTTACAATTGCAAGTTGATTTGTAAATGCCTTTACCTTGTTGATGTGTGCCATGAGGTCTTTACCTTCTTCCATCTTGCAAGTGAAGAATTTCCTCCTCGTGTAAATGATATTGGATAAGTTTTTAGTCTCATAGACGTTGTAAAGAGTCTTCTATGCTTCCGCTAGTCCTTTGCAAGAAATAATAAAGGAGAAGTTGGCTTTATCAATATTAATTATAATCAATCCAAAAGCCTTCTTTTCATGACGTTTGTATTCCTTCTTCTCCTTCATATCAACATGCATGCTTGGAAGTTCTTCACTTTCATCTACAATATCTCAAAGATCCAAAGAAGCCAACAAAAGTTCTATTTTTACCTTCCAATAGTAAAAATTCTCACCTCTAAACTTCTCAATTGCTTTCAAGTCTTCATCTTCATTTAAAGCCATATCTAAGGAAGAGATGTATCAAAAAAGATTAAAAGAAGTAGTCCTAAAGCTCTCAAAATCAATAAGGTGTTATTGCCTTACAAACTCAAAATGCCTTCTTTATTAATAAACTAATATTTTTATTCTCAAAACACTCTCAATTTAAATTTTAGGACTTTTTACAAGTGCTATAAACTATATAAACATCTCAAATCAGATTTTCTACTCTTATATCACTTTTATACTCACAAATGACCTCTAAGTACCATAAGAGGTCTTTTAAGCACCTTAAGCTTCTTTAATACATGAAATTACAAAGTTAGTCTACCAAAGATCTAACTCAGTAAAAAAAACATAAGACTAGTGTTCTATAACATCACTTTAAGGTGTAAATAAAATCCCAAATCCAAAATACACTTAACAACAAGTAAGAGTAAAATAAGATCTAGATCTAGATCTAAATCTCAAAGTTAGGAGTTTCTAAATCTTAATATCAACAACAATAATATGATCTACTCCACATAACAACAAAGACTTTATAGAACTTCAAAACTCATAAGTAAAGATGAGTGGGTCCATAAATTATTTATTTATCTCAATGGACTCATAAATTATTTATTTATTTCAATAGTCTCAAGGTTTGATTTCAACTTAGGTTCACAACTGGTCCTCTCCAAGTATCAATTTTTGGAATTTTGAGATAAATTTTACTAAAATCTATTTTTAATTCTTTTTTAAAGATATCTATATTATTTATTTTTCTAATTTATTTTATTTTATTTTATTTATGGCCATACAAAGTAAATAGAAGTATCTTTTACAAGAAGGTAGTGTTAGCATTTTTTAATTTTTACTACCTCCTTGTCTATTATTTATATTTTTAAGATAATTTATTAAAATATTTTTATTTGACTTCTTCTTTAATATAATCATTCTTTTCTTCTTTCACCTAATGATCATATTATTACATGATAGCATTCAAGATTCCAAACTAATTTTATTTGTAAACAACTTTGTTAGTACTTTTATCTATGTAATCATCAGTTTGAGAGTTTTAATATTATTTAAAAATTCTAAAGTATTTAATTTTCTATCTTTAATGTAATATAAGTCTTTTTATTTTTGTAATAGATATTTAGCTAATCCACATTCTTCAAAATACACATCCTAGATTCTATTTGTCAACCTCTTACAAAAGCTTATATCATCTACTTTAATTTCATCAAATGTGCCAAATTTAATAGGTAAAATATCTTAAAATTCTTATAAAAAATTTATTGCAATAATTTCCTCGCATTGCAATAATTTTTTAAATCAAAAAAAAAAAAAAAAAAAAAAAAAAAAAATCTAAAAGTTTCTATATTCTTTATTTAATAGTTAATTGCTTCATACCATTTTTTATTTCTATAATGTTTTACCAATAAATAGATTTTACTTACCACAAGCTATAACTCAGCAAATATGAGTCTATGTTTTTTAATGTCATCATTATAAATTATTAAGTTCTTAAATATTTTTATGACATGAACAAATTTTATGTGAAAAAATTTATATTAATTTCTATTCAACATGCATTTTGTCTTCAATAAAATCTCTATTTTTTAATTTATGATTAGACATTAGAAAAAAAATACTTTGTATCTTAATATGTTCTTTTTTTGATAATGATGCAAGTCCTTAAAAATAAACAATTAGATAATTAAATAATAGATTAATTATAGATATTCAAGTCTAATTTTTTAATTGAACAATCAAAATACCTAAATTTGACAAATAAGATAATTAAGACCAATGCATATTATAACAATACATAGTTTTTGAAAAAAATAAAAATTTAATCTATAAATAATTCAAATATTATATCTAATCATTGATGTTTAAGATCCATATTTTCAATACATAAAAACTTATAACTCTCATTGCTTTAAGAGCTTATAAGTAGGATTTCAAATGCTACAAATTAAAGTTTAAATCATAAAAATATAATCAAATATTCATCAATATCATATTATTTTTTAAAAAATATCTTTTCATATATATTCTTATTGCTTAACAAATTATTCAAATTTTTACATCATATATTAAATTTTAGAATAATTTTAATATAAAATTATACTTGATATTTTATACTATATATGCTCTTTTTGATTTGATTTTCTTATATTTTTTTCTATTTATTTATCATTTATTCTATATCCTCTCATTACCAATTTATTTTCTATTCTATAAACGTTTTTAAATTCATCAAGCAATATTAACACATTAAGATTATGATTTTATTTCTTATCAAGATTTAATAAACTATATATAATTTATTTATACTATATAAAAAAATACTACCTATGTAAAAATGAAACATCATATTTTTTAACTTATTAATTTTATTTTTAGTACCTATAAATTTTTCTATCTAAATATTACAATCTTATATGAATATTTATCATTGTCAATATTTCAAACTATAAGTATCTAATACTTAACCAATAATCATAATAAATGGTCATTACATTAGAATGATTCATCAACTATTCACATACTTAGATTTGTGGATAGATATGTTAAAAAACTTTCCTCCTCTTAATACTCAATATCTTCACCATTAAAAATTAATATGCAATACAAGTTTGTTCACTCTTATAAATTAATACTATAACATATCTCTATAATTTTTATCAAATCTTTCTATTTCTCATTTAAATAAGATCAAACTTACAATAATTGCATCCAATTACCTCATTTCTAAAACTTCTTTTAGCACACAAATACATCAATCTTTAAAAAAATACTTTTCAAAACCATAACCAAGATGAGTCCAATATGTCTTCTCTTACTATTTATAAAATCACAATCTACTATAGTCACTATTAAATTCAATATTAATTAAAGACCAAAATTCAAATATCCAAATTTATTTTTCAAAATCTTGACAAAATCATTTCTATAAAACCATCCAAAAAAAGACAATTTTATAATTAACTATCATTTAATTTAAATTCAATAAAATTTGGTATTCAAACTTATTAATAAAATAAAATAAAATTACAATAAAGCCATCACCAATATACTTTTATTAAATGTGCAAATGATAGAACCTTCTTAATATATCTTGTTATGCAATAAATAGATGCAAAGAATCTTATTTAATTGTACTTATGTACAGATTAGTATAGAGATCAGTAGTCCACTATAATCAAGGCAATCCTCTATAAAATCCACAACAAAAATATAAGCCACTATTTTATCTCTCATAGTCAATGCAACCACACCAAAATTAATAAAAAAATCATAGATACCTTTAATTGTATAGAATCATGACTAGACAACAATTATAATAAAAAAAGCCACGCAAGCCCAAATAATGCAATTTCTCAATAGTCCACTAATTAATATTGTGAACCTATACATTAAGTCTTGTCCCAATAAAATAAATTAGAATTATAATTTAAATCTTAGAAACTCAAACATAAATCAAAATATTAATTAAATCTAAATTTTTTTATTTGTTATTTAAAAACTATATTATATTTTATAATTATATATATATATATATATATATATATATATATAGATTTTTATTAATTCTAATTTTATCTGATAATTACTATATTCAAATTATGTACATATTTTTGTATGCATTAACTAGTATTGAATGCAAAGTGTATTTCTTATTTTTCATATTTTTAAGATAAATTGACTAATAAGTGAGTACGTTATTATATATAATTTTCAAGCATATTAATTTGAAAGTATGTATTATGTTATTTACATTTTTAAGGTATATTCACTTGTAGTTGACAAACAAAGGGGTCTAAGGTTAGGTTTAGAGTTCTTTGGAATCTTGTTGTTAGAAATTGTCAATGTCTATCTACTAAAATATTAAATGAAAATAAGACATCTTATAGTCTTATTATTTTATTTTATTTTTTTGTTTCTTAGAATTATTTTCAACTTTCAAAATATTATATATAATAAGAGGCATAAGAACAAAAAATCACCTTGGTGAAAAGTGTTAGGAAAAAAAATTTGGAGCAAATTAAGATAGACATATACAAAGTTATTTTTTATCACAAGAGAAGTTGAAATATTGGTATAGAACCACAATATAAATATAGCATCTATTATCATATCTCTTACTTTTTAAATTTGATAAGTGCACTTATAAAAAATTCCAAAAAAGAATGACAATTTCTTCCTTCTACCCCTATAAGTTACATTCTTTGGTGAAATTCATGTGCCACCTTCCAATTTATGCCTAAATTTTCCATAAAAGTTTTTTAAATAATTTTTTTTGTCTTCATACATATTAATATGTACTTCTTGTAGTCTAATTAGTTTCAAATTTTTTGCTATCTTTCACCTATTTTTATATAAATTTAGCCAAATAAATATTTCTTACATTTAACTATATTTAATGAATTTAAAGGGTGTGTGCTTAATGTGAGCTTATAGATAGACCTTTGAGCAAGTTAAATAAGATATGTTTTAAAGAACCAAGAAGGTGGTTATTTTTTTAAATTTAGTCCAAAGAGCCTTTTAGCAAGATTATTGTAGCATAAAATGTGGATTGATGTGCATAGCTCTTGCCACTTTTAAAGTTACAACTGTCTACTACAGCCACTATGTACATCTAAAGGCCAAAAGATACCATGATAAAGTAAATAATAATAATAATAATAATAAAAAGCCTATAAAGTCTACAATATGAATGTGAATATTAGAGGGCAACATAGATGTGTTGTAAGCCCCTTACGCTTGATATTATAATGGCTTTCATAAAAAAGCTATGTATGAAGATTTTGAAGATATTATCATCTTAGAGCCAATCTTGTTGTGAAACACATATGTTCTACTTCTACTCATCCTTAAAGGCCCTATTTGTATTGTTTGCATAAATTGACTACATTAGTGGTGGTACACTATAGTAATGTAGCATTTGTGCTTCTTTTGCATTAATGTTCAATTATTTGCTTGATATAGCTTCCGTGTAATATATCAATGAACAACACAAAGTAAACTACTATAAGTAATCAATAAGTGTATGCAATTTTATGCTTCTAAAAATGATAATAAAAAGTTTCAAAAGTTGAATTCTTCTTCTTTTAAACTAAATAATTGTCCAAATTTTGACAACAAAATGCAAACAAAATAAAATCATCAAAGAAAATCTTACTATAGTATACATGCCCAATCAAGGATAAACATACACTAAACTTCTTTTACAATTTGTAGCACTTCTTTTACATTTACATAAATAAAAATAAAAAAACTGACTGTAAATATAATGTAAATAGAATTAAGTTATGTGGAGTTGAATATTTGAAAAAAGGTTATGTGGTTAAGATTTGTAATACTCTCAGAGTGAAGTAAAAGTAGCATGGTTGAGATTTTACAACTGAGATCTGAAAAGTCGACCACTTTGAAACTATTTTGCATTCTTAAATACAAGCTCTACGATACTATTCTACATACTTTGGCACACCCTGCCATCCTGTAGAAATTCAAGGTCAAATTATTCCTTATTTTATTCACACAAAGGCAATGCTACCACTTTGTTTATTTATGTTCTCATGTATTTGTTTAGTCATTGGTGCCAATAGTGATGGAAGGAATATACTGGCAGGTACGTAAATAAACAGCGACCGGTAGTTGCTGAGGGATTCCATATATGAAGCAACTGCCAAACGATATCTATTTCAGGATTTCCATCTTCGCAAGGTCCGGTAGATCGTCGGGCTGGCATTGCACCGCCGCGATGCACCACCAAGGAAGCCAAGCTGTCTTTCTGGCAGATCTGACCCACGACCCTGCATATATGTTTTAGACAACCGGAAATCCGCGCTATCATGAGTTGGCGGTGCCGCTGCTGAAGCTTCAGGAGCAAGATACTTTTTAGGTGGTACATACTCACTTCCACCGAAAAACAGTGTGGAACAGAATGAAGAATGTGATGACGACATGGGATTCCTTTTCTCGTCGACTGGATTGAATGCTGGTCGTGACTGTCTTACAATCTCATATCAACCAAACTGTTTTCCTGCCTTAGCCAACAAGCAGTGTCTGTCCGCTGCAGTGACTGAAGCGCAGACCGTCGACAAGTTTTGTCTGTGACTGCTTTGTCGAAGCCACTGCTGTATCAAGAGCATTCAAAGAAATATATCTAAATATAGTTAGTTTGTTAAGCACATTCAATAGTTATGGCGTTCACAAATTTATCAGTAAAGTGCTGAAGATATGTCACAAGTCACTTCTGCTAGATTAAAGATATCGTAAACTCTTTTGTGTATGAATGTTTGAGCTCCTGTTACAAGTTTAATGAGCAATTTGTAAAATATGTAATAATTGCTCTTTGAACCACTCAAAGAAACTGTTTTATTTTTTATTTTTTATTATCAACAACTAACCACTCTGGAAAGAATAGACATTGATTGGAGAATTAAATGTAACACAAGGGTTTCAATATCAACTATCAGAGTTGATGTATCTGTCTTCTTGAGTAACAATCTTGAGGGTAAAAAATTATACTGTACTTTCTTCTTTTTTTATTGAAAAAACAAGTACAACCTGGAATTTCTTGAGCAAAGTGAATCAATTTTATTCCTAAAACATATAATCTGTTTTGAAAAAAGAAACTTATGAAACAAGAAAAAACTAGGAAAAAGATTTTAGAATGAAACAAAAGGAATTTGTTTTAAGCCCCAGTTTCTAAAAAAACCTTGCATTGAACCTCTAAGAGAAAAGTTGTCCTTGAGTTTGAAATATTGGACTTGGTTTGTGGAAAGGGAAAGAGGGACCTTTGAAAGCACCAAGGGGCACATCAACAATAACGGTTATAACCAGAGATTTGTAGAGGAAGTAGTTTTTAGTCAAATTTGCATCCAAGTAAAGATTGATGACATATTTTTCAAATGCAACACCTGACTTTGAAACTTTATTCGGGTTTGTTTATTTTCTCTTCGAAACCAAAAATACATATAAATGAATAACTAGCTACTTTAACTTTACGTTGTAAGGATTGGTTTGACATTTCCCATCAAAAGATGTCATATTTATTCTGTTATCTTCTTGTCACATCAACTCTCTCAAATTTTTGACTAATCACAAAATGACATGACACTTTTAAAAAAATTCCTACTTCTTTCTTTTAAAAAAGTCGATAAAACCCTATGACTGCCGTGTGGTAATGATTGGATTCACCGAGCAACTGCGGCATTGATGGGTAAATAGTGGCTGATTCCTGAATTGTTAAAAACACTGTATCTAGAAAGCTGTGATAGCATCACCCCGAAGGACCTATCCACGGTAGGAGGACTTGAGAACATTGCACTATGAAACTTTAATTCTTTTCCTTTCTTTTTCCCCACATAAAAAGACTTTATTCGCACAAGTGAAAAAGTATCTTGCAACCCACGTAAACAGTTTCTATTCGATAGGAGCTTCCTGCCTTCGCACAAAGACCTCATTCCAAAAACTTGGAAACAATTCTAGAATGATGCCCGAGGTAAGTGTTTATGAGGAGGTTCACTTCCATCATTCCAAAGGTCTAAAGCGTAGATACACATGTACACACAAATACAGAATGCAGTCAATTAACTCTGAGTCACTAGAGAAGAACTAGGTTTTAGGTCAAAATATGACTCCATGTCACTGCAGAGTCGTCATCAACCAACTCCTGAATAGGGGTAACTCGCCAGCTGGACCCTACCGAGCCCACCTGGCATACCGTGTTACCATTACTTGGAATTAGCTAGATTTCACATATGGCAGCCACCTGTTGCCCAAAAGACCTGGAAGAACTTTCTGAAACACTGTCGACTTCTCATCTCACCGAACCCTAACGTTCATCCAAAACGCGCAAGAGTGATAGCTCACCGTCCTCCTCCGTGGCTACATTTTCATCCACATATCCACCATTCATCTATCCATCACCCATCCATCCTAGATTTCAGGCGGTAGCCTTCGTCAACGGTCCTTGTTGGCGAGACCGTGCACGAGGCACGCCGCAAGTGGCGTCCAAGCCAACTGGTTAGGAATCGGAAAAGCGAAATGTGGTTTGGCGTCTTCAGAGCTGTCAAAGAGAAGGAGGAGGTGGTATTTGCGGCAGTTGACCATAGTGGAGGAGGTCGGGTACTCGAGCAAGCAGCAGCACACCAGACTCCCCCCTAGACAAACCTCCTGGGGTAGCTGTAGGACCAAAGGTGCAAGGGTACATTGTATTGGAACTAATTTGATCGGGACCCTTCATTGGGAAATGCGGTTAAGAACCACTGCTATCAATAGGAACTAATTCGTCCTACGTTGGTGGGGATGGAACGTATCTGCTCTGGAATCGTTTACATTCTTCTGTGGCGGGTGTTAGCGGTTGTTTACCCAGATACTCATTTTGGAAAGTCAGAGGGACTGTTGGAGACTGGGGGCTCTTGCTTGTCGTCTACGCGCTGTCTGATCCTGGAGGTTATTTAAATGCCGCAGCAAAGTCATGGGAATGGAATCTCAAACGATGCACGAGTGAGTGAGTGTTGACAACCTGAGAGAATTGGTGGTGGTGGCGCTGCGACCATTTGCTGAGCTTCCAAACTCTCAAGTGATTGCAAGTAGCGCGCAACTGTCGAAAAGGGGTTGTTGATTTTAGAATTCTCAATCGGAAGTTTGGGAGTGTTTGGAAATCATGGTCCAGCTGCGACGAAACAATTTCGCATCCTGCATTTGTGTCCAGTTCTGAGCGAAATTTCGAAGAGTTTTGTGTGTTATCATTCCATTGAGAGAATCTGAACACCCGCGTCCATTCTGTGAAATCTGAACGAACGAGGTACAGTTCTATTAATTGAGTGGTACGATCGGCTTGGGTTGTCCTCAAACCAAATTTTTCGATTGGCAGTAGTGGCGACTACAGTGAGCCGGAAATAGTGAAATTGCTTAGAATTGAAGTTAGTCTCTTGTCTTCATCCAACATATTTAGCATAATGGTTGTAATTCCATCAATTCGTACTTATGGGCTGCCTAATTCGCAAACAAGCTCAAGAGTTAAACAAGATAGGATTGAATTCGGCGGATCCTTCATACACCGAAGCATCACTCGTGCTCCTGCCCGTACCATCTTCAAAACTGATCCAATTAAGTCCCAAGTTTTTGGAAGAAAACCCACCAAGACCACAAACAGAACGGAAAAACCTCGATACGTAAGCTCATTCTAAAAGCATTTACTTTATGCATAAATTCACACCAGCGTGGTGCAATCAGCTCATATCATGCTTCGATTTCCCTCCATAGCCAGTTTGACTACAATCATCTCTCAATTCATCATAACAGTATCTGACGAGTCAGATGTTCATTAGTGAATTTCTCTCCGCGCCGATGAAATTGTGCCTTGAGTTCGAGTTGGTTTGTAGTGATGGATGAAGTAATTGTCGTTGTTTGATTTGCAGGCTGTCGGGTGCAGAGCAGCTCGAGACGATTACGGCAACTGCAAGTGTATCGAGGATGCCGTGACGCTAATTATGACAGACGCCTTACAGCACTGTCTGGGAACGGAGGTCAGTCAACATTTTTGAGAGAGCCTGAAGTTGTGCATGATTACCATTGCTGTCCAACATTATATTTTGTTCATGGAGCATGGTTTTTGAATATCCTCACCCTGATGAGTTTTAGCTTCGATACTCGCAGAACGATGCCATGCGACAGAAAGTGGTCAACCAGATGGGTAAGGGCTTGGCAGCTCTTATTCGAATGTCCACAGCAGTTGCAGCTGAATCAACCGCACCAATTCAGATGGCGATTCCGGAGTTATCAACCATTGCGGAGGACGATCTCGAGCAGGTTCAGAGAATGCTCAAGCTGACGTCCTTACCGTTCCAGAGCACTTCCGACTATGACCTCAATCACCTGATGGAGATCCTTCAGGTATAATCAACGCCTCATTCGAAGTTTCTTCAGGCACCACTCCTCCAACGCCAATTTTCTATACAATGTTTTATCGCCCCAAACCGGTCGTTTTCTCAATCCTTTAATATGTCTGAGCCAATTTGTGTCTGTGCAGACTAGTGATAGGCAAGGGAGAAAGTTAAGAGCGAGTGATTTGTCTCAGATCTGTGAGCGACTTGCCTCTGACATGCTTCAGTGCTTGGGCCCTTTAGCAATGTGTTTCAGCGAGGTAAACATAATCCCTCAGCGATTGTGGATGACTAAATTCTTCGATTTTCCTTGGTTATCATCATCCAACTTTTCCAACTTCTCAACGATTTCTGGAATGTGCAGCTCCCACTTTGGGCCAAGCACCAAGCTCTACTGCTACCCGCACAAATGGCGGGTAGTGTGGCATTCAACTTAATTGCCGGTCCAGATTCGAGGTGATTGTAATACAAGAAACCCCAGGGGACGCGTAAACTGTACGCAATTATATGAGCATTAAAGTCAGTGAATGACCCACATGACTGATCACAAACAAAGCTAAGCGCTGGAGGAGCATCGCCAAAGAGAATTGCCGAGGATGTTGAAGCTGCCAACATGGAAAGATGTGGACATTTCTTTGCGGTGGGAGGAATTTTGTACATAGCAACTAGTCCGATCACCGAAGTAGATGAATCATTGAGTTTTTTTGCAAAACTGTTGGCTGGAGAAGAAGAACCAGCCACATGAACTTAATTATGGTTGGAATGAGTTTCAAGTACCGATCAAAGCTTCGGAGACCTCCCTTGTGCAGCGTAGAAGCAACCAAGCAACACACTAGAATGCATAGAACATTCACTACAATTTTCAAGACACACTGTTTCAATTGATCATCACAATTTACATGAAAATTGATATTCTGGTATCAAATTTATTTCCAACCTCTCGTGTTCTTTCACTGCTCCATTCTAGTTTCAAAAGAAAATCATATTTAAGGACCTTCAGTTCAACTTTAAAATTGTCCAATTCATCTTGAAGTATCTTAAGCCCCTAAGCAATTTTAAGAGAATGGACATTGAAAATTGGTGACAATAATGGTGTCATCATTTAAAATAAGTAACAATTTGATGCTTTGAATTAATAGCACAAACTAATAAAATCATTGTATTCAATTTTCCAAATCTACTTTTATAAAATCAACTTAAATTGCTTGAAAGTTTAAGATATTAATAAGAATATAGATTTAGACTATTAAAAAGACTTATGATTTAATATTGGTGATTATTAACTTAGATCTCAATAAAATGCTTTAGCATATTCTTTCTTATATTAAAAAATATATTTTAAAGAAGAATAAATATTATCACTTATATTATTTTTATTAATTTATTATAATTTGTTTTTCTAAAAATAATAATATTATCATGGATGTGATTGAATAGACTTTCTATCAATTAATTTCATCTTGTAAACTTTCACTAAGAAAAACATATGTAATGTGCACATATACAGATCTAAATCTATATTTGAGAATTGTGGTGCATCAATTATTATAATTCATGGCACAATTATATTCAACCATTTAAAAATGTTATGAATATGTCAATTTATTTTTTATTCTTTTATATTTTATAAATAAGATTTATCAAAAGCAAAGACCAACCATTTATAACAAGATGGTATAAAACAAGAAAAAATGAATTTAAGAATCAATTTTTAATTTTTTTTTTTAAAGAATGGAGAACCAAAAGTAGATTTGTGTCAAGAATTTCTATTTTTAGAAATATCAAAAAAAACACCCTTAGATGGTAAGATATAATATATATGATATCCCAATCTTAAAAGACACTTTTCATACATAGTGGTGTACTATTAGAGGTGAGTATAATATTAAATTGCATTTTAAATGTGATATTTGAAGGTAGTTATGAAAACGTCAATAATAATCAAATAAATAAATTATATTCTTGCCTTGAAATGGGATATTTTTTATGATTCAAAGAACTTATTCAAAGAACTTATTAAAGTACTATGCAACAAAAAAGAAGCAAGTGACTT
This sequence comes from Physcomitrellopsis africana, assembly GCA_036785485.1. Lineage (NCBI taxonomy): Eukaryota > Viridiplantae > Streptophyta > Bryopsida > Funariales > Funariaceae > Physcomitrellopsis > Physcomitrellopsis africana. The sequence goes on along the minus strand of JAWRVF010000302.1, from coordinate 12,404 downwards.
AAAATCAACCAAGTGTATATTTTTAAAAATCTATATAAAGTATAAAAAGTAGCCTGATAAGCCTCAAATAAAAATGAGAAAAACTGACATGTAAAAAGAAAATTTATTTGGACAAACACATCTACTCTCTAAAATGGGCAATATGCAAACAAATACTATCAATGACATAAAAAAACGTAATTCCCAAATTATCAAATTCAATGACGAGAGCTCAAAATAATCACTACAAAAATCAACCCAAAAAAAATATAATTCTATAAGTGATAGAAAGAAAGACATGCAAAATGGAAAGAAAGACCCACGAAATATATTGGGACATACACTATCAATACATACTTCAGAAAAAACCAAAAAACAACATCCTTACTACCAATATACACCTCGAACATTGATACATTGAGAAGAGAGATATACCTCGAACATATCAACAAACCCAAGAATGAAACAAGCAACAACACCACCATTCCACTATCATAAGAAAGAGGCAATAACTCCACTTTTTCTAACATCCCACTTCAAGCTCTGCTGAAACAGTGACATGTCAAAGTAACCTTGGTCAAAACACCAAAACATAAAGGACCGAAAGAAAAGGTTTAGGGGCAGCACAGCCAGAAGTTGCGACGCTCATGTCTCAAGATTCGCTAGAAACAGCTGCTTAGTGGTTCAATGCGACAACTCGGAAATACCGAAAGTTAATCACCCTGGACTCATCAAGGTGTTACTTGCCAGAAGCGCAACACGGATGCGAGGCTAGTTACCAGGAAGTAGACTCTCAAAACATGCCCTCGTCGCAAGGGCGTACAGCAAAATGTTATTAGCATCGAACCACCCTCGAGCGTGCATGACATGCACACGGTGCTTACTGCGACCTAGGGCATGTAAGATGCGTCCTGTAACCCAATCTGAGTAACCATTTCCAAGTAAGTTCCTCGAATGCCATCTACTCATCGACCCCTGCCAAGCAACACGGAAGGGGGAACTCCACGCACGCCCGTGGGTGTGGATGCTACATGAATCAGTACAACCACGTCGAAACAGCCGACGATTCAGGCTCAAAAGGGGTCATGCCCGAAAGTGAAGGGCAACCCGCCTTGCTCCGCGTTCGGCACTAAAGCAAGCCCATTCGCAGGCTCCCATCCCTCTCCCCCTTCCCCCAGAAGACGATTCAAGTGCACCTGGGGAAGGGGGGGAAAAGGGTTGCCCGTGACGAACTCGCAAATGGGCACAGTGACCAGCAGTGAAATCCCTCTTGCCGCTTAGTCCATCGAAGCACATAGCCTGGACAAATCGCACAATCAGACACATAACACCAGCCTCCCCTTGTGGGAACGCGGCAGTCTGAACAGGTCGCGCACACGAACCACACCCCTGACTGCTCCACTGGACAGCACTTTACGACGCCACCTTACAGAGCCCCCGCCAATTGGGCCACGCCTGTCCCCCTGTGCTAGACAGTACGGAAAGACAGTGCATTCCCATAATCCAAAACATTACCCCACGGTGACAACGTTTACCGCAACCCAAGCATCCACCACGGCACCTCGTCACGAGCTGCACCGCTACAACATGCCGCGGCACTAGATCGACACCACAAACGCACAGCAATCACGCCAGAACCCCACATTCGAGATGCAAATCACCTCCAACCAGAGGACATTGTGTTTCAAAAATAATCAATTTTTAACTCTCTTTTTAAAAAAACACGTCATACTTGTCGACCCCCCAATCGGTCACGACAAGTTAGATGCTCTCAGAAACAAACAGCAAAAGTGTACCGCAGCCTACAATCACCCCAACCAAGCCTGATTGCAGAGGCCCTTCAGTAACGGTAGTGGGCGGGCTTATATGGACCTCCCACCGGCACGTTGATGTACGAGGCCTGATCCTCGCTCAACTTCGTCAGCCTGGCGCCCAGCTTCTCCAAATGCAACAGAGCGACCTTCTCGTCCAAGTGCTTCGGCAACACGTACACCTTCTTCTCGTACTTGCCGCTAGTGCGCTCGTTCCACAACTCCAACTGGGCGATCACCTGGTTCGTGAATGAGCACGACATCACGAAGCTCGGGTGACCGGTGGCGCATCCCAGGTTCATCAGACGCCCCTCCGCCAAGATGATCACGCCCCTCTTGCTGTCCGGAAACACCCACCTGTCCGTCTGCGGCTTGATGGTGATCCTCTTCACCCCGGGAAACGTCTCCAACCCCTCCATGTCGATCTCGTTGTCGAAGTGCCCAATGTTGCACACGATGGCGTTGTTCTTCATCTTCCTCATGTCGCTCACCATGATGATGTCCTTGTTACCGGTCGTAGTACAAAAGATGTCGGCGTACTCAACGCAGTCCTCCAATCTCAGCACCTGGTAGCCTTCCATGAGGGCCTGGAGAGCGCAGATGGGATCGATCTCGGTCACTATAACACGGGCTCCGGCGGCCTTCATGGCGCTGGCACAACCCTTCCCGACATCACCGTACCCGAAGATCACAGCAACCTTCCCGGCAATCATCACGTCCGTCGCCCTCATTAGGCCGTCGGGCAGCGAGTGGCGGCAACCGTACAAGTTGTCGAACTGCACAACAACCCAAGCGTCAGCCGCAAATAACACACACCACCAAATCACATCCAGACGAAAGGCATCCGACAGTCACGGGCCACATTACCTTGCTCTTCGTGACAGAGTCGTTCACGTTTATAGCGGGAAACAACAGAGATCCATTGTCCATCATCTGGTACAAACGCTTCACTCCGGTCGTCGTCTCCTCAGACACGCCCACCAACCCCTCGGCCATCTTGTGGTACTTCTTGGGGTTCTCCTTCATGCCGTCCCTGGATACACAGAAGCCACCCTCTCAGCAAGACCCTCGTCACAACGACCACCACCGCACCAACAACGACAACTAGCCCCACCCCCCCCCCACCCCAACTCTGCACGGACACCAAAATGCCACACGGCCTACCACCCACTTCAACAAGACGACTGCGGCCGATGCCAGACGGAGCCCACGCTACGCCCCAACCAACAGTAAACCTCCGACAACGACCCACAAAAAAACACACACCCCACCGCATCACATCCCTCGCTCACCTCAAGATTGTCAACACGATCTTGAACTCGGCGTTCGTCGTCGACTCGGGGTCGGGCAGCGTGCCATCCTTCGCATACGCATCCTCGGCCTTCACACCCTCGTGGATCAACAATGTCGCGTCACCGCCATCGTCCACGATCAGATCTGGGCCTCCATCCGGACCCCAGTCCAAAGCCCTCTCCGTGCACCACCAGTACTCCTGCAATGTCTCCCCCTTCCATGCGAACACCGCCGCGCTGTCGCGCGCGATAGCGGCGGCAGCGTGGTCCTGGGTGGAGAAGATGTTGCAAGAGCACCATCTCACCTCCGCGCCCAAAGCCGTCAAAGTCTCGATGAGCACCGCAGTCTGGATGGTCATGTGCAGAGACCCCGTGATCTTGGCGCCCTTGAATGGCTGCGCGGCCCCGAACTCCGTGCGACACGACATGAGCCCGGGCATCTCAACCTCCGCGAGATCGAGCTCCAAGCGCCCGAAGTCGGCCTGGGACATGTCCCGCACCTTGTACTCGCGCCCGGAGGCGGTCTTCTCGACGGACAGCTCCATATCTGCAAATGGGCGAGGCGCTAACAGCACAACCTCCCTCTCTCCCTCTCCAACGCAGGCCGAAGAGAACGAAACGGGCGTTGCTGCTGCTGCGGATGCCGCAACCCAACCTTGCGGGAGTCGGACGAAATGAGGCTGGAGACAGAAGGGACGCAGAGAATGGATAGCCTTGGGGAGTTCTTATAAAGCCTCAAATTGCGTTCACACTGTTACAGGCACCTGACTACCACATTCTCAAGCGGCATCTCCTCAGGCCCTAAGTTTATGCCCAGATCTGCTTGCCATGCTCGTCATCGCCCTGCTTGTTTCGATTATTCGCCACCTGGGACTATCCACATGATACCTTGGATTTTACTGCGCCAGGCATCCTTTCCAGATGCATCTCCGTGGCCTGATATACCCCCCAACCCCAGACAAGCATGACATCGAACACCAGCACGACCAAGGGGCCTTCCAATACAACCTTCAAGACTGTAGGTGCCAAGCCTTGTGGTTTGAATTGTGTTTGCTTCCGAGTTTCTTACAGTCATGTCTTTTGCCGAAATCTGGAAAAATGTTCTGTGATTCTTTGTGGCTCACATCCTTCTTTTGAAATTTAGTCACCTTTGGTGTAAAAATTTTGATATCTAGTATTCCACATTTTTGCTTTTGGGAACTTGTATCAACAAAATAGATATAAGAAGACAAGCACTAACACAATGCGATTTTAATAGGAACATGGTAGCTGGACATCACCATCGTGTTAGCAGGCATTACCTCCCATTATTGATAGTGTTTATATATGAAAACACAGAAAGTGTCTCTTTTCTTATCAAATACAACTCTTACCCATTAAATTTGTCACCTCTACCTACACCACATCCACTTTCAATTGTCATTGCCAGTATCATCTATTGTAGTTAGATTTTACATATCATTGTTATGATATAAATTAAGGTGGTAATTCACCTTACATTCATGATTGAGTCTAGGTTTGTTGAATTGATTTTGGAATTACGTTTGTATCAAGCTTTAAATTAATTTGGTTGATGCTTATATCTTTTATTATAATTAATTATCTATTGTTGTATTGTGGTTTGGCTACCATGTGAAAATAATATGCATATATATTTAATGTACAATTTATTTGCACAACTAAATGAAAGCCTTATCAATGGATTTTAATTGGTTACAAAATGTGGTTAGATTATTATTTTGGAAGGAATTTGTTTAAAAGAGATACAATTAAGATTTGTACAACTTCATTTTTTTTTTGAAGTTCATTTTATGTTGATAATAACTTTTATATATTTTGAGTCACCTTTGTTAGACATTGGTGATTCTTGAAATCTTATTTTATTTCTATTTTTTGATGTTTAGAATACATACTTTATAAATCTTAATAAAAAAAAATATTGGAATGAGATTTTAGTATCAAAAAGAATAATCAAGTGGATGAATGGAGATGGATGATAGAAATCTCTATTCCTATTGATCAAAAATCATATCCAATGGGCTTCAAGGAGGTTATTTGAGGCCTTATTAGGAATTAAGATTATTCTTTTAGGGTCATTTGAACATCAAAGGTTATGATCAACAAGTTTAGATTTTTGGATATAGTTTTGGTACAAAAATTGAATGATTTGGAATTTTTGAGAATGATGTATAGGCATTCAAAATCAAGATGTTAATTTTGTACCTACCATCATTCTTTGGAGTATAATACATACATACAAAAAATATTAAAAGATCAGCAATCAAGGTTAGAGAGATCATTTTTTTGGCTATATTATATATATATATATATATGGCTTAATGAATTTTAAATTACAATAAAAGAGATATTGAGAGTTGAAGTTAGTGCTTGTAATCTAAGGGCAGTAAGTGACCTACTTAATTAATGGTTGTATTTTGGGCTACATCTCAAGAAATTTAATAAGATTTTGACTCAAAATTTGTAAGAATGTGTATTTTTATATTATAAAGTTATATACAAATTTTGATGGTATCTAGATTTTGGATTTTGGATTTTTGAGATATGAAAAAAATAGTGCTCAGATGTCTATAAATTAGGATTTTAAGCATTTGTTAGGATTTTTGAGATATCAAACAATTCAAAGTAAATTTATAATAGATTTTTCTTTTAGTAAAGCTTAAAGATATAGGCTAAAATTTTGAAAAATTTGAAAAAAATTAAACAACTACATGAAGAGATATTTGATTCTAAAATTCAAGAAGAAAACAATCCTTTGCATGTGAATATGGTATTGAAGGATTTTTTTACAATTTGAGCATTTTGTGCAAATTAAAAGGATTTTTTTTGGAGCCAAGACTTTTATGGAGGTGTAAATGATGGATATATAGAACTAACAAAAAAATTTGATATAAAAATGAGGTTTTAAAAGGAGATTATAGATTTTTTTTGAAATTATTGAGAACCTAACTTACTGGTAATTGATTAGTTATGATTTGGCATAGAAAAGGATGTTAAGTATTTTTTAGATGCCATAAAAAAAAACTCTATATATAAACCTTCTTAAATATAAAAGATTCTTATTAATATAATATTTTTTTTAGTATTATTATATTTATTTATTATCTTTATTAAGGACAAATCATTTATTGGATTCTATCCAATAAGTTAACAGTAATCTCTTTATAACTAGGTACTTAGTATATTTTTAGATTAAAAATCATGCCATAAGACAGTTGAAGTCCTAAGTGACAATTAAATTTGTAACTATTTATCTTCTTTTTTCTTATTTGTACTTACATCCTATATTTTTTTGGTTTATTTTTTAATTTCTAATTTTTTAGTATTTTCTTATAACTTGTTGTTATTATCTTAATAATTGGATCAATTGACTCTATTTGGATGTAAATTTTTTCAATGGATGATGATAATAATTTTTATTGTGTTGGTCATGTAATTTTTTGATATTAAGATTTATTCCACATGTGAATTAACAAATTAAGTCTTTGCTACTAGAGGACTCTTTAGACCTACGTGAACTATCGTGAAGCTAGATACTTCACAATTAACACCTCACTTTGGTCAGGAGCTACATTGGAATTATACTCACTACATGAGGTGTCGGGGTCAAAGATGAAGCACAATAGCGAGAGTATTAATTTGGCATTGGGAGGCAAGGCACATTGCCAATTTACATCGGGTATGAATAGAAGCATTGCTTTGGAAGGTGAGGCGCGAGAATACAGGGCATTGGAGAGGGTTAGATTGGCAATGACAACAAATATGTGAGAAGTAGAACATTGAACTAGGAGGTATGATGCAACAATATAAACAATGCTATCAATAGGGGCATTGAGCCGACAGCCAAAGAGCAACAATACAGGGCCGCGATCAAGTTAAATTGATAAAGACTTTGAGTATAAGGGCAATATGGCTTTAGATTGGGAGGCAAGGCACAATATAAGAGTATCAATTAGGCGTCAAATTAGAGGCAAGGCGCAGCATCAATATGCAATAATATCAACAAAGGATGTCAAGCCGGAGCGAGTGTCAAGGACATGAACTAGAAAAAGATGCATAATCTAATGGAAACTGTATCAAAGTAAAAGTCACAAAATGAGAATAAAAAAGTATGTATATTCAAAGAAAATTGGAATGGCTATTGCCAAAGATTGGAAACATGAAGACTCTTGAAACTAAACTAAAATCAGGAAAGGAGTTGATAAGAGTGAAGAGGGCTTCATTCTTGCCTCTATAAATACTATCTAACTAAGAACTACATGGTGGTATTCTATAGGACCTCATACACATGTCTAATTTGTAAGACACATGTCAAACTTGCATGACAAGTTCTCACATGTGTGCCACGTACTTGGCTTGTTCCGCAAGCTGCCAATATGTGCGCCATGTGGCTAGCTTGTTGACCAAGTTTTTAACCTACCAATCACCTATAGATATGTATAAAGGTGATTCCGCATCTATGAAGCTTCTAGGAAGCTTTTCTATCAGATATTATCAAATCAATTTATTTTATCTACTTCTATTGGTCTATATTACTTAGGTAATTTATTGGAGTAAATCTTATGTCCGTGACATTATCCTCCCTTCTAGGGACAAGTTCCATGAGGAGCGGTGATTATATGTTGAGGAAGTCCAGGATACGTCGAATTGTGCTTGCCACATACTTTGATCTTTGTTCCCTTTGAAGGTAGTTGATAGGTCTTTTCAGCCATCGATAATGTCCCATATTAGGACGAGAGGACCACCTGTTATTTGATCATTGTTGAGGCCTTCATAACTTCCTTCAAAGAAAATATTAGGAACACCATCAAGAGTAGTTCCTACCTCTAAAAGTATCACCAAACATTGGGAGTCTCTTCCAAGGTCGTGATACCAAACACGTTGTATTTTGCCATCAATCCGAGGAAGGACATGTCGTTCTTAAGGGTCTTCATCTCTATTTTGTCGTCTTGAAGATTGTGATAGTCATAATATCTTATCTGGTAAATCAGCAAATGATGGCTCTTGAGCTAAATTTGCTGGTTGTTGATCCTCCATCTCTTTAGCACAAACAAATTTAATGACAAACAATGATACAAGGTAGGATGAAACCTCTATAGAACTTGCTTTGCTTTATAACAAAGATTTTTTTGAGTATTTATCTTGGTTTTGATGGATGTCGTCGATGAAATGCATTGACTTTTATTAATGCATTTGTTAGATTCTTTGATGGCTCCCATGTGCGTTCACTAATATTATATCCACGCAAATGCTGTTTTAAATCTAAAATCTCTTCAACCTCGAATTCTTCATCGTTATCTACTTTTACATGAAGCGGTGGCATTTGTCTTCTTCTTTATATATCCATTATCTTTTATGGCTCGAGTAGTGACACGTGGAATATAAGATGGATCTTTATGGACTCCGGTAGGTGTAATCAATATGCAACTAGATTGATTTGTTTAGAAATAGGAAAAGGTCCAAGCCTACAATAGTCCAACTTATCACAAGGATGAGTAGTCTTGATATTGCGACAAAGTAACCATACCTTGTCCCTCACGTTGAATTGTGGTTATTCTTTGCGATACGCATTTGTATTTTTTTTTTTTTCATTCTTGAGCTTCTTTTAATTGCATCTTTATTATTGCATATAGCTCTGACAAACGATTTGCCAAATCTTCTGGTGCTGAATTATCAACTTTTGAAAAGTCAAAAGCATCAAGTCGTGGGTGGTAACCATAATTGACAAAGAAAGGTGTTTGTTGCGTAGAAGAATGTATCGTATTATTATAAGCAATTTTTGCCAATGGCTGAAGAGTTATCCAATCATCTTGTTGGTAGTTGATGGTACACCTTAAGTATTGCTCCAAGACTTGGTTCACGCGCTCTGTTTATCCATCAATTTGAGGATGAAAAGCTGAAGATAACTTTATATCCACTTTTAAGATCTTGAAAAGGGTTCTCCAAAATCTTGACACAAATTGAGTTCCCTATCCGATATAATATCCTTAGGTAACCCATGATAGCAATAGATATTATCAATGAAAAGCTTAGTTGTTTCTTCATTTGTGATAGATTTTGTGTATAGCACAAAATATGCCATCTTGATGAACCGATCTACTATCACAAATATAGAATCATAAGATCTTGAGCTTGAAAGATTTGTGATGAAATCCATAGAAACAAAAGACCATGGTTGTTCTGGAATAGGTAATGGCTGAAGAAGCCCAAAAAATTGATGATGAGGAGTCTTGGATCTTGAGCAGATATCACATGATTGTACCAAGTCTTGGACTGCCTTCCACATTTGAGGCCACCAAAAATCTCTTGATATAAGTTCCAAAGTCTTGTTGTATCCAAAATGTCCTACCGCTGGAAAATCATGACGTGCTTGAAGAACACGTAAACATGCTTCTTCTTTTGGAACATATAAACGTCCTTTGAAATATAGTAGATTGTTCTTGAATTTGAATTTAGAAGAATCATGAGATTTGGAAGAATTATTCTTGATATCATGAATAAGAGGGTCTGAGGACATACTTGATTGAATTTGCTTGAGAAAAGTTGAATCAACAATCAATATTGATTTTATTGCTCGAAGATGAAATTGCTATGGTTTCAAGAGAACCGTTCTTTGTTGCTCAAAAGCTGCAGCTCCTTCTTTTAATGCAAAATAAGAATGTCTAGAAAGGGCAATGGACAAACCTTGTTGTTTTCCTAGTCGATAAGTGATAATGAATTCGAATCTTGACAAAGACATACTCCAACGAGCTTGACGGCGATTCAACATGCGTGCCGACATCAAATACTTGAGGTTCTTGTGATCTGTATATACGGTGATTAGACTCAAAGCGCCTTCTAGATAATGATGCCATTCTTGAAAAGAATCCACGATTGCAAAAAATTCTTTGTCATGGATCTCATAATTGATCTCGGCTGCTGAGAATTTTCTTGAATGAAAAGCTACTGGATGAAGTTTGTCATCTGTTCCCATTTGTGACAAAATCGCACTCGAGGCAAAGTCTGATGCATCTATTCCCATAAAAAACGCCTTGGAAAAATCTACACGATATAAGATTGGTGCAAAAACAAACGATGTCTTCAAAGCTTCAAATGTTGCTTCTGCTTCTTAATTCCATTAGAGTTTGTCTTTACAAGTTAAATGTGTAACTAGAGTCGCAACTCAAGAGAAGTCTTTGATGAAGATCTGATAATAATTGGCAAATTTCAAAAAACATTCAACATCTCTTACCGTCTTTAGAATCTTCCAATTCATGATTGTCTAAACTTTCTTAGAATCCATCATGAGACCATCATTTGAAATGATGTATCCTAAGAAATCAACTTGAGTAGTGTGAAATACACACTTTTCCATCTTGGCGTACAATCTCGCATCTCTAAGTTTTTGTAATACTTGATGAACATGTACTTCATGTTCTTCTACGTTCTTAGAATAAATCAAAATATTGTCTAGATAGCAGACGACAAAATTGTCTAGGAACTCATGAAAAACATCATTCATGAGATGTTGAAAAGCAGCTGGTGTATTCGTAAGTCCAAAAGGTATGACATTATATTCAAAATGTTTGTACCTAGTTCGAAATGCAGTTTTCTATTCATCTCCTTCTTTGATGCGTACTAGATTATATGCTCTTCTTAGATCTATTTTTGTATAGATCCTAGCTTGATTGAACTGGTGAAGGAGTCTTGATATTAGAGGTAATGGATATCTGTTCTTGATTGTGATCTTGTTGAATCCTCGATAGTTAACACACATCCGTAATGATCCATCTTTTTTCTTCACAAATAGAATTGGAGCTCCTGCTAGAAAATTAGAATGGTGTATGAAATTCTTGGCCAAATTCTCATCAATATATGCCTTGAGTTCAGCCAATTCATCTTATGATAAACTGTAGATTGGTCCAAATGGTGGCTGAGTTCCTTCATTGAGGTCGATTGAACAATCATATGAATGATGCTCCGGAAGAATATCTACATTCTTTTTTTCAAAAACGTCTTGATAATCTTGATACTGACTTGGAATGCTACTTGAAGTCTTTCCATCATTGGAAATAGGTGTAGCATAAATGACAAAAGGTGATCCTTCTTTTGCAATGTGCAAGAAAGCTCTTGCACCCACAAATGAAGGTTTAATTCTATTAGACTTATGATTTCTTACTTGATTAATTATATTGTTAGCTATACTTTTAGAAAAGTTTAGAGTACGAGAAATCCAATCTATTTGAGGGTTGTGTTTTTCTAACCATGATAGATCTAGAATAATTAGAATAGAGGGAGATTTAATTATGTAGAAAATTACGCAACTATTATGGCCATTTACTACTACATCTAGAAGAAGTGTTTTATGAGTAACAGCTCCAGAAGATAAAGGGCGACCATCTATGACTTCTACGTGTACGGATTTAGATTTTTGTACTATCTGTATTCTATGGTTTTTAGCAAATTCTTCATCTAAAAAGCAAGCCGAGGCTTCCGAATCTAATAAAGTAGAGGCTTTGTAATTATTAGATCCTAAATACACATCTATTATAAAACAAAGAAATGGTTGTGAGGAGAGGATAGGACCTTCATTAGAAATTGTACAAGATCCCAGCCGCATGGTCCTTATTGTGGCTGGACAAACTCGTTTTTCAACATATTGTCTTCTTTGACAGTCGTACTCTTCATCTTGTGGTTGCATCATTTCTTTGGACAATTTTGAGCAGTGTGTTTAGGTTCTCCATAATACAAGTATAATCCTTCTTGACAACGTCGAGTCTTTTCTTATTCAGTAAGCAGCTTGAAACATATAGCATCAATTTGTATGTCCTCGACTTCTGAAGGTACATATTGAGAAGTCATTGGTGCTGCCACTAAATTATAATGTCACTGAGGTTCTCTTGTATAACTTTCAGATCGAAATTCAAAAAGTCCATTATACACCTTAAATTAAATTGCATATTTGGCCAACTATAAGTTTAAATTTAAGCCCAATCATACACCTTAAATTTATAGTGTAAAGATGTAGCAATTATACATCTATAAGCACCCTTTAATTATAGCAAAAATTATAACTCTTGAACTAATTTATAGTTCAAGAGTTACCTTATAACCACCTTTTAGTTATAAGAAGGTGGCTAAGAGGGCTTTTTGACCAATAAGATAAGGAAGAGATGGACTAAGAGGTCTTTTTGACCAAGGATAAGGAAGACCAGGCAGTGTCGTGATGTAACGCGACTATTAGGTGAAAGAGTGTGGAAATAGTATATTATAGAAGATCTTAGTACAAAATATTTTAGCAAATTATCTTAGAAAAGTAGATAAT